>JARQOC010000007.1:78160442-78652185 GCA_033576535.1 Allobates femoralis
AGTTCCAAGTTGCTCGCAAAATTGTTTATAAAAATGTTGGGAGAAGCCGTCTGGGCTGGGACTCTATCCCGCTGGGGTATTTTGGATGACCTTGTCTATCTCTGTGGCTGTGAAGTCCTCAAGTTGCATCGCCAGATTTGTATCTAATGTCAGAAGGGCAGTGTCCAAAACATATGTCTCTATACTTGGTTGAGGATCAAATGGTGAGTGAGCTGAGCGGTCTGTGTTGATATTATACAGGGTCTGGTAATAGCGTTTCATCAAATTGATAATTTCAGTTGGATTCGATGCCTTGAGGCCATTCTGTCTCTGAAGGGAGGGAATGTAGGTAGTATGGCCGCGAGGGTGCAAAAAACGGGCTAGCGGCGGCCGCATTTATTAGCTTGGTCGTATAAAATACTTTTGAAGCAGTGTCAGTAATGAAGAGATTTTTCATTCAGAATAGACTTCAGATCGTCTCTGCATTTAACCAGTTCCTTTTGCACCTCCGCAGACAAATCCGGTTTATGTGTCGCTTCGAGGTATTGTATCCTGTCGAGCAATCCTGTAATTTCTGTACTTTTCATTTGTTTGAGGCGGGAGCTATGTTTGATAAGCACTCCGTGAAGGACGCACTTAAGGGTTTCTAATTTAATAAACATAGATGTGGTGTCCTGGGCTGGTCTTTCAGAAACATGTGTATGATTATTTACTCTGTCATGCTGAACTGCCATTTTGCCCTACTATAATATGGCCGCACTATAGAGGAGGCGGAGACCTATGGCTCTACCATAATATGGCCGCTGTACTATGGAGGAGGTGTAGACCTAGGAAAATCACCCTGGTCCTCTCACACATGTGCAGCTGGGCCGGTCTGACTGTGGAGCTTTTATGAGGGTTTGACACTTCATAAGGTGGGTGCAACAGGGTAGCAGCAGCCCTGACGAAGCCCTCCGGCGATACGCGTCGGGCCCCCCCTGTCACTACAGATGCCTAGGATGGGGGTTTGAATTCCACCTCCTTCGCCCACTCCAGGCAGGAGTACGCAGGTATATTATCCTCAGACCTTATTCCCAGTGTGGTTTAATCCTGGTACTTCTGATTCCCCTCATCAGCTAGATCTGTCTATAGTTCATAACATGTAATTCCAATGTGGGGAATTTCTACTCTGCAGTGCATGGGGCAGTACTGATAGAATGGTTAATGCATATTGGCAGAGCTATTGACAGCACTGAGCTTCTGACTCATAGTATAATATCTCTGTTTATGTTTAACCTCCTGGTTTGTTCCTTGTGTTACCTTTACTGCCAGTTGCCAGCCTGCTTATTAGCCTGGCCCTCTGCACTGCCTCAGGGTGTCCAGGTATCACGGACCCTTTAATTTGATAATACACTCTGATATATCTTTCCTCTGTTTGAATATCGTATCAAAGATCTGCCCATCATTGTACAAACTGCTGAGGAATAATATACTTGAGTTCTAATTTTCCAGTTTATTTATATGATTTCATCCAACAGGGTATTTTGGTTCTGATATTCTGGTAACCTCAATTCATATAGACAGTACATTTTCTCTATATATGAGAGTTTTTGACCATATAATCATATATTTCAGGTGATTTGGCTGGTACTCCAGCCACCTGGTGGTTACAAATGGTATTATCATACTGTCTGAATGTATATTGATCATATGTTATTAATTGGCACACCTATGTGCATACCTGCTTTAACCCTTTTTTCCTGAGTTACCCTCACTCAGGAATGTGATAGTGACATGCTACCGAGTTATCTGTAACTCGTTTTAAATGTTTTTAGAATTGTCTGTTTGATCCCACCTTATCACTATGTCAAGAAAAAGTAAAAAATTGAATAAATAACATCCACTTTTTCACGTGATATTGTGTGCACCTATCCATTGCAGTGTCTCTTTCTCTTCCCTCCTTCATTAATTCTGATACTGTAGTGCAGCACCAATCCACTTTTTTTGAGGACTGCGGTGCACCCTGCTTCTTGTCCCTGATGATTATTTTAATGTCAGCTGTACAGATCTAATCCTTCCGAGATTATCGTTCAATCTCCAGGACCATGGGTGTGCCACTGAGTCAGGAGGGTCAATATCTAAAAAGACAGGAGCATGATCGACCACAGGAAACTACCAACTTCAGGTCCCATGCCAGGGCACGATGGCTAAGGAGAAAAAAGCGAATCCTTCCATATGAGTTGTGTGATGTGGAGAAGAATGTATATCCCTCACAGTAGGATTAATGAGTCTCCATACATCCGTCAATTGTAAGTCATGGAGATCTCTCTTCAAGAGGACAACTGGCGAAGAGACAGATAAGATCTTACTGCGGTGGAGTCTACTGTCGGATTAACAGTCAGAATAAAGTCACCTCCCAAAATAACTACCCCCTTTGCAAAGTCACTACCCCCTCTGCAAAGTCACCCTGCAAGTCAGCCACGGACCTAAGAAAGGTTCTAGCCGCCCTCACTTGATCCCGGCTGGGAGCGTACCATCCTGCAATAGTATAAATTGTCGAGAAAATCTTAAATTTCAATAGTACATATCTCCCCTCCGTATCGACCATAGAGTCTAATACGAAGTGCTGGAGAGTCTTGTGAATGGAAATAGACATCCTCTGGAACGGGATTCTGAGTGGGCGCTGTAGAACTATTTTGTGTACTACCTATCATGGATATTAGGGATATGTACTGCTTTAAAATGGATCTCCGGCAAAATGAAGACATTCACTACCTTAAGGAACCTGTGACTTCTTCTGGGGTATATTAAAGCCCCTGAAGTTTATTGAACCCAATTTAATTCTTTGTGCTTCTTGCTTACCGGGCATTGTAGTTCTGGATCAAATTCAAGGTATGCAGTCTTGGATCAGGAAGGTTGACCGGTGCCAGACCCAGGGACCACTGTGGAATAGTAAGTACTGAAAGCGAGAGAATGGGGAAGATGGAAGATTAGAGGAAAGGTGAGGGTGAGAGGAAGAAGAGATATAAGTCGGAAGAAGGAAGGTTCTTGATAGAGGAATAAAGTAAAGAGGGAAAAAGGGGGGGAGGCAAGAAAAATTAGTAGAAAAAGGCAGAAAAAATATCCTAAACAGTCAAACTACAACTAGGTACAGATAGCCTCACCTCCACGATGTATTGTGGAACCTGTCGCGAGGTATTGATCAACTGCAGTGTACTACCAGCATAGCACAGAGTCTCCAGTGGGGTCGTGTATGCGACAAGAGGGAAGAGGAGGTGCCTTCTCCTCTGGTCTCCGACATAGTATTTTTATGATGACCAACAACATTGAGTGAATTTATATCTATAGGCACATATGACATACTTATCCGAGTAATTTGTATCCTTGTGGACACCATATGAAAATAAATGTAGCTTAAGACAACGACGCTGCTGTGTCTGCCATTAATAACAATTTAAACTAAACTATAGGAAACGCGAGAAACAATTAACATCTTAGCTTTGTTGTCTGTGTGAATGTATTAAAGACTCTGGGTCCTGAAGGTGATCAGGGTCCATCAAATTGATGGTTTCCAGTGCTGGCCGGGAACAGGCGGGATTGGGGCATTCTCAGGTGTATGTCAGTCTGTAGAACATGTAAGAAAAAAGTGCTTAACAGTTACAGTGTTGGCCAAAAGTATTAACACCCCTGCAATTCTGTCAGATAAACTCACTCGCTGAGCAGCTCCCATGACCGCATCCTTTAGTTGGTACTTATGGACGCAGGCAAATTACGTCTCTCGGCAGGTCTTGGTCACGGGCTGCGGCCTAATGCTCTATGAGTGCGACCCAACTCCAAGGGGTGTCACGGGGTCTTTTCAGAACCAAGTTGAAGATGTCTTTGGGTTGCATTTTAATCTCTTGGGGGTATGCTTTCTGGTAATCCCCTAATCTGGGACCTTTGACTATGTTATTTCTGGTCCCCTGTTTTCTGAATCGTCCAGCATCTCTGCAAGGGTCTGCATCTGACGTGCCTGAGAAGCCATAGCCACCTCCTGGGACTCAATTCTGTTAGTCGGGAGGCGTGGAGCTGGTCATGGGATTCCACTTTCTCCCCACATTGTTGGATATCATTCTTTAATAGGGAAAGTTCTGCTTTGTAGGAGGATTCGAGGCACACTATGTATTGCTCTATGTCCTGTTTCGTCGGCATATCCTTTATCTTGGTGTATAGCAGGGTTAAATCAATGCCCATAGGTGTATGAGGGTTTTTCCAGGAGTAATGGGGCTGTTTGAATATACTGGGGTAGTGGAGGTAAGGGATGCTGCTTAGTATTTGACATAGTCATGCTGTTGTATCGCTCAGTGTGGCCTGAATGTCCCTGCATCTGATTCCCTTCTCTACCCTGTAATGTGGCAGAAGCGGCAGGGACATTGAAGGAATTAGGAGAAGCATCCCCATCCCCAGGGGGTCATGTGTTGTGTGCCCTGAGGATCTTCCCTTGCCTGATGAGATAATCCGCTGCCCAGTTCTCGACCCCCGGGATGTGCACTGCCGACAGTACCACTCCCGAGGATTCGGCCCAACGCAGGATTGGTTCCACTTCCCTCATTGCTGCTCTGCTGTGCGTCCCGCCCTGATGGTTGACATAAGCCACCGCCGTGGCATTGTCCGGTTTGTATTGCGAACATGACAACTCATCAAGAGATGAGGAAAACTCTTCAATGCCAAGTAAATGGCCCAAATCTCCAGAAGATTTATGGGCAGAGATGACTCCTGAGGGGTCCACTGACCCTGAGCAGTGTGATTCCGAAACACCGCCCCCCAACCTAGGAGACTGGCATCAGTGGTCAGAACAGTCCACCGCACTGGTAGGAAGGATCTCCCCCACAGGAGAGACGACGGACCAACCACCACCGAAGAGATTGCCTCTTGTTTCGCTGACGGGTGAAAGAGGTGATGAAGGGTTGAACGGGCTGCGGTTCCACGCCGACAACAGATCTAGTTGTAAGGGACGGAGATGCAGTTGCGCAAACGGCACCGCCTCCATTGCCGGCACCATTTTCCCCAAAACGCTCATCGCAAACGAAGGGAATGCGGATGAGGGGCCAGCAATGCACGACCACACCTTGCAGAGACAAAACTTTGTCCTGAGGAAGAAGTACCAGACCCAGAGATGTGTCCAGGACCATCCCCAGAAATGTGAGTCTGCGGCTCGAAACTGGGGAGGACTTCGGCAGGTTGAGAATCCAACCCAGCCAGAAGGGTAAATGCGAACACTGTCCTCGCAGTCCTTAACGACCGACCCTTGACCAAGAGGCGTGGCCATGACTTGGTAAACACGCGTGGAGCAGTCCCAACCCGAAAGGCAGGGCGACAAACTAATAATGATCCTCGCCCACCGCGAACCGCAGGAATCTCTGATGAGGTACAGATATCGGGATGTGCAGATAACTCCTTGATATCTATGGAGGCGAGGAACTCCCCTTTCTGCAAGGATCGCAATGACGGACCGGAGACTTCCATCCGGAACCGTCGGATTCGCACAAATCTGTTCAAACGCTTCAGAACCAAAATGGGACGAAAGGAACTTCCTTTTCGGGCACGATGAACAGGTTTGAATAGAACCCCTGAAATCGCTCGTTCAGAGGCACTGGTACAATGACTCCTGCCCGCCTCAGAGATTCGACTGCCTGGGAGAAGGCATGTGCCTTTCCTGGCATTCTTGAGGGGCGAGAGAGCACAAATTTTCTGGGAGGGCGGGTATGAAACTATGTTATATTCGGAGTCACCAATTCCCGAACCCACTGATTGTCTGTAGCAGCGAGCCAGGCATGCCGAAAGCGGGAAGTCGGCCGCTCACCTGAGAGGTGTCTTCCGGATGTGACGAGTCATGAGGAGGGGTTCCTCTGGGACCGGAGTCCTTGGATTTACGTTGTTTATTCCGGGACTGCCAGGTAGACCCCGATTTATTGGGCGTGTGGAAACCCCTGTCCGTGAGTGACGACCGATTCTGGGGAGGCGGACGGGAAACCGACCACCGAGATGAATTCCGAAAGAACCGGAATCTCGTCTGCTGACCCTTGGGGAACCTACGTCTTACCGTCTGCTGAGGAAGCGAGGTGCTTTTACCACCCTTAGCGTCCGAGATCATCTTATCCACCTTTTCCCCGAATAAGCGATCCCCTACGTATGGCATGCCCGTGAGTGACTTCTTGGAGGCCGAATCCGCCTTCCACTCCCGAAGCCTGAGGGCCCGGCGTATCGCAATAGAATTAGAGGCGGGCACTGCAGTGCAATTAGCTGCATCGCGGGAAGAGTGAACCAAAAACTCCCCAGCCACAGAAATCTGAGCCCCCAGATCTAGTAATTCAGGATCAGCCTCATGACGACTCAAGGCGGAGTGTAAATCCCCAGCCCAGGTCATAATAGCCTTCGCCACGCACATAGATGGGAAAGAAGGGACAAAGATGCCCCTGAGGCCTCAAACACCGACTTGGACAGTTGTTCCAACTGGCGGTCGGCCGCGTCCTTGATGAAGGCACAATCAGGAAGGGACATCAAAATCTTAGAAGCCAAGCAGGACACGGAGGATCCACTGTCGGGACTCTAACCACGCCTTTGCCTCTGACGGCAGAAAGGGGTAACGGGCTGCAATCGCCTTACGATTACCAAACCTTTTATCAGGATGAGCCCAGTGCTTTTGTAGGACCTCCTGAATCTCAGAATGATCCGAAAAAAGTTCTGAGGTCTCTTAGGTCTCTTAAATGAGATTACATGATCCGAGACTGACACCGGAGCCGGATCTGCCACCGACAGGGCCTGATTAACGGCTGACACCAGGTCTTCCACCATGGCCAGAGTATCGAAAGACGTGGAGTCAAAGGATTCACCCTGATCCAGTTCCACCTCAGATTTCTGAATTACACCCAAAGAGTGGGAATCACGAGACCTACTCCGTGTATGGGAGGCACAGAGCCCTGAGATAGGGCTGAGGAAGAGCCCAACCGGGGTCTCTTCCTACCCACCTGACCAAGGGGAAGGGAGGTACTCGATTGAGACTCCTCATGGTGAAAAGCGCCCTCTAATTGAACCTGCTGGTCCGGGGACAATGGACAAGGTTGTACCACCCGGAGCAGTGTGTCGGAGAGCTGCTGTATAGCCTGGCTCACGGATTGTGACAGAGTAACTGCCCATTCTGGGGTAGCAGGTCTGGCAATAGCCACCTCTACTTCAGTGGGTGCAGAGATACTAGACTGAGGGGGGTCAGAGGCACAGGCCTGGCAGAGCGGGGTCGAGCACCCACAGGGCAGCGCAGCTTTGCATGCTGTGCAAAAAGCATAGTAAACATCAAAGGCCTTAGGTGCCTTTTTCCCCCTGCTGCCCGGCATCATGCAGCTTTCCTCCACTGCTGCACTCAGACTACACACCACAGTGCAGGGGGTAGTATAATAGGCTAGAAGCCGCAGTGCTGATATGCCACTGCTGCTAGTGCTTTTGCGGCGCTAACCGCTGTGCCCGGTCACCTGAGAGGCTAGAAGCCAAAAAGTCCTGTGTCCCCCTGGCGTCCTGTGCTGCAGCAATGGCGAAATGGCGCAAAAAAGCAGTGTGGAGAGGGAAAAATGAGGCCACGCCCCTCCCATGATGCCCTGCACAGCCACCCTCCCCTTAATGTTACTGGCCAGCAACGATGGCCGGGGCGGCCCCAAGGCAAGGCAACATCACTGGAGATGGAGACCTCCAGTAATAGGCCGAAGCCGGGGACTAAATTAATAGCGCCGGCCGCCTGTCAGCAGGGGTTCGGCGCGGAGCACCGGAAAAAAACGCGCAAGCATAGGACGCGACAGGGGACACGCAGCGCTGCCTCATACCTCAATGGCTCATCATCCTTCAGCCCTTCAAGGGACAGGAGGGCGGACCAGTCATCCCCCACAGCTGTATCAAAGCTGCTCCGGCCAGGAAAAAACGCTGGTGGCCTAGGGGGGTTACCTCCTACAACCCAGAGTCCCAACTGTGGGGTTTGGGTTGGGGTGCTGCAAGAGCGTGCCATGTAACACGGAGCCCCAACTGTGGGGTCTGTGAAGGGACGGTGCAGCGGTCCGATTACATCAGCTTCAACCTAGAACCCCAACTGAAGGGCCTGGGGAGCAACGACACAACAATAGAATAAATACCAAACTAACAAAACAAACAGTGTCTTGCCTCCTAAGACACTAAGCAAAAAACTGGCTAGACTGTGCCAGTCAGGGGGTTATATACTGCAGGAAGGAGCCACTGTGCTGATTTTTGATTGCCTCCTAGTGGCAGAATAGCATAACCCATCGTCCTGTGTCCCCCAATGAGGCGAAGGAGAAAAATATATAATTCTTCCCACACACCCATGACAATATTTGCCAGGGTCGGGGAGAACTTAGCACCCATAATGACGCCCTGCTGTTGCAAATAAAACTCTTTATCAAAAGAGAAAAATTATGAGTCAATAGGAAACTAACAGACTGTAAGATAAAATTCTGGATAACCTGTTCATAACTGCTATGTTTTTCTAAAATAGAGCTTAAGCAGTGTAAAGCCACCTGATGAGGTATAGAAGGGTACATACTCATTACATCACAGCTCAACCAAGATTTATTCCAAGCAAAATTAGAAAATGTTTAACTATAGTTCTAGTGTCTTTAATATAGCCTGGTAAGGTCAGCACCAAGGGCTGTAGCTGCATATCAACCCATGCACCCAGTCTCTTTACCAAAGATCCTATTCCTGCCGTAATAGGGCAGCAAGGTGGTGGAAAAATACTCCTGTGGATCTTTGGGAGAGCATGGTAGACGGGGGTGATGGGGTGTGGTGCATTCAAACACTCCGCAGTTTTAGCATCAATAACCCCCATGCACTTACCTTCTTCAAGTAAGTTAGTTAATCACTTGGTATTTTTTACTAGGATCCTGTGTCAGTTTTGCATAGACATTAGTATCATTCAGATCCTGCAGCACCAATTTTTGGTATAGACCAGCAGTTAATAGCACTATGGCTCCACCTTTTTCTGACTTTCTAACTACTAAATCTTTATTATTACGGAGTTCACCAAGAGCCATTTTTTCTTCAGTAGAGAGATTATCGTATATTCGTGTTGGAGTATCATTAAGTTTGACCAGATCTTTTTCTATGAGATCCTGAAATAGATCTAATACCTCGGGTCTAGACTTAATGAATAAAACCCCGAATTGTGCATATGCATTTTTACACTATTTTCTGTTACCAATTGGTATTTAAACTCCTTAATGCTGCAATAGAATTTAATTCTTCAAAACCAGGGATTAAATCACAAACCACATTGGATAAAGTACTATCAAAAACAGAAAAAGGAGTAGATTGAACATCCGACAAATTACATTTTAATGTTAAATTTCTGGAGAATCGATTGACATCTAATAAAGTCCCAAAGACATCAAAATGTTAAGTGGGAGAAAACCCCAATCCCCTAGATAGTAGGGAATATTGTGTCTGTGAGATGACATAACTTGATTAATTCAATACTGGAAAGTCTAGAACTTCGGGTGCAGTTGGTACCTGTTTGGATCTGTGCTTCCTGCCAGCTCTTCTGCGTTTCTTGAAGCAGGTGTTATCGGGGTTGTAGATATAGAATCAGATGTTATCGCACCCGGTGTAGAGGCAAAAGCTGAGGAAAAAGGTGTATCATGTCGCAAAACTGACTGTACGTTTCCTTTGCTTTTTACCATTGGATTTTTTCAAGATGAAACGTTTCCTGCGTGCCTGATGCCAGGAATATACCTGAACTGTAGAATAGTCATTAGTATCACGCAGAAATTTTCTTTTCTTTGTCTCCATAATTCCGGTCTCAAGTTTACCCAGATTCTTGGTCAGATTGTCATTTAAGTTTTTTTTTTTTTTGTAAAACAATTTTTATTAGGTTTTTCCATAAAACAAATATGACAAAAGGTGGATCTTATCAAAGCAGATATCATTACAGCATAAGCACCCTCAACATAAGGGTGGACTATAAAATACCCAAACCCACCCGAACACCCTCCCTGGTCACCCCAACCCCACCTTACAGAGTAAAATGTTTGAGCTGTTTTCCAAGCTAATCTATCCACCTGAGTAATCAAAATGCAGAATGGTAATCTCATTCATTGCATTTAAGATCTTAAATTTCCCCAGCGTACCTGTAGACTATACCAAGCAGAGTTCCGCAAAGGCTTGACCAAATTACGTATCTCATCATCAGTCATCTGCATAGAAATAAAATCTTTTCATTTATTGAAAAATCTATTCGTTTTGCTATCAATGTCAGACTCTGCTTCCGTTTTTTCCAATATCATCACTCTTTTCAGTTCCTGTAGTAGTTGATTAAGACTAGGAATCCTCTCCTCTAGCCAGTGACGCAAGATGAGCCGTTTGTATAGTATGGCTATGGTGCGTAGGGGAAACGTGTGGTCTGGACAATCTTACAGACAGCATTTTATGAAATATCCACGATGCATTGGTCATAGGAAAAGTGATGTTAAATAGTGTGTTAACCCAAGCCTCCATCCTCCTCCAGCCAGTTTGTATTTTATCGCACTCCCACAAACCATGAAACATGTCAGTCTTAGCTTTCATACATTTCGGGCATGTCTGTCTCCTGTCAGGGAAACGAGGAGTAGCAGGAATACAGAATCCCAATATGGCTCTGTGGATGATGCGGAATTGTGTATCACGCCACTTCTCATTTCCAATATATTTTCTGAAAGTCGTTCCAGCCCGACATCTTTAAAGAGCTCTTGTGGGCCCCCAGGTATAAGAATGTGCCTCAATGATTATACACTACTGAGATACTTAGGGCCTTGTTCACACTCAATTTGCGTTTTTTTTAGCAGAAAAAAAAACACCTGCGTTTTTGTAAAAGTGCCAAAAAATGTCCCTTGTGTGTCTGAAAGGATTTGACACTTTTTTGGACATTGTAATTTTTTGGCCAAAACGCAGGCAAAAACGCTTGCGTTAACGCAGGGTTCTTAAATGAGCACTTTAAAAACGCCTAGCGTTAACGCATGCGTTAACGCAGGTGCCTATAGGTGTCCTGCGTTAACGCATGCGTTTCCCATAGGGCCCCATGTTAAAAAAAAACGCATGCGTTTTTGGGAAACCACCCCTGCGTTTTTTTTCCAACACCCAAAAAACAGTGCATGCAGCGTTTTTTGGACTGGGGGGAAAAAAACGCAAGTGGAGCTGAAAAACGCATGTACACTCAAATGCACCCTGCGTTAACGCACCTGCGTTTTTTTTAACACCCCAAAAAAAGCAGAGATGTTAAAAAAAGCTGATATGTGTGAACTAGGCCTATGTCTGCAGGTTCAGTTTCAATAATATATCTAATTCGAGTTGAGACATTCCTATGAAGTCGTTGTAGTTTGTTAAAGGGAACCTGTCACCTGGTTTTTGCCTCCATCTGAGAGCAGCATAATGTAGACAGAGACCCTGATTCCAGTGATGTGTCATGTTACTGAGTGCTTGCTGTTTTTGATAAAATTACTGTTTTTCCTATTGCAGATTTAGCATCTGTGAATATACCCAGTCCAACTTGGCAGCAGGCCAAAGGATGCTAATGATAATCCCAGCTGTTTAAACTGGATTTTTATGAAAACTACACTGAGAGCTCAGAAGTTGAAAATCGCTGGAATTCAGGATCTCGGGTCTATATTAATGCTATTCTCAGATTAGGTTGCAAAAACCTGGTGACGGTTCCTTTTAAGTATGTGGTGTCTAATTTGAGCATGTTGTAGGGCATGAGTGGTGTTTATTCCCTGTTTTTGGAAAATTTCCCCTGCCGTCAGCCATCGAGTCTCAGATGTCTGTATCAGGTCCCCTACCGTCTTTATCCCTTTTTCTCTCCAAACCCCAAACAGCAAATTTTCTCTTCCTTGTCTAAAGTCAGGGTGACCCCACAATGGCAAGTATTTGGAAACCCTCCAAGATAAACCATTTTGTGTCGGAGTGCCTTCCAAGCCCCCCTTGTGTCTCTTATCAGAATCGAATCTTTAATCTTGGGATCAAGGACTGTGTTGGTAGAATGTAGGATTCCCACCAAGTCCCAGTGTTTGCACCACTCAGTTTCTGCCTTGAAATCTGAATGTTTGTGGGAGTGTCTAATCTAATCTATAATATATCTTGACATGCAGGCCAAGTTGTATCCTCTAAGATTGGGCAATGCTAACCCTCCCTTGTCTCGTGGAAAAATTAGCGTGTGCTTTTTTATTCTGCATCTCCGTCCCTGCCATAGAAAGTCGGTGAAGGCCTTATTAAGTTTATTCACGTCCACATGTCGTAGTAAAATTGGCAGGGTCTGTAGGGGATATAATAAGCGTGAGAAGCTAATCATTTTGATTCAATAGTTTGTTCCCATGAGCGACAACGGCAAATCTTTCCATCTCCAGAGTTCTTGCATTATCTTGTTCATTAAGGGGCCATAATTAAGTGTATAAATATCTCTTGTGTCACGCCCCAGTTAAATCCCCAAGTATTTAATTGAGTGGCTAGTTATTGAAATCCCCCGTAAACATTCGGGGATCCCCTCCCCCCAGACTATCCATGTCGGTCGCTTTGTAAGAATCAGTGACCTGTTCAGGCAGAAACCCGAAATGTCTCCAAATGTTTCCAGGGCGCCCATAAAACTAGGTAGATCCCCCTCTATATCAGACATGTAGAGAATAATGTCGTCAGCAAAGAAGCTGGACCTCAGTTCCTTATTGCCAATGGCAATGCCTTTGAAACTATTTCCTTCATTAATGAATCTTGCCAGGGGTTCAATTGCTAGGTTGAATAGTAGAGGCGATAGCGGGCAACCTTGTCTCGTGCCCCTACCCAGATGTATCGCCTTCGGCTCAGAGTACACAGCATTGATAAAATTACGAAACTCACCCTTAATGCCAAATCTATCATAACACTTGTTCCAGCCATGGCCATCCCACGCTATCAAAGGCTTTCTCAGCATCAAGCATGACCATGGCCGGAACCCCCCCCCCTCTCCCTTTCCTAATCTCACCGCTTCCAGAATCATCATGGACCTTCTGATATTTCCTGCCGCTGATTTGCCTCTCACAAATCCTGCCTGTTCAAGACCTAACAACCTGGGAAGAAGCATCGCCAACCTGTCAGTGAAGATTTTAGCTATAATTTTCAAGTCCTGGTTAATCGGGAAATAGGACGAAAACCGGCTTGATCATCCGTTAGTTTGTCGCACTTGGGAATAACCTTTATGTAAGCCGTATTCATGTGACCAGGAATATTTCCCCCTTTCATGAACTCGTTGTACATATTTTGTAAGTGTTGGGTAATCTTATCTTTCAGGGTTTTGTATAGGCAAGCATCAAAGCCATCTGGACCAGGAGATTTGTGTAGGCCCAACGTCCCTATCACCCTAGATATTCTTCCTCAGTTATTTGTCCATTCAGTATCAGTAGGTCTTCATCGGTCAATGACGGCAGGTTAACACTCTCCAGCCATTGTCCCCCTTTTGTCATGTCAGTATGTCGAGGGCTATATAGTGATGCGTAATAATTCCCCAGTATAGTATTGGCTTCCTTAGGATCTGTCGTTACAGTGCCGTCACTCCTTTTAAGGGTCGATACGTGAAACATCGAGTGACGTCCTTTGGCCAAGTTTGCCAACATACGGCCTGACTTATCACCATATCTGTGCAAGTCTGCGTCTCTACGCGTTTTGGTCAAAGTTTCTTTTTGTTTAGCCCATGAATCAAATTCAAGCTTAGCTGACACCCACACCTCCTTGGTGTCGCCCCCTGGACGCTCCTGGAACCTGATATAAGCCTGTCTCACCTTCCCGCTAGCTTGTAGATAGGGTAAATGTATCTTCTTTTTCATCGCAACAGTATGGGCAATGATTTTACCCCTCATGACAGCTTTCGCTGTCTCCCATAGTAAGGTCGGGTTATCTATGGCATTCTGGTTATGTTCCAAAAATTCCGTCCACCACTCTCCCATTGTTTTGGCAAAATCCTTATCCATCCCAAGATAGTGGGGGAAGCGCCATAGTATATCCGTACCTTTAGGGTGCAGGTCTTGTAATGTCATTGTTATTGGGGCATGATCTGAGATCACCAGGTCTGCTATGTCAGTCTCGTTGACCTTGGTCTCGCTAGCCAGGAGCACTTGAATACGAGACCAAGAGTTCTGGGGGTGTGAATAGTGAGTGTATGATCTGTCGATTGGGTGGTGTAATCTCCATACATCTCTCACTCCCAAGTCTTCAGCGAAGTCACGCAGCGAGGAAGATCCTAATTCGCTCAGCGCATCATCCCCTCTCCTCCACGGACAAGAGCGATCCTCCGCAGTCGTCATCATCTCGTTCATATTACCCCCTATCACTAAGTTTTGAGTTCCAGTTGACATAATGGAAGTGGTCAAAGTGCGGAAAAATTGTTCTCTGTCAGTATTTGGAGCGTAAACATTGTGTACGTCTAATATCCCACTTGGGGTTTCCAGCACAGTTTGTACATGTCGACCAAATTCATCATACCGATGAGAAATCATTTTATGCGGAAAGGACTTGCTAACCAAAGTTATTACTCCAGCCTTTCGCCCTACTGCCCCCGATCCATAAACATCTCCCACCCAATACCTTTGCATTCTAAATAGATCTTGTTGTGACAGATGGGATATCTGTAACAATACAATATCTCCCCTCAGCCTTTTAAGATGTCTCAGCACTAGTGATTTTTTCTCAGGGGTTTTAAGACCTTTGACATTCCAAGATATTAATTTTACCATTTTGGAATCGTATATGTGATCTTGTTCCAGGGTTGGTGTGTTCAAAGAATATCAACCCTTGTTGCTTGAGATTAATCGGAGGAATAAAGCATTCGAGTAAGTAGAAACTCTGTAAAGGTTTCTTTCTACCAAAAATAGAGCTAAAGCTAAAGAAAAAGTTTCAACTTTCAACAATCCAATAAACCAACGTTTCCTCCCCATTTCCCAAATACTACAGTTCAGAACCTCCATTTTTTCCGACATGGATCACCACCTGATTCTCTACCTGCCCGGTATAGTGGATACCATTACCAAGCCGACCGCATCAGTCTCTATGATAGCATCATTGACATATAAAAGTCTCGGGAGCCTCCCTGTCAGCTATAGGAGTATAGATTGGGCACACCACAAGGCATAAATGCAAGTCCACAAGTAGACCACGGTGCAAAAAAATTTTTTGTTACTTTATTAGGTCACACAGTACACAGACCAACATTTCGGCAAGCAGGCCTTCATCAGGGTACTAATAAAATAAGAATAACAGTACAGAAACAAAAATAAAATGTGTTAGTTACATAAAATGTGTTAAGAGTGTTGACATGTGATGTGATCCCAAGTGACTATAATGTGTGGTGACTATATATAAGGTAACAGATTGTGTATCCGTATGGAGATCGTGTGCCGTGGGTTCTAACGGGTGTAGTGGCTCAAGTTTCTTATAGTGCAAATAGTGTGAAAAGGAGGGGTTCTATATACTGAAGCCGTCCACCAAAAGGTAGAATAGGTAAAAATGCAAGGGCAATTAAATCTAAGATAACTGATAGAGGGATGCAACACAGATAGGGGAAAACATCAATTACCCGCAGTTGTACTGGTGATAATTCAGGGGATTACCAGAGCTGAAATGTCAAAGGGTAAACGCTCCAGAAGTCTAGGGCTAAAGAACAGGTTAGAGAAACAAATGGGATGCTAAAAAAGGGGGCTAAAAAAAAAGGACTAGAAGGTAGGTGTAATAACAAGAGAAAGTTGTTGAGAATGTGACAAGGTGTCAGTCTCTGGAGTCAGAAAAAGGGGTAGGTGCTGAAGTTTAAAGGTAAAGGGGAGGGGGCATCAGACACTATATCTCCAAAAGGATTTTTTAATGAGAATCACCAAAAAGTGAGCCACAAAATAAAGGGAGGCAGGTAGTTCAGAATGAGTTCTGTGGGTTAAGACAGTGGTATAGGACGTCTAACCAGCCATTAGAGCGAGAAAGAGACAAAAGGGAAAAATAGTGGAATGATACCTTAAAGACATGCGGAGTATGAAAGTAATCAAAGGAGGCACCAGACCAGTCAAGTATCCGCAGACCGGTACTGAAACAATACTGGGGGTAATCACTAAACAAAAAGCAATGAAGAAGACTACATATATTAATGTATTAAAGGGAACCTGTCACCTAATCTATGGCCCCTAAACTATCACTACCTGCCCCTACAGACCCTAACTAGCTCCCTAACCATCCCTGGCTGACGTAATATGGCTTTATATAAGGTGAAATAAACACTTTATAAACTTACATGATCAGTGCCAGTGGGGCGTTCCTGACAGTAGGGCGGGGTCCCCAGAGCCGCGCTCCCCCCGCCTCGCTCCCTTCCTAACGCCCTAATGGGCGGCATTATCGATTTGAAGAGCGGGGAAGCCCATTGGAATCTTCCCGCCCCGCTCTTCATGACGCGGCCGGAGACCGCGTCATTTCCGGGTCCGCGCATGCGTAGTGCGCCGGGTGAAGCTGACCGGAATCGCAGCGTCGCTAGGCAACGACCGGCGTCTTCGGAAGGTGAGTATCGGCGGCCCCCCCCCTCCCAAACCAGCCCATATATATGTGTGTGTAATCCACATGTACATATGGATTACACACACACATATATACATTCACTTTGATTAGGCACATTTCAGATATATATATAGATGCACATATGAAATGTGCCTAATCAAAGTGAATGTATATATGTGTGTGTGTAATCCATATGTACATGTGGATTACACACACATATATATGGGCTGGTTTGGGAGGGGGGGGGGCCGCCGATACTCACCTTCCGAAGACGCCGGTCGTTGCCTAGCGACGCTGCGATTCCGGTCAGCTTCACCCGGCGCACTACGCATGCGCGGACCCGGAAATGACGCGGTCTCCGGCCGCGTCATGAAGAGCGGGGCGGGAAGATTCCAATGGGCTTCCCCGCTCTTCAAATCGATAATGCCGCCCATTAGGGCGTTAGGAAGGGAGCGAGGCGGGGGGAGCGCGGCTCTGGGGACCCCGCCCTACTGTCAGGAACGCCCCACTGGCACTGATCATGTAAGTTTATAAAGTGTTTATTTCACCTTATATAAAGCCATATTACGTCAGCCAGGGATGGTTAGGGAGCTAGTTAGGGTCTGTAGGGGCAGGTAGTGATAGTTTAGGGGCCATAGATTAGGTGACAGGTTCCCTTTAAAGAAGCTGTGCAGCAGGAATGGAAGCCTGGATATAAAACACAATGGTTACCTTAGAAAGCCTAAAAAGGGCAAGGGCACATCTACAGGAATAAAGAGACAGGCTTAGCAGAGTATAACTCAAGTGAAAAAACAAACATCTCAAAATGCAGTCAGGATACACACCCAAAGAGGTACTGAGGCAATGCTCAGAGGTATAAGGAACCTGGAGAAAGTAAAGGGATAACAGAAGTGAATAAAGACATTTAGTGCCAATGGGGGCCATAGAGTATAAGCCTGGAGCGCAAGGTTACCTGGTGTACGTCCCTGCAGTGTGAGGGGTGATGTGCGGCGTGTGTTAGAGTGAAGCCGCTCTATAAAGGAGATGGGGCGGGACGTAGTGACGTCCCTTCTTGTGTTTGGACCGCACGGAAGTGCGGAAAAGGCTGTGTGGCAAGCCGCGCGTGCGCAGTGTGATGAAGTGTTGCGCATGCGCACATGCTAAATGAGGCGATCGTTGTCATAGTTCTTTTTTCTAGCGTTATAGTGCATATTTCAGACGTAGATGCAGCTTGTACCAGTCGCTGAGGGATAAATTTCAATAGTGCATCTATGACGTAAGAGAGAAAGAGGTTAGTTAAACAATGGCAGTAGTGGAATGGCATAATATGCATAATCATAGGATACAACATTAGAGTGCTCTACCATGTAAATTGTACCATTTATCCTGCAGCTGACAGTGCTGAAGGGGATTGGGAGAATCTCAATATCTGTATATCAATAGGGATAACCGTGTCTATCTGCATAAACATGAATATTGAACAGTCACTTAGAATGTACCTGAGCCAGGACACAATGTGAACGGGTGTGTAAGACTCCGTTCACTCACACCAAATATCTAGACAACAGAAAAAAAAATCGTATAACAAACGTGTGGAAGTACTCTGCTATAATAAAATAGTAATAAAAAGCAAGTGCTAGTAAAAACAGTATAAAAACAGGGTACTCTCTGGTTACTCAGTTCCCCACATTGATTGAACTCTCGCTTGAGTTACTGCTGACTAGTGTGGGGTGTGGGTTCTAGGGTTCCACCTACTGTGCATAGAATCCGCTTGCAGTGGGGCGACCCCTTTCCCTCACACCTACTCCAGTCTCTCTCTCTGGTGGTCACCACTCACCTAACCAAAATCATCAATCTACCTCTCTTCTGACATTTTCCCCTCTCCTCTATCAAACACTCTATCATTACTCCATTATTAGTCTTCAATGTGTTTTTTTATTTTCAATAACAAAGTACACAGTAATCAAATTACAACATAAACAGATGGTATTGGGTAGGGGGGGGGGGGGGGTAGGGTACAAGTCTCCTGTATCAACCGGATCACCAAGAGTGTCAGTAATAGAAAAATGTTCAAAGTCTCATATTGTGGCATACATGGGTGGTATTGATGCTGGACATATTTTAGAAGCTGCGTGGTATCAAGGTCTCATATGCTAGGTCTTTATGTATCCGTCACTCTAGGAAATCCCACGTATCACATGCAAACAACAAGGGATGTATCAACCAGATCAACTGTGGGTAGAATTTTGGTGAATTGGGATAGGGAGGGGGGGGGAGGGTGAGAATGAGGGGGGGGGTGAGAGGGAGAGAAGAGAGGAATGAGAAGAATTCAAGAGTGAGTTGGGGGAGTCGGAGAAGCTGATAGCGTGGAGGGGGAGAGAAGTTAGAAGAAGTAGAAAAAATTGGTGTAGGAGGAACCAGTGTATAGTGACTCCCCGCCAACATCTCCACACCTGTCTCCCCGCTGGACCTCAAGGCGGGGGGGGCACGGCTGCCGGGTGGTTGGCCCATAGGGCCCAAGCATCCGAGACATAACGTCGTCTCGGGGCGTCCATTGCCAGGTGGTATTCGTGAGAAAATATTATGTTAAGTTTTTTGGTGAGGTCTCCTATATTCGGAGGGGCTGCATTTTTCCAAGACGCTGCTATGCATAATCTAGCTGCAATAAGCACATAGGAGATTGCATGCCTTGTGACAGGGGGAAAACTTTCTGCTCCTATGTGTAACACTGCCAGTTGAGGAGCTAAGGGGATGCTCGTGTTTGTAATCTCTCCCAGTAGGCCGGACACCAATACCCAGAACTGGGAAATTTTAGGGCAAGCCCACCATATGTGGGCCAGATCTCCCTTCTGGCCACACTGTCTCCAGCACAGTGGCGAGGAGCCCTTTGTCAGTTTGGCCATCTTAGTGGGGGTGATGTACCACCGTAGGTGTACTTTTTTTAAGGATTCCAAGTGGTTGATGCACTTTGTAGCCTGCATCACGCACCTAATCGCTCCTTCCCATTCGTCACAATCAGCCTCAAATCCCAGGTCCCTCTCCCAAGAAATCATGTTGGGAAGCTTCACGGGGGACTCGTGGGTCACGAGTCCCCCATAAATCAGGGAAAAACCCTTCGGGGGACTAGTGTCAGCCAGAAGAAAACGCTGGAATGGAGAAGGAGCGGGTTGTTTTAAGGGCGTGTGTGCATGCGTCTGAGTTTACGAAATGTCTCACCTGTGAGTATAGCAAGAAGGACTTGCGTAAGGGCTGAGATTTGTTACTAAAGGTGTCGAAGGAGACTAGTCTACCTCCCCTTACCAAATCCCCCAAGGAGAGAATCCCCGATGAGTGCCAGGGTGTTATGTTCAACATGGGAATGTGCACCTGAAGAGCCTCTAGCGGTATCTTTTCCGGGGCAGCTGTCGCCAGAGCTCCGGCATTTTTTTCCATGTCTCTTGGAGGGTACGAACCGTAGATAACGGGTGCAATACCCTCACCGGACCCAGTGCGGCCCCGGCCAAGAGCTTGACGGGCGACAGCCCCGGATCGAACTCCGTCTCTAGTTGAACCCATCCTACTTCAAACTGTTGCCTCCACAGATCTCTGGAGGCCTCCAGAATTGCTGCTTTATGGTATGCGGACACATCCGGAACCCCCATACCACCCTCCTTCAGTCTCAAGTACATTGTTCGTCTCTGGATTCGTGGTCTGCCTCCCGCCCAGATAAAGGTGTTAATTTGTTTTTGTAGTTGAGATAAGAGTTTGCATGAGATCCCCAAGGGCACACAACGAAAGAGGTATAGGATCTTCGGCAGCCATAACATCCTGAAGGCTTGAATGCGAGCCATCCAGGATAGAAGGGGAAGGGGACCATGAGTCAGTCTCCCCCTCAATGTTGCCATTAGGTTGGATATGTTAACTCGGGCAGCTTGTTTCGAGGGACACAGGATTATGCCCAGATAAGGTATGCCCTTTGGGTCCCAAGCAAAGGGGAACTGTGCGGAGAGGGCTACCAGTTCCCGTTTTGAAAAATTAATGGGGAGTGCCATGGACTTTCCCAAGTTTAGCTTATAATAGGAGATTTTTGTGAAATTGTCAAGTTCTGTAAGGATAACTGGAATTGAGCTTTCAGGATTGGTGCAGGAGACGATGACATCATCAGCGTATAGCCCTATGACATTATGTTTAGATCCCACACGGATACCCGTAATCTGAGGGTTGAATCTAATGGAAGCCGCCAGGGGCTCCATAACGAGGGCGAATATCAGGGGTGACAGTGGGCACCCCTGTCTTGTTCCATTGGTGATGTCAAAACGCCTCGACACAAATCCTGACATTGAGACTCTGGCCCCAGGGTTGGAGTAGAGACTGAGTATGGCTGATAGAATTGGGCCCGAGAAGCCGAACCTCCCCAGAACTTCCCTCAGATAACCCCAGTGTACCCTGTCAAACGCTTTTTCTGCGTCAAGTGACAGGAATACACTGGGGTCTCCCCCAACCTCTGCTATTTCCACCAGGTCCAACATGCGTCTAGTGCCATCTCTGGCCTGTCGTCCCTCCACAAAGCCCACCTGGTCCGAGTTTACCAGCAACGGAATCACCTTGGCAAGTCGAGAGGCCAACAGTCTGGCAAATATCTTCACATCTGTATTAAGAAGCGAGATGGGTCGATAGTTGCTCGGACTGTTGGGTGGCTTTCCAGGCTTCAAGATTGTTGAGATCGTGGCCTCTGGGGCCTCCGCCGGAAGAGTCCCTTCAGTCTGCCAATGCTGGAACAGTCGGAGAAGGTATGGAGCCAAATGAGGGGAGAACACTCTATAATATTCATTGGTCAGACCGTCTGGGCCTGGGGCTGAATTTAATTTGAGAGATGAGATTATGTTAGTTACTTCCGTGAGGGAGAAAGATTGGTTCAGGGAAGCAAGCATGTCCGGGGGGACCGTCGGGAGGTCGAGCCCCGTCAAGTAAGTTTGGATATTGTCTAAGGCCGGCTGATGCGTCGTGGGGTCGTCTGACAGGTTATAAAGATTTGAATAGAAGTCTGCCATTACTTCAACTATTTCCCTCAGATTCCTCATTATTTTTCCGTCTGGGGAGGCCATGGACGTCACCATTGAATGGATTACCCTTTTCTTGAGTCTCCTGGCTAAAAGCTTCCCCGCCCTATCTCCTGTAGCGTAGTATTGGGTACGGAGTTTCCTTAGGCCCAACTCATGCTGATAGAGTAGTTGGGATCTTAGTTTCGTACGGAGAGCAAAGATCTGGGAGGATAGTTGAGGAATCGGGCTGGCCTTATTTGATCTCTCCAAGGTTGCTATCTGTTCCATTCATTCCCTCCACAATCCCTCTCTGGCTCTCTTAGCCTGAGCTGCCTTCTGTATGAGGAGGCCGCGAATCACCGCCTTATGTGCCGCCCATAAGGTCCATTCTGCAATCTCTCCCGTGTCGTTAAGTTGGAAGTAATCCTCCAGGTTCTTACCCAAGTCATCTAAGGTGTTTTGATCAGAAAGAAGGCTAACATTCATCCTCCAACGACGTGGTACGCCTCTATTTTGCCCCTGGTTGATCCCTAGTGTGACAGGCGCATGGTCTGACCACGAGATCAACCCAATTTCGGCTGTCTTGCAGCGGAGCAAGATTTTTTCACCTACCAGAAAGAAGTCGATCCTGGAGTATGTCTTGTGACTATTGGAAAAGAAAGTGTAATCCCTTTCCTCTGCGTGGAGGTAGCGCCACACATCGTGGAGTCTGAATTCCCTGCATAGGTCCACCAACTCCCCCCTCCCTCTCACCCTTGGAGCTGAAGAGTCCAGTCTAGATTCCATGATCTGATTGAAGTCTCCACAAATCACCAGGGAGCTGTCAGATGGGCAGTGTAACTGTTTGAACAGGGCTTTCAGGAACCTCAACTGTCCCATGTTGGGGGCATAAACCGTCACTATCGTGTACGGCTCTCCGAGATGAGGCAGTTCAGAATGAGGAACCTTCCCTGTGAATCTGCCTCTACTGATGTCTGCTGAAACTGGACTCTATTGCTCACCATAATACAGACTCCTGCCTTCTTAACGTTATGATTAGCAAAATAGATGTGCGGGAAGGTGGGGTTGCTTAGCCGATGATTGTCTTCAGCTAGGAGGTGAGTTTCTTGTATACAGATCACATCTGTCTGTAGCCTTCGAGTCTCCCGCCATAAGAAAGACCGCTTAACTGGGGAGTTTAGTCCCTTTACATTAAGCGAGGCTACATTCAATGTTGAGGAGGATACAGACCTGGATGGGCAAACTGCAGACATGGCCACCAACCTCAAGCCCCACGCGGGGAGACCTCGGGAGAAAAGAAAGAGTCAAAGATGAAAGGTTAGAAAATTAGACAAAAGCAAGGGGGGCCGAAGAATAAGTAGGGGAAAGAGAAAGAGACAGAAAGGTAGTCAGAGGGGGGGGGGGGGGGGGGGGGGGAGGGGGAGGGGAAAAGGGTAAGGGGAAACACTTATGTAAACCAAACTGACGTCAGACCTCAATTGTCTGACTAGTGGGGGTACTGAGATACCCTTAGTTGGACCTTCCCCTTGCGCGACCGAGTCCAACCGGTCGCAACACAAATGGAAGGGGGTCCACCTCCTCCCACAGTTCCAGAAGAGTCACGGCAGGTGGGGTCCGGTGTAGGGGACCAAAGGGTAATCTCAGGAGGACAGGTCGATCCACACAGACCGTAAACCTGTTTTCCCAAGTTTCTTCTCATATCTAAACCGGTTTCAAAGCTGAGGTCTCCGTGTCCCCGTCTCTGGGGTGTGCGGTGAACTTGCAGGGGATGGCGCTAAGTTCCATGAGCGTAGAGCTCTGCACAGTTGAGTTGGAGATGCAAATGAATGTCTAGATCCCTTGTATCTAAAATTCACAGAGACCGGGTGCCCCAGGCATATTGGATTCCTTTTTCTCTGAGTAGTTGACAGCTTGGGGCGAATTCACGTCTCCTGGCCAGCGTGTCCTGGGAAAGATCCGGGTACACTGCTGCCTTTTCAAAAGGGGATGGAAGCTCAGGATTCGCTCTCATGACTTGTAAAAGTGCGTCTCTTGTTTTAATGCTTGAGAAAGAGATTAAAATGTCTCTAGGGATCTCTTTTGGAAGTTTAGCAGGTTTAGGTAGTCTATATGTTTTCACAATCTCCAGGGTTTCTGGAGCTGCTGCTGGGAGAGCTGCTGCTAGGAAGGCTGTGACCACTGCAGGGAGATCCTCTCCTTCTTGTGATTCTCTCACCCCTCTTAATTTTAAGTTGTTTTTGCGTAGCCCGTCTTCCAGGTGACACAGGGATGCACGAACTGTGCTCATTTCCCTATCGAGCACGTCGTAGCTATCAGCTAGATTATTGTGGGCTGAAGCATAATCAGCCATTTTAGTTTCAATATGTGAGGTTCTCTCACTTAAGGCTGCCATGTCTGCCCTCATTTCTCCCAACATGTCTCTTATTTCCCCCAGCATAGCGTCCCTCATGGAGCCCAGCATGTCCCTCATGCATCTCTTAGTTAGAGGAGATTCATCTCTACTCACAGGGCTGCGATCCTCTGTGCGGCGAGGAGATCGTGGTGCATGAGAGGCCGCGCTGGAGGGAGACGCCGGGTCCTTCCTGGTCGGCGCCATCTTGGGATCCCTGTGAGGCTCCGGGGTGAAGAACGCTGTGAGCTTGCCGCCGGCCTCACGGCGGCGGGACCCGGTCCGCGGCATGCTCAGGGAGCGGGTTAAGTGCTGTGCCGTCTTTTAGGCGGAGTGTGGGCTCGGGGAAGCCGTTTATGAGCCGCTTTCCCGGTCTGTGTGGAGGAGCTCCTCTAGAATGTGTCTGGTGCCATCGGCTGCAGGACACGCCCCCTTCATTACTCCATTATTAAAGAAAACGTCTCTCGGCCCATCCTGCACAAACAACTACAGACCAGTCTCCAATCTCCCCTTCATCTCTAAACTCCTGAAGCGCCTGGTCTACTCCCGCCTCACCCATTACCTCTTTACTCACTCTCTTCTGGACCCATTACAGTCTGGTTTCCCTTCCCCTACATTCTACAGAAACTGCTCTCACCAAAGTGACAAATGACATTCTGACAGCAAAACGTAATGGCTACCACTCTTTGCTTATTCTTCTTGATCTCCCTGCAGCCTTTGACACTGTTGACCACCATCTCCATCTCTCCATGCTGCACTCCATTGGCATCAAGGACACGGCTCTCTCCTGGTTCTCTTCCTATCTTTCTGACCGTTATTTCAGTGTATCATTTGCTGTCTCCACTTCCTCCCCTCTTCCTCTCACTATTGGGGTCCCTCAGGGCTCAGTCCTTGGACCTCTTCTCTTCTCTCTCTACACGGCCCCGATTGGACAGACCATCTGCAGATTTGGCTTTCAGTACCATCTTTATGCTGATGACACACAACTATACCCTTCTTTTTCTGACCTTATTCCCGCTCTAATAATGAACACCAATGACTGTCTAATCACAGTTTCCAATATAATGATTGCGCTCTATCTGAAACTCAACCTTTCCAAAACTGAACTACTTCTGCTCTGCCCTCCACTAACCTCCCTAAATCTTGACATCTCTCTCTGTGTGCGGCACCACGATAACGCCTAGTCAGTAGACTCGCTGTCTGGGTGTTATGTTTGACTCTCTGATCTTTTCTTCACCTCATATATACAATCTCTGGCCCACTCTTGTCGCTGGCACGTGAAGAACATCTCTAGAATTCGCCCCTTTCTCACCTTGGACACGACAAAAAACCTCACTGTTGCCCTGATTCACTCCCGCCTTGACTACTGTAATTCTCTTTTGATTGGCCTCCCTCGCACTAGACTCACCCCTCTCCAGTCCATCCTTAATGCAGCAGCCAGGATCAGCTATCTAGCTAACCTAGTTACCCGCTGCCTAGTTACCCGCAGCTTACCCTGGATACCAGCCTGCAGACATCGTGGAAACATATTTAAATCGTTTCCACGATGTCGCTGGTCCAATGATCGCTGGTGAGTCTGCCTGTGTTACAGCTCACCAGCGATCAACCGTCAATGTTGCCAGCGATCAGATCGCTGACGACATTGACGTGTGTGACGCTGTCTTAAGGCTTGTGCAAGCTACTTTTGAGGTAGAGGGAGAGATAAACAAAGGGAGATGTTTGTTGCTGAGCACAAGCTGCAACTCTTGTAGTCGGATCATTGCAGTGTATGCTGTCTGTGAGAGATTTCTATGTGTTTTATGTGAACATTTGTTTTCCGGCATACATGTGTGGCATATCTGAGGTCCAGTCGCCACAGTGGTATCATGCCCAGAGGTAATGGGAGCTCACTACATTAACTACATGAATATTCATTCCCTGGGGAGTGGGCTGCAGAAAAGTAAGTGATCACTCACTATGATTAACAGATGCATTAATCTCTTTTTTTGCAGTTTACAGCGGATAGGGGAAGTATAAATAAAAGAAATACATGAACAGAAAGACCTTCACCAGAGGAATTAGAAAATTATATCCGTTACGTATGGATTTTTGACCTAACTGATTCCCTTTAAATATGTGGCTAGGTCACGAACTTGCTTGGTTTGAGCAGTCATTTTGTGCTGACAGATGACCTTTAATGGAAAGCAACTACATCATCCATGAGTCTCTGCCTCTCACCCTGCTGCTCACTCTTTCTCCCCCTCTCATCTCCATACACTTCAACAGGCAACTGCAACCTGATCTCTGTCAGCTTCCAGTCCATTTTGTTGTGAACATGGCATATTTATTTTAAAGAGGACCGTCCCCCCCCCCCCCCGGAGCTATGTAAATGAATGCAGCACTGAATGCAGCGTGTTTGCTTCATTCAGGGAAGGGGTCCCCCATGTCTCTAGCCAGGGGCAGAATGGCCCAGGTGGCAGGGGGGCAAGTGCCCCCTGGGCTGATGGCATAGCCCTCATCTAGGGCCCCCCCACAGAAATGGGCCGGCGGCACTTTGCGGCCAGAGGTGTGGAGCAGCAGGAGACGCGGCTGACAGCTATGTGAGTGGGCTGAGACTTTCCCGTGACTTGAGTGCCCCCCCCCCCTCGCTCCTCAAAACCTCCAGCAGCAAACCCCCCCCCCCGCCCCGCTCCTCTAAATCTCCAATAGCCCCTCCCCCGGTCCTCACCTAGGGCTGGGAGGAAAAACTGCCTCCTGGCATTAGTAGCACCAGTCCGCCCCTGTCTCTAGCCCCCCTGTCTCTAGCCCCCCTGTAAGCTGTTAAAAAGACTGTATAAAGTGTACAGATAAGGAGTCTGGAGGGACTTACTCAGTAATGAATCATTGCTGCCCCTGTTCTCCCCACCTCCAGCCCTCTCTGTACCACCTCTTGTTTAGCCTCATTTATGTGTCTGCCCTCCTCCCTTCTCCCACCCTTCTGTGTGCCACCTCCAGCCCTCTTATGTTCAGCGTCCTGTATGTGTCATCGCTGAGGCTGGAGGTGGTGCAGAGAGGGCTGGAGGTGGCAATGACACATACAGGAGGCTGAACAAGAGAGGGCTGGAGTTGGCGCAGAGAGGCTGGAGGTGGGGAGGACATCAGCAACAGGGATGACTCATTACCAAGTTCCTCCGGACCCCTTACCTGTACACTTTATAAAGGCTTTTTAATGACTTAAAGGGGGGCTAGAAACATGGGGACCCCTTCCGTGAATGCAGCAGACACTTTGCATTCAGTTAGCATATCACCAGGGGGGTGACAGGTCCTCTTTAACGTTTTTACAGAGTGAATAATAAGTGCAACACATGGGAGGTGGGAAAGTAGCATATTTCTCTTCCCCTTTTCCTGAGAACGTCTACTAGAATGTCCAAAACAGCAGGATAATTAAACAAAAGAATGACTGGCACACCTTTAAGCAATGGGAATAGGTTCTAGAAGAAAGAAAAACATATGACTACAAAGTGTTATTCCACTGCACAATAGAACACTAAGAATTAAATAAGACTATGGCCTTGTATTACTGCAGTGGGAACATTGGAAAATTGGGAAAAATACAATTAGCTTACTGCAAAATGGAATATAGAAAATATGATATAGCGTTACTGCTATATTTAAATCAAAGGAGATGCTTAGCAGTACAAGTACGAGGTACATCTCGTATACCAGGACCCTTTTCCTCAGGAAGGAGTTCGGGATACGACTCTTAAACGCTTCGGATAATAAACAGCTACCACTATACCCAGATATACCGCTGTATCTGGTTTTTCTATCATATGATCATAGCAGCTCGGACCACGCAGAAGCTTATCGTGACCACAGTGACTTGTCGAGGTACGGTCCTGGCAGCAGCTGTATTGTTCTGAGCTATCACGCCGGTTGTGTGCTACACAACCTTATCAGGTGAGCAGTTCCTAGATTTCACCACCTAAAACCTGTCTTCTAAAGGATAAGACCCTATTTTTGCGCATTCTCACCCCTATCTTAAGGTGGGGTCACACGTGGCGATGTCGCCCGAATAAAAGTGACGTAACAGCGATGTCGCGGGCGATATCACAAGTGCGTCGCGCTGTATGACAGCTCGACGCAACTGCAAATTATCGCTGGTCGCAGGTTGACAGGTTTATGAACATGATCATAAACCTGTCAACCTGTGACCAGCGATTAGGCTGGATCGCTTTCGGTGACACTGTTGGCGGCGCGATCCAGCCTATATCGCAGCGTTGCTGAGGATCACTCGCTGGGCTGAGCCCAGCCCAGCGAGCGATGGCTCCGCCCACATCGCCACCGCATCACCGGCAACGTTGTGCCATGTGACAGCTGGCCTGCGATGTCGGAAGCGAGCGTGCACCTGCACATCGCTTCTGACATCGCGGCCAGAATCGCCACGTGAGACCCCACCTTTAGAATCCACACAGTGTCGTCCATCGCGCTGCTGCCCATGTGTATTTATCTCTGTCCTACAATGTGTCTTTCCAGGGGGAAAAAGGATGGTATTCACTAGAGCTGAATAAAACATTTGCAGACTATGGGCCAGCGGCTACTTTGGTACCTCCCGGAACTGGTCCCTGCCAACCTCTTCCTATCTGCCAGCATCCCAGCGCCTCTCCTGATTAGTGGACCTAAAGGGTCAACTGTAACTCAAGTCACAGGAAAGTGTCAGCTCATTCCCTGAATACTGCAGTAATAAGATCTCTCTGCAGTGATAAAGCTGCACTTTTATGGTTGTACTGATATGGATAATATTTTGAAATATTAATAGGGTGCCTGCTCCTGGCCTAATGGCTATGCACCAAGTGCTAGCATGAAAGTATGACACCAGACACACAGTCAGATGTACACTCTCCCTTGGCCAGCTCCCAAGTGAGGTTTATTTGAACAGGCATGAAAATATAAACCCTCAGTAAGAGGCTCGGCCAGCCCTACTGAGATGTATTTATTGGT
The DNA here is from genome assembly GCA_033576535.1 of Allobates femoralis. NCBI lineage: Eukaryota > Metazoa > Chordata > Amphibia > Anura > Aromobatidae > Allobates > Allobates femoralis. Next base: position 78,189,303 of record JARQOC010000007.1, read on the forward strand.
TAGTCGGTTGGATAATGGGCTAGTCCATAGGTGGATTCATGAGGTCATCAGGGGGTGTGGTCTTGATTGAGGGTCTCCAGTTGATGTGGCATTCTGTCATTTATGTGATTGGTCTGTACTTCTATGGAATTCAGCTTCCTCCAGAAACTTCTTATTAGAAACAGGATGTAGTCAGAGGTCCCCAATGTCAGTCCTCGAGGGCTGAACCAGTGCAGGTTTTCAGGATCTCCTTAGTATTGCACAGCAGGCAATGATTCCAATCCCTGTGCAATAGTAAGGAAATCCTGAAACCTGCACTGGTTCGGCCCTCGAGGACTGACATTGGGGACCTCTGATGTAGTCATAGATCCAGGCTCCATCTTACACACCATGGCATGGTGTGCTGAAACAGGAAATGGCAGCCATGTTTAAGTCACAATTAAGCTAATGCAATGTAAAATAATCCACTTTATGGGTTGTTTCTCTCAACGCCTTATGTCTTAAGGTTATTAATATTTGATCCTATGGCTCTCCTCAACAGTATGGCTTATAAAGATGGTTCATTATTACCATGCTTTTTGGAATATATGTTTTTTGGCAACTACAGCTGCATTTACAGATACCCTTATAATACAACCTATTGAGTTTGGCAAATATTAGTTATTATGGCGGTGTCTGTTCAAACAGCAGGGGCTGCAGGGAAGAACATTCATAGGGAACCCTAACAAGACGGAAGTGAAGCACAGCTTGTGTGACCTAGATAGAGCCCTTTCCCCAGCATCTACCTCCACAATTGTTCACATTGTATCTCATCGTAATGTCCGACAGTCACTTTCCAGCTGTGTCTATGAAACTTATCCATTCATGTCAAGCTGCAGCCTGGTGCTCCTGGTGCCTTTCCGATCATCCCATATCATTTCAGATGAATCATTTATCTCACCTGCTGCTCAACTTCTAACTTAAGTTTCTTTAACTTTTCAAACTGTCAGTAAAACGAAATGAGAAATACCTATATCCATCTACAGGTGACAAAGTGAAAAAACATTTAGCCAATTTCCAACTTTTAGAGCAAACCGGTCTCCAAGGTTTCCCCCATATAAAGTAGGGCTAGCATCTTTAAACCCCATTTTACATTAGTCTATAATACTGTATACATATCCCCAATTTGCTCTGCAAGACATAAAAAACACCTTTTATTATACTCACTTATGGGTCCGGTCTGATGGGTGTCTCTGATCTTAATCCAGCGCCTCCTTTCTTCTTATCTAAGAAAGGGGTGAGAATGCGCAAAATAGGGTCTTATCCTTAGGAGACAGGTTTTGATGGTGTAACTTAGGAACTGCTCACCTGATAGGGTTGTGTAGCACATAACCGGCGTGATCGCATCAGTACAATATAGCTGCTGCCAGGACCGTACCTCCACAGGTCACTGTGGTCACGATAAGCTTCCAATAGGACAAAGTACCTCGTGGTCCGAGCTGCTGTGTTCGTATGATGTAAAAACCAGATACAGCGGTATGTCTGGGTATAGTAGTAGCTGTTTATTTTCCGACGCGTTTCGGAGTCATATCCAAAACTCTCTTTTCCCTGAGGAAGGAGTTTGGATATGACTCCGAAATGCGTCGGAAAATAAACAGCTACTACTATACCCAGACATACCGCTGTATCTGGTTTTTACATCATACGAAACAGCAGCTCGGACCACGAGGTACTTTGTCCTTTCTTCTTATGACCTCCATCCTCCTTTCCTGCTTTAGGTGCATGACGCATCCTACAACAGCCACACTTCCTTCTCCATTGCGATCCTTTGCACATGCTCTTCTCTCTGAACTGCCAAAGACAGAGCAAACCATTGTAGTGTGCATGCACAGGGAAAGGCCAAAGAGCACTGATGACACGTAGGTAAAACCAACGCTTGTGCAGTACAGTACTTTGCTCTGCTTTCGACAGGTCAGAGAGCAGTGTGCCTGCACTGGATCTCAATAGACAACACTGAGTGGATGACGTAGGACCCATTATCTATATGAAGCAGAGAAGGAGGACAGCAACCATAACAAGATGGGGCCTCTCCCCATCCACCCTCTGTAGGAGACGAAACCTTTCTCCCCTAAATGGGTCTCCCAGGGTAATTGATAACTATAATTTGTCCCTGTGACCAGGGGCGTAACTACAACAGGTGCAGGGGTTGCGATCACACCCGGGCCCTGCAGCCTAAGGGGGCCCCAAAAGTCCATTTGGCCCATAGAAAAGACTACTACTATTAAAGATTTGCAATAATTTGGGGCCCCGTTGGAGCTTTCGCCTTGGGGCCCCAGGGCCTGAAGTTACGCCTCTGCCTGTGACCTCTGCACCTTTATGTGATTAGGTGCACTCCTGGTTTATGTGCTGTTCATGTTATAATTCCTTATTGATTTTTATAAGATTTACCTAGCACAGCCACATTTATAAATGGACCTACAGGGCCAGGGACAGTTACTCCTTCACCCCTTCCAAACTTGGCTGGGGTACTATTTCCATGTGCCTACCCCTATGGTACATGATTGTACAACAGGGATAGGGGTCTCTATCTAACGGTACTGGGACATACCTCAAAGACATGTGGTTTAATACAGGTAGCAATTAACCTTAGTTATTGCTTGGAGGTAGCAATTAACCTTAGTTATTGCTTGGTATATATACAGGTTGGCTAATTTGCCTTATATACAATTTACTGTTATACACAAGATTGTAATATTATACGTTCTTGTTTACTGTGTATATTGTGAATTGAGTGACTAAGCGGACCATTTTTAATACTTACCTACTCTGTTTAGCCACTTACCATTGTACATCGTTACCTTGTACCCTTAAGCCCCAGTCACACATAACGAGATTGTTAGCGAGATCGTTGTAACTGTGACGTTACAACGATCTCTCCAGCGATGTCACTATGTGTGACATCTTGCAGCGATCAGGCCCCTGCTGTGAGGTTGCTGATCGCTGCAAAGTGCTGCGGGTCATTTCTTGATCATTGGTTTCCCGCTGGTCAGCACGCATCACTGCGTGTGATCGCGAGAGACCAGCAATCAGTGACCTCACAGGCTGGTAACCATGGTAAACACTGGGTATCTAGGCAGCGCTAAGCTGCCTGTAAGCAGGGAGGAAGCTGGTAACTATGATAAACAGCGGGTATCTAAGCAGCGCGTGCTGCCTAGATACCCAGTGCTTATCATAGTTACCAGCGTCCTCCCTGCTTACAGGCAGCGCTAAGCAGGGAGGACTCTCGTAACATCGCTTCTAGCGATGTGGGAGGTGGCTCCCAGGTCACTGGGGAGATTTGCTTGTTTGACAGCTCAACAGTGACCAGGTAACGACGCTTCAGCGATCCCGGCAGGTCGTTATTGCTGTTGGGGTCGCTGGAGCGTTGTTGTGTGTGACTGGACCTTTACACTCCTGCCCCTCTTTATATCAATTACCCACCTTCACATCTGCAACTAAACTGATGGAGACTTGCATTTGGTTTTAAATGTTTTCATTTGTGCTTATGGGAATCCTTTCTTTGGTTAAGTCACTTATATAATCACGAATGGGATTTTTGCCCCTTTTGAGACCGCTCACGCTGCGAGTCAATGTCGTCATGTGGATACGCCCGAAGCATTGGCCGCGCAGCGGCCATTGCGAGCAGTTCTAAGGCGACTCGCTATGCCCGCGCAGCGGGCATGGCGAGTCGCCTTAGCAGCGCGAAGCATTGGCCGCAAAGCGGCCATTGCGAGTCAGAGACTCGCTCTGCTAGAATCCCGATGCATCTGCATCGGGCACCAGCTAGTATGTATTAATAAATCACTTGGTATTCACTTGCAAATGGTTGTGCATGTTTATATATAGAGGCTTCTTTTCTCTTCCCTTCAGACTGCATATTTTGCTTGTAGAACGCAGCACTCACCCGCCTTATACTGTCCAGGCAGTGCATCTCTTTCCTCTAGCAGAACATAACAAGAGAAGAGGCGCCGGATCAAGACCAACGACAACGATCAGACTAGATCGCCCCATAAGTGAGTATAATAAAAACTATTTTTGTGTCTTTCAGAGTGGATTGGGGACATATATATGGATTACTAAATGTTTGAAAGATGCTGGCCCTACTGTTTATGGGGAAATGTAACAATGGCAATGGCAAAATGGAAACTGGGGCACCTGATTTGACCCTCAAGCTAGGGAGCCCTGAACTTACCCTAACTCAGGGGTACTCCTGATGGTAAAGAGGCCTGAGTCTCCACCCTGGCCCTGCTCTTATACAATCCTGAACTGATTCCCAATTCCTCTTCCCCTGAGGCTGGGAAGTAAAGAAATCCACAAATAAAGACTAGACAGGGGAGAACCAAAACTCAAGCTCACAGCAATCACACACAGGGAGAATACAATATGTGATAAAGGAGAAAAAAGTACAAGCAGGAGATAAAATTACAACAAGGAAGGTTCCACCAAACACCAAACTAGTAATAACTGTTTCCAAAAACAAACAACCACACACAGGACCGGTATCACTGGAGCAAAGCTGAAGCTATAATCGGCATAGGAGACAACTGTGGAGACGGCCATGATAGGACAGAAGCAACTGAGGACTGCAGCAACAAATTACCAGCCATCAGAAAGTTAACTCCTGCCAGACTGATTGCTAGTGAGCACATCCGACACCCTAACTTTGGCTGAGCAACAAAGAAGCACAAAGTTGCATGTCAGACTCCATAGTGTGAACAGAGTCTGAAGATGCCATGACACCCAAGTGGGCGCAGTGTGGGACAGCGCATAACTGGAATACCTGGTAGAAGATTTCCTTTAATGCCATTTGTTTTGTGTTGATTAATTTCTAAATAGATTTTTAAAGGTCAAACCTCCTTTATTTTGTATAACTATATAGTTAAAGGTAACCGGTTATACATTTTTACCCTCAGACCGATAATATGATTATGTAGGTTTTTAAGTGATAAGCCAGTCGATCCATTTATGATCCCCCAAGTGTTGCTGTATCATGGAGAATTAATGTTTTGAGGTTGTATCTGGGGGTGCATTGGGGTGTGATGACGCACTTCTCAGTCTCGCCGATGTATTTACTACCTAGCAGAACCCTCTCCTGGCTGATTGATGGGTTGTTGTCGTGTTAAGAGGAAACAAGGTGTCATTCATCTTCTTTGCACCTATTTATCTTTGGTCCATGATATTTTATCAGCCATCAAAATGGTGCAGTTTGCACTAGATGAAGAAAACGTCTGTGTAACATTCCCCCAGCGGAGCTGTATTACCTTATCTCACCACTAGATGTAGATCTCACTCCGTTTTTTGTCCTTTGTGTATCTTTTTTTTGCGCTATTTTACACATTCCCTTCCTAATTATTGGCCTTATTGGGATTTTTGCCACAGCAATCTCCCTATTAGTCCCAGGGGCTTGTGCAATGCTTCCTACTAATGTGACAGCAACACGTCTTTTCTAGGGTCTTGGAGAAATTCTTAAATGAATCCCTAGGAAATGAAGCAATTCTACTTGCTAGTATTTTCTTGCTGATTGTATTCGTGATTTCTTGCAGGAAGAAGACACAACAATGAATGTAGGGCAACACATTCATCATTTCCATAGACCCCGCGCAATAGAAAGGTCTCGGAGATACAGTAACACAAAGGTGGGTCTTACCTCGTTTGTAACCTGCTGCGGATGATTTATCATTGTGTCAAGAGATAAAAGCCGCGACTATAGACCTTTTTAGGTGGCGGACATAATGATTAATAATCAATGTTAATCAACACTGCTCAATATTCTAGATACTACCCTATGACAACACCGAGGGATCAGCCCCATTTTCATATTGTACCATAATTACCAAAAAAAAGAGATAGAGAGCAAAGTTATATATAGAAATAGTAAATTTTATTCAAATACAATAAAGTAGAGAAAAAAAATCAATAGACATAATGAAATAAAAACATGAGTATGTACACAAGACCATAAAAAGAATAGCGGGATTAACACAAGCGGTATATAAAAGAAATTACATTATAAATAGGCACACAGTGACTGTATAACTATAGAAAACATCAAACATATGGCCATATAACAATATAGATATAGGGACCCTAAAATGTATCGCTGTAGCCAGTGGCGTAACTTACACAGGTGTAGCGGTTGCAATTACACACAGGCCTGGAGTCCATGGGCCCAAAAGTCCCTCTGACCTATAGAAAAAGACTAATGCTATTAAAGATTTGCAATAATTGGGGGCCCCGTTGAAGCTTTCGCATTAGGGCCCATGAGCTTCAAGTTACACCACTGGCTGTAGCCATAATGATAACAGATAAGATTCAATTATCATAAATAGGGTAACATCAAAAAGTGTTCAGCCAGACAAGGGTAAATAAAGCTCAATAATAAGACTATAAAAATACCTAGTAGAATAATATAATATTATATATATATATATATAGTGTATTGCAAGCCTAATACACTATATTTTTCTAATAATAAGAAAAAGACATTAAGGGGGGAGATCATTCAACAAATACCGCAGACCTTATATTTTCCTCAAGTCATAGTGCCCTGGGATAACCCCTTCTGTGACATCAAGTAGCAGACACATCTGAGCATCTACAGTACTGTTCAAAATAGACTGGGAGAAGCATGTCGACTTACTGCTAAGAAGCCACTATGGAGGACCACAAACAAGAAGAAACTTGTCTGGGCCAACAACACAAGGAATGGACATTAATTGAAATGTGTGCTTTATTTGTTGGGCACATGGGCTGGGGTAATCAGCAGCCAGGCCAGTAAGCAGGATTCAATAGTGGCTATGCCCAGTGAGGTAGCCCTGGCTAACATTAAAAGGGGGAAGTAAAAATGAAGAAAAACAAATAAAAGGAAAATAATAAAAGTATTTGTGACGCCAGCTGAAGTTTCCAGCCACTAGGTGGCCAGCACTGCAAATTTATCCTCAAGAGTTAGGTGTTGTGGCAGTGAGATGAAATTCCCCTTCCAGTTGGTGCAGGCTCTTGAGGTTTAGAGTGTAGAAGGTGGTGGTGGTAGTTGTAGTAGAGGAGCAGTGTGAGAGTGTAGGAGGAAGGAAGCATAACAGACAGTTTTTTGCAGTTCTTCACCTCTTTACTGTGGATAATGTAGCAAGTCCAGGGTATAGGTACAACCAGGCATGCAGTTCAGCCAGTCTGGAAAGAACTGAAGTCCACTCTGCTGGAGTGAAGTTCTGTGGCCTTCCTACTGTCTTCTTGGCTTAAAGTTTCTAATTACTTTGTGGTTCCTGTATACTCCTCTAAATTCAGTGGATACCCTCCAGCTGGGCAAGTGACGCGGACTCTGTGAGGGACTGCTTTGTCTCAGTCTTCCGGTCCTCTTTGCCACTGTGCCCTGGACGGGCCCACGAGTGTGACTACTGGATGTAAAGTCCAAAAACCTTGAGGTTCTGTGGCCAGATCATGGAAACCTGGCCACTTATGGCCTGGTGCCCTTTCTGCAGCTTATTCCTCTGCCCAGCCTCACGGCAGGCTGCAAATACATCCTATCAGCCACTCGGCCCCACACCAACTAAAGCCACTCATTTTGCCTACCTCTCTCTCCCTATCCTAACTCCTCTCTCCAACCAGAAGTGGGTTCTGCCTGGGGTGGGTATCTTCTGCCCTCAACACTCTGGTTGGAGTTTGGAAAGTGTTGGATGCTTTGGGATTCCAGCAGAGGGTAGTTCAATTCTCTCTAGAGATGACATTGTAAAAAATGTAGGACAATATCATCTCTGGTAGCCAAACTGCAGGGGCACCACATATTATGACTTAAAATTTTAGATTTTTAGTACAAACTGCCATACATATGTTAGTGAAATAAAGAAAAAATGAGTGAACTGTGCGGTGCGTGGACGGGAGTGTGATGATGTGGGGATGCTTTATGATGACACAGTTGGTGATTTATTTCTAGTTCAAGGCACACTTACCTAGCATGGCTATCACAGCATCTACAATGACCACCATCCCATCTGATTTGCATTTAGTAGGACCATCATTTGTACTATAACAATGTCTGGCCCACAAAGGTCTGGGGTACTCAGATCTCGGGCGTTTGGGTACGGTGGATGTCACGGGTGGTCGGTGCCCGAGTCTGTGCCCTTGGGTGACAACAAAAAGGGGTATATTTACAGTGATAAAAGTTTATAGGTGAATGTCATGATGCCACCTGTAGGTCTGGTGATGGCATCGGCACTGTTGCAGAACCAAGGTGTTGTAGCTCCATACAGGTAGAGCAGGATCCCCCGGGACAGTGTAGTGTACATTGGTGGAATAGGGCAGTTCAGTCTCTGCTGTGAGACTGGAATGTCACAGTTAACCACGAATAAACACAGACGCTTGCTCTGCACGGGTCTTTACTTCAGTTACCTTTAGCTTGTACACAGTTCACAGGTGTTACGGCTTGGGTAGTGAACCAGGCGTCATAGGAGGAAGCAATGTCTCTGTGGCTCCAGTCATGTTCCTTCTCTATACTCGCTCTGTTCTACCTCTGCGCACTCCTTCCTCCTCGCGCTGCCCTGCACGAATCCTGCTTGTTGAACCAGGCCCGTCAGGTAATATAGGAACCTTCTTTCTCTCCAAAGGGAACCCAACCCAGTCTAGCACTTCTGGTGGAGACCGTGCTTGATTTGGGCGGTTGGATCATGCTCCTATGAAGACATCAACCACGCCAGTAATTTGTGGTTCAGGGATGGACCTCTGATCCACGTCGGAGCCGGTACCCCGCTTCGAACTGGGCCAGAGCGTTTGGTCGCCCTCGTCTTTGCCCCTCTCTGTCTGGGTCGCTGCTCCTTCTGGGCGCCCTCCCTGTGGTGTCCCCTGAAGGGTCCATCTCTGTCTCTCTCCACAGACGTTCTGACTTCTCTGCTTCCCGCGCTTTCACACTGCTCTAGCCTGAAACGTGTCCCAGCGGTACTGGGTCTCTCAGCAAAGGATTTAACCCTATAGTCCCCTGCTCTAAGTGTGTGAATGCAGATTCAGAGTCTCAGACCTACATTACCTCACCATATAACAGGAATACTGCACTCTCTGTCATGGGTGCAGTACCTTTCTGTAGTGCACTGACTATTGGGGTGCTACAACAACAGGACAATGACATAATGACCCAATCCACACCTCCAGGATATTTAAGGGTTATGTGACCAAAATAAGAGAGACTGAGGCTACGCCAGGTGACATAGCCTCCAAAATCGTCCAAACACAACTCTATGTCGATGGTTTGGGATGAGTTGGAGAAGTGGAGTGGAGACCCCTGCCTTACATAAACCCTCAAACAAATTGGATTCTGATACTTCAATGCTGACAAATAATCAATATGGCTAATGTTCATTTGCAGACAATGATAATGAGAGTTTATTAGTTATTCAAATTTGAGTTTTAAGAGGCCAAATACCTAATGTTGGGTGATCCCGCTGATGTCGACAGGTTTGGCTGACAGTCTTAAACATTATTTACACTGAGAGATTATCATAAATGAGTATTGCTAGCAATTCTAGTCTCACAATAATCTTTCAATGTAAACAGGCTGCCGATATATGATGAACGAGGAAAATGCTCATTTGTCGGGTGATATGATCGTTTGTGTAGCGTTCATGGAGGTGCATCATCCTGTGGAAGCAGTGCCAGAGAGACACCGCCAGGTAAGGCTCACGGAACGGCTCACGGTACAGACTGAAAACAAATTACCAGCTTCATTGGAAGACAGAAGGTTATATCCCGGAAAATACCATTAACAGATTTATAATAATGGTAACAACAATACAGGTACAAAGAGGGATAGATGGAATGTTTCACACGAGCTGTTCCCCAGTTATTGCAACAAACGTTCAGTAACAATAGTATGAACAATTTTTACAAGTGTCTCTACTCTAAATCTTTATCTGGCTTCTGTTAACCGGGGCACACTTCTAAAGCGCACTAAGACAGCCTGCTCTGAACCCTAACACAGTATGACACCAGTGTCACACTGAAAGAGCTGCAGCGATGAGAAGAACGTCTGGCACAGTAGCGGTTTATAATGAGATCAATCTGGGCGGCTGCCCGGGGTTCAATGCTTTGGGGGGCCCAGTCGCCTAGGGTGAATTGCCCCCATTATATTCCTCCACTGTCCGCACTCCACGGGCACTGGCGCCGCTGATGTCAAATTTGCTGTGAGGCCGCCACCACCCCAACCCTCCCCTCCTTCCCATACGTCATGATGTGCGGGAGGATGTAGTAAGAAGGCCACGGGTACAGGCTGGAGGAGGCACACGTGCGGCCTGCCTACCTCACTGCCGAAGAGGAGCTGAGCTGCTCATTCTGGCGCCGGCCTGCTCAATCCACCCCTGGTCACAGCTGCTCTCCACACTCCAGTCCTCACACTTTCAGCACCGTCCACCACCTCCTGGCTGGTTGAAGAGACTTCAGAGACATTGGGCGAAATGCCCCTACATGCTGTGTGCCCCTCTATCTGGATATTTTACTTGAATTCTGTATGTATGGAGTCCATACTCTATCCAAGATGTAGGTGCAGTGAGTCACACTGCTTGTAGGACAAAGTACCGTGGGTCCGCGCTGCCACTTCAATTAATGGAGATAAAAAACCAGCCACACGGGAATGTCTGGATCAAACAGGATTCTTCTTTATTTGTCCAACATGTTTCGGAGTTATCTCCCAACTCCTTCCTCAGGGAATGTCTGGATCATGGAGGCTGCAAAACAACATGCCCAGGGACACTATTGCATATAGCCCCCACTTCATTAGCATCCGAATGAGCAAGTATAAAAACGTTTTTTACAACATTGAAAACAAGCATTTAGCAGAGAGTGGGATAGTTATAATGGTAATAGGAAGGTGCAGGGACATGTATTGATGGGTTAGGTGGCTTCTAGGAGGTGACAGGTTCCCTTTAAAGGGAACCAACCACCCCCAATGACCCCCCCGGACTATTAATATTGGTCCCTACACACAGCACATACATATGCTGCAATGATTTTTGCTAAAAAAAACGGTTTTTAAAACTTAAGATAATGCTTTTGAAAGTTTAAAACGAAGGGACGGTTGGGCGTTACTTATCTGTGTGAAAAGCCGGGTTGCAGCTGTCAGTCATCCCCCCGTGTCCCACAGAAGCAGTAACGGCCAGCCCTTTGCAGCGTCACAGCCCTGTGCACGGGCTCGCATGCCCGTGACAACGTCATCATCTACAGCCGGGTTGGGAGCGCGCGCTCTGACTTCCTGCGCTCGACTGTGGAAGTCAGAGCGCGCGCTCCCAACCCGGCTGTAGATGATGACGTGTGCACGGGCATGCGAGCCCGTGCACAGGGCTGTGACGCTGCAAAGGGCTGGCCGTTACTGCTTCTGTGGGACACGGGGGGGATGACTGACAGCTGCAACCCGGCTTTTCACACAGATAAGTAACGCCCAACCGTCCCTTCGTTTTAAACTTTCAAAAGCATTATCTTAAGTTTTAAAAACCGTTTTTTTTAGCAAAAATCATTGCAGCACATGTATGTGCTGTGTGTAGGGACCAATATTAATAGTCCGGGGGGGTCATTGGGGGTGGTTGGTTCCCTTTAAGAGCAGACCACTTACACTGTGTAAGCAGGAATCGCGCTGCCGAGAACAATGGCTGGCTATGCTCACTGAGTGATTCATTACAGATTGTTCAACATGCATTGTTTACCATTGTCAACTTGGGTAAATAGCCTGTTTCCCCAAAAATAAGACACTCTCTAAAGGGGATGTCACACGCGTCGATATCGCTGTCAATGTCGCTCATACGTCACGGATTTTCAGTCGCTCAAGCGACATAAAAGTGACGCAGGAGCGACATTGAAGCGTGTGACCAAGCGATGCAACCAGCGATATGTCGCTAATCGCCGATCGCAGGTTTCACTGCCAGATGTAAAACCTGTCGCTCATCGCTCAGTAGACCTTGTGCATCGCTGCGTGTGACACTAAACTCAGCGACGTATTTTCTATTTTGACAACGTATAAGCGACTAAATAAAATCGCTCGCAAGATGGCGACATCACCGCATCGCTGGGTCATATTGACGCTTGTGACATCTTACCTGCGATAATTCCACATCGCTCAGGCGATTAATAATTTGTGACGCATGAGCGATATCGCGGGCGACATTGACACGTGTGACAGGCCCTTTAGTGCATTTTTTGGAGCAAAAAGTAATATATGTTTTTTTTCAGGGAATGTCTTATTTTTCCATCATCCCTTTGCAAGCCCAATATTCCCATATTCCCATGCAGCCCCCAATATCCCCATCATCCCCTTGCAGCCCCCAATATTCCCATGCAATATTCCCCTCCTGACCTATTTTAGGAGAAACAGGGTTCTTACCTATCAGTGGTCTTTCGTGCTAGTAAATGGACCTTAAAGGATCCAGCATGTCCAATTTCATGTTACTGATCCAGAAGATAGATCGCCACCAATGGAGTTTGCAGGTGCTCTCTAAAGGTACCTTTACACGTGGCAACTTTTCTAGGAATTTCACTGGCAACTTACTGGTTGCAGTGAAATCATGGAGGCATAGTTCCATTAGTACACAGCAACAAGATAGAACAATGTGTCCATGATTTCACTGCAACCAGTAAGTTGCCAGTGAAATTTCTAGAAAAGTTGCCGCGTGTACAGGTACCCTAATGGAGAACACAGGAGCACTCAACTAAAATATATGGGGGCTTTATCGATAACATAAGTTAAATCAATGGCCTTCCTTGTGTTATTCCAATTTTGCCTTCATCAGGTACCACCTGATGAAGATAGTGTCATACTATCAAAACGTGTTGTGGAGAGCGAAGGATTAATAAAGGTTTGTTAACCAGAATTTGTCCTAATACTGTTCCTTTACCCGAGTGCTCCATAGACCGGTATATCATATCGCCTCTACATTTTGTCTGCATGGAATAAAACCTACTTGGAACAAAGTGTGGCAGCCACAGTGATAGGCAGTTATAGGTCAGCCCATCTGGACCTGGACATCTTTCATTCAGTAAATTTGTTATAACTTCTAATGCTTCTTCCTCGGTGATGTTTTGCACTTAGAGAATCTCAGATGAGGCGCTATGCGTCAGCACAGAGGATCACAGTGCGCTATTTCATCCCATTATGGGTACAGAGAGGAAACAAGAAATCTGTTTGTCTCTGAACGAGCCGCTAATCTCTCACTAAGGAATAGCCATAGAAGAACATGCCCAGAGGACGATTTATGTAAATGCTCTCAGTCCCTTTAATATCACAGACATTAAAAAACTCTATCTCCATGCATGCTGCACATTTATAGCAATTTCTTTAGCACGTTGCAATAATAGAAAACACACCGCCTTTGGCTCCTCGGGTAAATTACAGTCTGTGAAATGTAAGAAAGTGTTCGGTTTTATGCTCTGTCGTTATAAATGTCACGCCCTGAACGTTCTTAGGATACCAGATATCTCATTTCTATTAACTCCTGCCAATGAGTCTCTCAGGGATTAGAACATGGCATCAGGGAAGGAGAGCGCCTGGTGAGGAATCAGAGCTGATAACTGATGATAACCAGCAGGGTATAACAATGCTGGCACAGGCCTATGGCAGAACTGTGCAGAAGGCACAGAGCTCATGAAAACCATATTAATATATACACTGGTCAAAAAAATAAAGGGAACACTTAAGGTACCGTTACACGTCGCAATATCGCCCAAACGTCACGTGGTGTGATCAGTTGCAGTTGATATCGTTAGTGCATCATGTGGTGTTACAGGGCGATGCGACTGCAATAAATCGCTGGAGTGGCATCGCCAGGTTTTGTTCACGCACTTCAACCGGGCGATGTTGCATAAGCGATATGGCATGATCGTGCAGTGTGACGCCGCAACAATGATGTTGTTGGTGATTTCACTTGTTGGCAACTAAGGCTGTGGGCGTGCCTGTGGGTTGTGTTTTCCGTGCCCCAACTACGGCGATTGGTGGCTAATATTGTATGCCGATTGGATGGCCCTAGTAAAGGAGCCATCTTTGATTATCTGTGCATACACCACTACATTCATTGACTTCTTCATCTTGTGAATTATCAGAAAATGCATAAATACAAGGCGATTCATTTTAAAAACCTCCTTTACTATTGTGGATTACCTAGGCGCGTATTGACAACGCTAAAAACATAGCGTCTTAACCAACAGTGTATGTACTGTCAAAAAGTGCTATGTCAGCATGTCAAGTCGTCAGTGATGGTAGCTGCAATCTTACATCCTACATGTCGCACATATATGAAAATGTAGACACGTCAAACCCCTTATTACAATAATATGGGGATGAACGGGCGTGTGTTGATTTGTGTTTTCACCCTATGTTTATGCTTAGGGTAGTGTAGTAGATTTTTTTTATTTTTTATTTAAATTAAATTTGTATGTTAATTATTTTCTGATTATGTATTGTGTGACAATTGTGACATATTAAGTGTTTGATGACAACACTTGTTTTATCATTGTGTGTTTGTTCTTCTTTTTATTTGTGTGGCCACAGTCATAATATATTATTTCTGATCAGACAAAGGCGGCCGTCACACGCTGCAATATCTTGAACGATATCGTTTAAGCAATCTGCTTTTTGATCGCTTAAGCGATATCGTTTGTGCATCACTGCGTGCGATCAAGCGATTTTACAATGTAAAATCGCTTGATCGTGACATCGCAGATATGAGAGCCGGAGCTCATATCAAGCGATAAACGCTTGTTCAATCTGCTTCATCGTGGTGTGTGACACCACGATGAACGATCTCCCAGCGGCACAGCCTATGCTGGAGATGGTATCTATGGTAACGTCGGGTTACTAAGCGCCGCGCGGCGCCTAGTAACCCGATGTGTACCATAGTTACCAGCGATCTCGCTGGTCCACATCGCTGGTGAGTCTGTCTGTGTGACAGCTCACCAGCGATGTGAACGATATTGTAAGCGATCTCGCGTGCACGTGATCGCTTACAATATCGCTCACGATGTCGACACGTGTGACGGCCGCCAAACGTGTGTGAGTAATTTCTACCTGAGGGCAGTAGCACATAGCATTAGGCTGTGCTCAGAGGTCTGACACTACAATGTTATTCAAGGGTCCGTGCACCATTGTGTGCACATGCACAGTACACAGGTGTAGAGGTTTGCCGCACACTGTATGCGGTCTGTGAGTTTCCCTGTCCAGATAGCTGCTTGTAGACATGGGTATGTGAACACAAACATGGACACTTGCATTGTGTCCGATTTACACATATGTACATATCTGTAAAAACATACATACATGTATGCACACACATTCATACATGCAACGTAATGTGCATACACATGTACATACTTGTTGTGTGTAGCTTACCTACTTCAACAGAAGACGTACACAATGTCCATACATATTTGCAGTAGGGCTGGGCGATAAATCGAATTAATTCGATTAATTCGCCCCCTGCTGTGGCCACAATTGTGGTTTTATTAAAAATCGAGTAATTCGATTTAAAATGGCGTCCGGAGCACACTACGCCGCTTTGCATTGTGGGTGTTGTAGTTTCTTAGGAGGGGCAGCCGTCACTATGCAAAGGGAAAGAACTTCAACTCCGAGCAGACGTTGCGTGTTGGCCGCGTGATGGGTCGCGGCCGTGCAGGCTGAGGCGGACTACAGCTCCCGTGGGGCTGCGCGGCGAGGTGTCATTTGGCCTCTCTGGTGCAAAGGGAAAGAACTTCAACTCCGAGCAGACGTTGCGTGTTGGCCGCGTGATGGGTCGCGGCCGTGCAGGCTGAGGCGGACTACAGCTCCCGTGGGGCTGCGCGGCGAGGTGTCATTTGGCCTCTCTGGTTATCAAAGAGTTGGTGGCGAGTTGGCAGAGTGGGAGAATCGGTGACATCCGCGCAGAGAGAGGAGATGAACTGTGCCCTCCGCCAGCCCCTCGCACACCCCCTTCACCTCCGCACTGGAGAGGGTCTCTCCGGACATCTGAATGGAGCCCGGTAACATCTTGTGGAGGCCGAGGAGAACCACACGATGCCGATCACTGCGGGGCACCAGAAGAGAGAGTCAAACCCCCTGCAGGAAGAGAAGAATGGCATGAACCCAGTGCTATGTACAAGAAGGTACCCCAAGACAGGTAAGAGTCCCCGAAACCCACTTGTACATACCCCTAACTAATGGCACTGAGACCGGAAACACCGGGAAAGGACACAGACGACAGCGCGAGGGAGGAGGAATAAAGGAACATGGTGAATTACTAAAACTGAGGACACAGTCACAGGTACAACCTCTCCGCGGTGTCGACATGGAGGATGTGTGACCCTGCACAGGTACAACCATACTATAGGGATGACACAGAGGATGTGTGACCCTGCACAGGTACAACCATACTATAGGGATGACACAGAGGATGTGTGACCCTGCACAGATACAACCGCACTATAGGGATGACATGATTTGTGACCCTGCACAGGTACAACTGCTCTATGGGGACGACACGGGGGATGTGTGACCCTGCACAGGTCTGTGTGTATGATATACTGTATATACTGTGTGTATGATATATACTGTGTATACTGTGTGTATGATATATACTGTGTGAATATATGTATATCTCTGTGTATGATATATACTGTGTATACTGTGTGTATGATATATACTGTATATACTGTGGTATGATATACTGTATATACTGTGTGTATGATATATATTATGTATATACTGTGTATAGCTGTATTACATATCCTGTGTGTACGATATATACTGTGTATGCTGTATACATATATAAAAAAAATCGAGATTTAAATCGAAAATCGTCCATAGGTTTAAATAAAATCGAGATTTTGATTTTTTCCAAAATCGCCCAGCCCTAATTTGCAGTAAACGCTGCACTACCTAGCGTTCGTGTCTGCCAGTTTGGCAACGCCGCAGTGTCTTGCAGGAGCTGCTACACATGACAAATGACATGAGTAGCAAGATGGTAGAATGGACAATTGCATCCATATCTGCACCATTTTGTCTGAGACGGCTGACCAATGGTAACACTCTTTCGCCATCCAATCGGAGTGGTCTGGGCGCTGTTACACAAACTCAGGTACGCCTATGTCCTAGGCTGTGTCAAACAGTACACCCACATTGCTGATGTGGTTGTGCTGTGTAACGCTGCAACTGCTGTCGTCGACTACGACTCTGCAATTTGTCAGGCGATTTCCCGACGCCGGATCGTCAGAGGTTGCACGTGTGATTGCTGCGTGTAACATCTCCTAAGCGATCTTGGGAAAAGTGCCAAAAACGTGCGCGCTCCCGTGAAGTTGCAGGCGATATCGCTGCGATGTTGCGACGTGTGAATCAATTACTCCTGCTGTTGTGCAGATGGAACAGACGAAAGGTTGAAATGATCAGCAATTCGTAAGATACCCCTATAAGGCTATGTGCACACTTGTCGGGTGCACAGCGGGTCGGCGGCTGGGCGGACCCGACAGGAAGCTCTGCAGCCGTCCACCGGCTTCCTGTCGGGTATGTGCGGCGGCTGTGCCTCGGGTTTGCGGCGGGTGCACAGCGGGTTAGCGCCGGCGGTTCTGCAGCGGCTGGAAGCAGCACATGATTCTGCTTGCAGCCGCTGCAGAACCGGCCGGTTTATAGGACATGCTCATTCTTTGCTAACCCGCTGGGAACCCAGCGGTTTAGCAACAGATGAGCATGTGGAAACCGCCGGTGTGTGCACACCGGGTGTCGGTTTCCATAGGTTTATATGTTAACCCAAAAGCCGCTTTTGGATTAACATAAATTTACATAAACCTCATGGAAACCGACCGGCGGTTTCCGCTGCTAAACCTGCAGTAAACCTCCAAGTGTGCACATAGCCTAATGCTGCAGAACATCATGATACACTTCAGCTGCTGGTGAACCTCCAATACACCTCAGCTGCTGCAGAACCACAAAATGCACATTTTAACTCCTTCAGAACATTAGAATACACATTTTATCTGCAACCGAACCTCAAAGTACACAGCTCATCTACTTCAGAACCTCATATTACACCTCAGCTGCTGCAGGACATCATGATACACCTTAAATGCTGCAGAACCTCATAATACACACCTTAGCTACAGCAAAACATCATAATACCTCTCATCAGCTGCAAAAGGTTGAGGAGTTTTCATATGATTGAATCAATAGTGGATTGTAATATTCCCCTCAGATATGATATTTCTGTTAATTTTTATTAACATAAGTATTGCTTAATAAATTATTTTTATTGATTACATAGCACCAACATACTCCATAATGCTGTACAGCACTGTCGGGGTCATTCCCTAGCCAAGACACACAAAACTATTAGTATATACTTGGAATATAGCAGATGTTTAATCTTGCTAGGATCCATATCAAGGACTCCAGCACTGCAAGATAACAATACCAATCACAGAGCCACAGCAAAAGCAACGCAAAAATTATGCCACAAATTGAAGATGTCATGAGGCATACCTGACAGTGTTACAAGAGGACGTCGTCCGGTGGATGACATATTGTGGTGTGTGAGGTGTGCCGATAATTTAGTATTTTACATAGCTAGATCACTTCTTAAAGCCCAAAACCCACAAATCCAAAGCCTATTCTCAGTCACATCTTAAATATGCATCTGGTTGCTGTAAGTGAGTGTCAAGGAAAGGGAAAATAGTTGGGGAGGTTTGCAAAATATTCCAGAAGTATTCTGCTTTTTACAGGATTCTTCTTTTTCAGGAACTCTTTTTTTTTCAGGATTCACCTTCTTTAGGGATCCTCAGTTTTCAGGGATTCTCCTTTTTCTAAGACTCTCTTTTTTCCAGAGACTCTCCTTTTTTAGGGAACCTCATTTTTCAAGGATTCTACTTTTTCTGAGACTCTCTTTTTTTCTAAGGGCAGAAACCGTGAAAAAGGGCGTCTAAGGGCCCTTTCACATCAGCGGTATTTTCAAATCGCAGCAGATGCGGTGAAAAAACCGCATCTGCCGCGATTACCGCATAACCGCGACACTTGCGGCACACTTGCGGCAAGCCCCATGCAATGTCTATAGGGCTTGCGGTAAGGGTGCGGCAAGTGCGGTTTCGGCACTTGCGGCAGGTGCGGCCGCGAAAAAAAACGCTGCAAGTGCACCTGCCGCAAGTGCCGAAACCACACTTGCCGCACCTGCCGCACCCTTACCGCAAGCCCCATAGACATTGCATGGGGCTTGTCGCAAGTGTGCCGCAAGTGTCGCGGTTATGCGGTAATCGCGGCAGATGCGTTTTTTTCACCGCATCTGCCGTGATTTGAAAATACCGCTGATGTGAAAGGGCCCTTAGACGCCCTTTTTCACGGTTTCTGCCTTTTCTGCCATGGGAAGCTAAATGGCCCCCCAGTATGCCAACCTCTTCATGGCTAAACTGGAAAATGACTTTTTAGCCTCCTGCCCCATCAAACCCTTGGGGTACTTCCGTTTCATTGATGACATCTTAATAATCTGGACTGAGACTGAACATGAACTTATACATTTCCATGACAAATTCAACAAATTTCATCCCAGCATAAACCTGACACTGGACCACTCAAAAACAGAAATCAACTTTCTGGATATCACCTTAAAAATTCTAAATGGTTCATTCCAGACATCGGTATATCGGAAACCGAATGACCGTCCCACATACCTCAGATGGGACAGTTTCCACCCGAAACACATCAAAAAGTCGATTGTCTACAGCTAGGCCCTCAGATATAACCGTATTTGCTCCAACCCAGTGGAAAGGGATGAACACTTAAACCAGCTAAAAAAGACATTTTTAATCCAGGGCTACCACCCCACCTCCATTGAGGATCAGATCATTAAAGCCACAAGGGTCCCTAGAAGTCAAGCGCTCCAATACAGAGACAAAGAAGAGAACCATCGTGTTCCTCTGGTGGTGACCTACAACCCACAGCTTGAGGAACTAAAGAAAACTTCCAGGAAACTTCACCATATCCTACACAAGGATGACCGACTAAAAATAATATTCAAAGACCCTCCTTGCTGTGCTACAGGCAGCCTCCCAATTTAAAAAACATCATGGTCCGAAGTTTGATGCCCTCGGATACACCAAAAGGAACTTATCCATGTAATGTGAAGAGCTGCAAAACCTGTGCTCACATAGAGACCAGAGACAGGATACAGATCCCCAAAACACAGCAAGATTATAAGATTCCTGGGACTTTCACATGCTCCTCTTCCAATGTGGTATATTTAATTTTGTGCACCATATGCCCAGTGGGGTCTTTTTATGTTGGGGAGACTGGGCAACGTCTAATGGCCGCTTTACACGTCCCAACATCGTTTCGATATTGTATACAATGGCACTGGAGCACGCACTTTTTAGGCTGAAATCCAAGATCGTATAGGAGCTGTCACACAGGGCGTTATCGGCAGGCAACGCAACTGCGATATCTACGCCCCCTTGTACGAGCGACCCAGGAACGACCATTTAACATGGGAGTGAATAGGGGAGGTTGCTCTCCAAGTCAGTGTTGGGCTGTCACACAGCACAATCCTGCCACATCGTCCATCCGATATTGGGCAGTTGCAGAGCCTGCTCATTTCTTCACCGATATCGTTTTGGCATCGTTCTTGCATCGAATTGCATATTCACACTACACAACACACAAATTATATCGGGGCCAACGCACGAACCACGTGACTTTTTATCGAAGTTGGACGACGATATTGGGACATGTAAAGTGGCCATAAGAGCAAGGATGAGGTCTCATCGTCACACAATTACACACGAAAAAATCCAATTTCCAGTAGTGGAGCATTTTTCTGGCCAGGGACATAACATTGATAATATGAAGGTTTTAATTTTGAGGGGTAATTTCAAATCCCAAAAGCATCGAAGAGTCTGGAGTCTGTGAATCCAAGCTAATTAGAAGTTTCAATTGTATACTTAATGGACTGAACATCCCTGATGGTTTTATGGCTCATTACCACGTCTAAACAATGTTGTTCAAAGACATGGAAATTTTGGACACCAGGTTTTCTTATAAATTAGTGTCCTAGAGACTTTATGACCATTAGGCCTGCCTGATTGAAGATCCTCTCCAAGGCTGCTTTGTTAATTTTGCCAAATGTCCAGTCCTTGTAATGTTTAATGTTTATTCATTCAAATGTCCAATCATTTTAGTTGTGCATGCATATATTTTAAGTTTCATTCAATATCTTGTCATACCATGCCTGATGAAGAGACCTGAGTCGTTTCGAAAGCTCGCCTTATAACATCATTTATTTAATTTTTGTTAGCCATTAAAAGGTATCACAACCACAAGATTTTTATCTTGTTTCTCAAACTGAGAGCAATCAACATTTCCTCAACTGGCTAACATGGTACCAAACCTTTTTCTTGCTTTTTCTGACACTCTCCTATTTTCTGAGATGCTCCTTTTCAGGGATTCTCCTTTTTCTGAGACTCTCTTTTTTCAAAGACTCTCCTTTTTCAGGGATTCTAATTTTTCTGAGACTCTCCTTTTTGCTAAGATGCTCCTTTTTCAAGGATTCCCCATTTTCTGGCACTCTCCTTCTTTCTAAGAGGCTCCTTTTTCAGGGATTCTCCTTTTTCTGAAAATGTTGATTGCGCTCAGTGGGAGAAACAAGTGAACAATCTTGTAGTTGTGATACCTTTTAATGGCTAAGGCTGGCTTCACACTACATTTTTGTTCCTGTTCGTTGGATCCTGTTTTTTGCAGGAACAGTAACGGACAGCACTGGATTGGCAACTCCGGATGCCAGTTCTGTGTCCGGTGCAGTATCCGGACACAGAAAGAGCAGCGGAGAGCCGAGCCTGTGACAAGTGCTGTCAGCGCAGTGGAATATCACTTTAGCAGTGTATCTATATATCACATGGCCGCATCAGCGTGATTTAAAGATTTAAACCCCGCACGCTGATGCGGTCATGTGATCGGTTTGCCCCGCCCCTCCTGGTGACATCATGCAAGGTCCTAGAACTGCCGAGAGATGTATTCAGTGTGGGCCATTCAGGAATCGCCGGAAAGGTGAAAATTTATGATTTTTTATTTATAACCATCCCTTTTGTATATAGATACACTGCTAAAGTGATATTACACAGATGTACTATGCTCCTGTTCTGCGCATGCTCTGTACCCTGGAACCGGATCTGGGAAACGATTCTGTTGTTTCCCAGATCCGGCGCCATAGGCCCCCATGTTGTGTGTGCCGGATGAGACAGGATTCGTTTCTGTCCTGTTTTGTCACCAGAGTCCAAAAATGATGCAGGCATCGTTTTTGGGACTGGTGAAAAACAATACAGGAATTAATCCAAAACCAAAGCCAAATAGGGCCAATCCAGCCCCGCAGGGATGTATGGGGGGGCAAAAACGATCCCGTTCTGTTTGTTTCAAAAACGAACAGAACAGGATGGTAAAAAATGTAGTGTGAAGCCAGCCTAACAAAAATAAAATAAGTGATATTACAAGGCGAACTTTCGAGACGTCTTAGGTCCCTTCATCAGGCTGGTATGATGAAGGGACCTAAGATGTCTCGAAAGCTCGTCTTGTGACATCACTTATTTTATTTTTATTAGCCATTAAAAGGTATCACAACTACAAGATTGTTATCTTGTTTCTCCCACTGAAAGCAATCAACATTTTCTCAACTGGCTAACAAGGTACCAAAACATTTCCTTTTTCTGAGACTCTCCTTTTTTCTGAGACTCTCCTTTTTCAATGATTCTCCTTTTTCTGACACTCTCCTTTTTTCTGAGATGCTCCTTTTTCAGGGATTCTCCTTTTTTCTGAAACACTCCTTTTTCAGAGATTCTGCTTTTTCTGAGACTCTCCTTTTTCAAGGATTCTCCGTTTTCTGACAGTCTTCTTTTTTCTAAGATGCTCCTTTTCCAGGGATTGTCCTTTTTTTGAGACTCTCCTTTTCATGAGACTCTCCTTTTTCAAAGACTCTCCTTTTTCAGGGGTTCTTCTTTTTCTGAGACTTGTTTTTTAGCTGGAAACACATGAGCGTATGAAAAATCTGACCATTTCTCATCAAGGAGAGTAGGATGAGTGACGAGTATGGTCTTTCGTGTGTCATGCGAGTGCTATGAGATTGTATGATTTTTTTTTTTTTATTTGTCGCCCTCTATCTGTAGGACATCCATGTGGCATCCGCATGCAATGTATTTTTTTATCAGCAACTATTACTGTACCATCATTTACAGGAAGATTTTACAGTGTTCTGAGCTACAGCATAATGTATCAGTAAAAATCAGATGCCTCTAGAATGATTCGTGTGCTGTCCGTTTTTTTCTAACACCCATTGTCCTGCATTGACGAATCTTGCACGATTATCGGATCCACTCTCAGCATGTTGGAACTTTTTTCTCATTCAGAATCTGGATGAGAAAAAAGCTGAACACAAATGTTCATCTGCTCTCACTTATTTAATAACATTGGTCAGAGTGCAATGGGAGATTTCCTTGCATTGCACTCGTCCTGTTTATACACCCATAGGTCTGAGGCTTTCTGTAACTCTCTTTTTTTAAAGGATCTTCTTCTTCTGAGACTCTCCTTTACAGGGATTCTCCTTTTTCAGCTATTCTCTTCTGAGACTCTCCCTTTTACAGGGATTCTCCTTTTCAGCTATTCTCCTTCGAGACTCTCCTTTTACAGGGATTCTCCTTTTACTGGGATTTGTCAAGTATGCCTTTGGGACTATTGTGTTGTGCAGACAGAGTCAGATAGACTAATCCTGTGGTGGGCTCAGGTACTAAGACAATAATGGGCCCTTATTCAATGTCCAGAAATTGACTTTGGAGCCAATTATATTACTGATGATCTGTCCTGTGTGTATAATGACATCAACATAGATTATGATGCATCAAAAGTGGATGTCACATGCTCGGTATACATGGAGGATGGACCCTCAGAATCAGCTCCTTATTTAGGGATCTCAATCTGATGCTGTCAAGAGTGTGCCATGTCCTGATGTTACCTCTGGGGGACCAGGGGTCAGGAGGTTTCGATGTTTAATTGAAAGCAGGCGCCGCTCTGTGGAGGTCATTTGATTGTTATTTTGCAGATGTACTTTCTTTTCTGTTCAGAAAGGATTAAGGCTCTTTTCCCTGTTGGCTAAAAGTTCTTTTAGTCTTGATTCCAGGTGCAGCTTGTGATTATCTCTCCCTCCTGCTATATTTACCCATCCCTGCCTGCATTCCTTGTCGGATATAGAGCTTCTATTCTGACCATGGTGGAGAAGCTTATTTATGTTAAGCAGAGGTGTCGTTCCTTTAGCAGCAGCAAACCTACTATCTGGAGAAGAACTTAGAGCACTTTTGTTTGTGTTGCCTTGCCTGAGTTGCCTGTGTGTTTTCTTGCTCTCCTGTCCCTTTACTTTCTTGCATTGGTATATCTAGGTGAATTGATTCCAGGAGTTTAGCAAGGTACAAGACCCAGGCATCCTCACCTTTAGGGTTAATCTCGTGGACAGGGATTATCCCAAGACCCCTTAATTTGAGGGCCAGCTAAGGTACACACTGTCCCTGCCATCTAACAGTCACTAGCATGACAGATGCTGTGTGATGGTGTCCTGCTCATATCTGGGATTAATAGATTGACTGTTAATCTTCCTATATATGGGTTTTCACCCCAATCCTTCTTGCAGAGATTGATGACTTGGAAGTTACCGTATATGATAATGACCTACCGCTTCCTGCACTGGGAGATCCGAAGGTTAGCTGTGGTTGCAAAATGTTTTCAAGTTCTAATAAGAATTAATGAGTTCCCTTTTAATGGTGTTCTTGTTGCCTTATTAATATCAGTAAGTGCGCAGAGAACAGCAAATAGACTCAACACGAAAATATAGATATTCAGGAGATGTGTCTGCAATCTTATAATGAGGGACTAATTAGCAGGGTGTTGTCCAACGCCATATGCTACTGGGAAGACTATGCCAAGAAAATATCTGCTTAGACACTAGGATTGTTCCAGAGATAGGAGACCCCAGACCTTTGACTTATACCTTCATTAGATTGTTATTTGGACCTTCTTTCTATTTTCAGGCTCTTTTCTCCCATCATAAAGGGATATTTACAACAGCAAGGGGTGTTTAAAGGGAATCTGTCAGCAGGTTTTTGCTGTGTAATCTGAGGAAAGCATGAGTAATGGCCACTTTACACGTCCCAACGTCGGTCCGATATTGGATCCAACGCCGCGGGCAGAATTCCAAGATCGCATAGGAGATACACAGCGCGATATCGGCAGGCAACGCCACTACGATGTCTACGCCCCCTTGTACGGCCGACCCAGGAACGACCATTTAACATGAGAGAGAATAGGGGAAGTTGTACTCCACATCGTTGTTGGGCTTTCACACAGCACGATCCAGCCACAACGTCCATCCAATATCGGGCCGTTGGAGAGCACGCTCATTTGATCCCCGATATTGTTTTGGCATCGTTCGTGCATCGTATTGGACATTTATACCGTACAACGCACGAACGATATCGGGGCCAACGCACGAACCACGTGACTTTTTATCGGAGTTGGACGCCGATATCGGGACGTGTAAAGTGGCCATTAGGGGCTGAGACACTGATTTCAGGGATGTGTCACTTATTGGGCTGTGTGCTGTTGAATAAAAACGAGTGTGTTTTCAGCAGATTATAACTGCTTATACTACAGCTCACATGCCTACTAGACCAACCACGACCCCAGCACTGATTAGCAGCTCACAGACAATTTATCTTGCACTCAGAAAGCTGTGGTTTTAGCTTTCTGAGCTCTGTTACCCACTACACTTAAAAACTCTGAATGTGTCACAACTGCTGCACCCAGTAAACTAAGTGATGCATTATTGCAATCAGAGTCTCTTACCTACATTATGCTGCCCACAGATGATTCCCTTTAACACCTTCCTGATATTTGACATACCAGTATTTCATATTTTGCAGTGACTTCTCTCAAATGGACGTACCGATGCATCATGAGGATCTGTGCCCGCACGATCACCGCCAGGACCTCAATGCAAGTGATAGTCAAGCTCCAGCTGTCACAGCCAGGGACCATCCCCGTGCTGCCCCTATCTGTTTAATCACCTAAATGCTGCTGTGATCAATAGCGATGGGACCCCTGCAACATAATTATGCGTTCCTGATGTTAGTCATGGCACCCCAAGGTTTACCAGCTATGGTGGTCTAAACGGCTACTGTTGAAAATACTCATATGTATAAATACACGTATATGGAGACGGAAAATATTTCAGTAGGTGGCATTAGAGTTCATCTACTTCCTCCATGAAGAGACAATTTGTATATTTGCCAGAGGAACATAGCAGCTAAAAGTCTCCTCACTGCTGGCAGGCAGATTGATCTCCATAAGGAGAGTAGCTATTCCCTTGGCCTTGATATTTTCAGAAATTTTCAATAGGTTAGGGTAGAGCAGGATCTGGTCAAAAGAGTCCACCTTGTTGTGGTGGGAGGCGTTAAGAAAAACCTTTGGCTGAAACAATCTGATTGGCTATGAATGTGATCTGGTGTTCAGTAGGAACTGGTAATGTGTGATTGGTGAGGACGTGGTGCAGAAGAGCAGGTGGTGCGACTGTGGAAAGTTCAAGGGGTGGAGGCGGAACTGGAGAGGGAGTCGCAAGGGGGCACAAAAATTTGGCCAGTATGGCATCCTAAAATCCCTAATGGCAGCCCTGCACAAAGATAAGCAATAGCAAGCAGGAGAATGATCTAGGGCACGATAATAATGGGTTCATTATACCGAGAATGTTATTTAGTTACTTGACATTACAGAAGCACGCAGTATGAACTAGTTACTATAGCTTTGATTTGCCGCGCAGAACAACAACCAAGAGAATCAAAAGAAGTTTGAACATATCATTATACTAATAAGCCATTGCTGCTGATCCATAGAAAATGTGGAATTTGGGGATAGGGTTGAGTAGATTTGAATAGAACTAAATATTATGCCAGACTGAAAGGCCATTATGTAAGAAGAGACGGCGTCCAAACCACGGCTGAAAAATAGTCTAAAAGTTTATTCTGCCATAAAAAGGTAACAATATATCGGACTATTAAAAAAGGTCTTTATCACTTGTTTGGTTGAAACATTGTTACCTTTTTATGGCAGAATAAATGTTTGGACTATTGTTTCATTCGGGGTTTGGACGCTGTCTCTTCTTACCTATTGGATTTTCTTCTAGTTGGTTCTTTGGAATTTTTTTGGACTTTGCTTCCACTGATAGATAAGTGTTACACACTGTTCCTCTTCAGTCTGGAAGGACACTATGGTCAGGGAGACCGTGGAACAAACACCTGCTACATAAAAGCTGATCGATAATCAATTAATAGCCTGTTTCCACCAGTCTATCACACTTCCATGTGCCCAGATTGATCATTAAAGGCAACCTGTCATGTTATGTTGTGATATTAAACCGCCGCCAATGTGTTTTACATGATGCAATGTGCATCACTAACATGGTTTCCTAAAAACAAAATTCCACTTATTTATCTTAAAAAAAGCCTTGATATCTTGAGGTGACTGCAGACACATAACTGCCTTCAGTTATAGGGGACATGACTGCACACACATACCTGGCTTCAGTCATAGGGGAGGTGACTGCACACACATACCTGGCTTCAGTCATAGGGGAGGTGACTGCACACACATTACTGGCTTCAGTCATAGGGGAGGTGACTGCACACACATACCTGGCTTCAGTCATAGGGGAGTGACTGCACACACATTCCTGGCTTCAGTCATAGGGGAGGTGACTGCACACACATACCTGGCTTCAGTCATAGGGGGGTGACTGCACACACATACCTGGCTTCAGTTATAGGGGGGTGAATGCACACACATACCTGGCTTCAGTCATAGGGGGGTGACTGCACACACATACCTGGCTTCAGTCATAGGGGGGTGGACTGCACACACATACCTGGCTTCAGTCATAGGGGAGGTGACTGCACACACATACCTGGCTTCAGTCATAGGGGAGGTGACTGCACACACATACCTGGCTTCAGTCATAGGGGACGTGACTGCACACACATACCTGGCTTCAGTCATAGGGGAGGTGACTGCACACACATACCTGGCTTCAGTCATAGGGGAGGTGACTGCACACACATACCTGGCTTCAGTCATAAGGGAGGTGACTGCACACACATGCCTGGCTTCAGTCATAGGGGAGGTGACTGCACACACATACCTGGCTTCAGTCATAGGGGAGGTGACTGCACACACACATACCTGGCTTCAGTCATAGGGGGGGTGACTGACACACATACCTGGCTTCAGTCATAGGGGGGGTGACTGCACACACATACCTGGCTTCAGTCATAGGGGAGGTGACTGCACACACATACCTGGCTTCAGTCATAGGGGAGGTGACTGCACACACATACCTGGCTTCAGTCATAGGGGACGTGACTGCACACACATACCTGGCTTCAGTCATAGGGGAGGTGACTGCACACACATAACTGGCTTCAGTTATAGGGGGGGTGACTGCACACATACCTGGCTTAAGTCATAAGGGACGTGACTGCACACACATACCTGGCTTCAGTTATAGGGGGGTGACTGCACACATACCTGGCTTCAGTTATAGGGGGGTGACTGCACACATACCTGGCTTCAATCATAGGGGAGGCGCTTTTACTTACTGTCACTCATGGTCATTAAAGATATTTTCTGAATTCCGTCATGCCCCCTGCATTGCAATTTACTAACATTACTGCAGGACCTGTAGTGAAGTCATGACCATGTTCACAACATCACCACAGGTCCTGCAGTGATGTCAGTCAATTACAATGCAGGGGGCATAAAGAAATTAAAAAAATATCATGAATGACCTTGAGTGACAGTAAGCAAAAGCGCCTCCCCTATGGCTGAAGCCAGGTATGTGTGTGCAGTCACCTCCCCTATGACTGAAGCCAGGTATGTGTGTGCAGTCACCTCCCCTATGACTGAAGCCAGGTATGTGTGTGCAGTCACTTCCCCTATGACTGAAGCCAAGTATGTGTGTGCAGTCACCACCCCTATGACTGAAGCCAGGTATGTGTGTGCAGTCACCTCAGCATATAAAGGCTTTTTTTTTAAAGATAAACATGTGGAATTTTGTTTTGGGAAAACCATGTTATTGACACACATCCTAGTTATGGAGGACGAGGTGCTGCTGGGAATGATGATTTTTAAGGGGGAGTCACACGCGTCAATGTCGTCAGTGAGATGATTGCTGACGACATTGACGGCTGATTGCTGGTGAGCTGTCACACAGACAGACTCACCAGCGATCAATTGACCAGAGACATCATGGAAACGATTTAAATATCGTTTCCACGATGTCTTGCTCCCGCTGCCAGCCTGCTGGAAGCGGGAGCAGGCTGGTCTCCAAGGTAAACTGCGGGTATCTAGGCAGCGCGCGCTGCCTAGATACCCGATGTGTACCTTAGTTACCAGCCTCCTCCGCTCACCGGCTGGTATCTAAGGTACACAGCGGGTAACTAGGGACCCTAGTTACCCGCTGTGTACCTTAGATACCAGCCGGTGAGCGGAGGAGGCTGGTAACTAAGGTACACGTCGGGTATCTAGGCAGCGCGCGCTGCCTAGATACCCGCAGTTTACCTTGGATACCAGCTCCCAGCGCTTGTGAGAGGCGCTGGGAGCTGGAATATCGCTACTCCCGGTGTCACACGCAGCGATGCTGCGTGTCCACCGGGCGACAATCTCCAGGTTTTAGAGCAGGTTCTAAAACCTGGCGATCATCAACCAGCGATTTATCGCTGGTTGATTCAGTATGTCACACGCGTCAATATCGCTGCAACGTCACTCGCAGCCGAGATCGTGCAGGCGATATTGACGCGTGTGACTCCCCCTTTAAGTGAGCTGAAAAATCATTTCACCCAACGAACAAGTTTTCCTATTCGTCAGGTGACTTATTGCAATTTAACCAGTGTAAATGAATGGCATAGTAGTTACAATGTATTTACCCAGGCAAACAGCACAAGGCACAAATATTTGCTTGTCTCTGACTCCTGGCTTGTTATATCCTACAATGACACAGTAACAATTCATCAGAAGATCAACATTGTCAGTCTCTGTTTCCGGTCTCTATGGAAACAATTTATATTCGCTAACAACAAACTGAGTCTTCAGCACAATCGTGAATTAAGAAACAAAAAGCTGAAAATATGTTAGTCTGTTTATAA
This sequence comes from Allobates femoralis, assembly GCA_033576535.1. Taxonomy (NCBI): domain Eukaryota; kingdom Metazoa; phylum Chordata; class Amphibia; order Anura; family Aromobatidae; genus Allobates; species Allobates femoralis. Next base: position 78,219,483 of record JARQOC010000007.1, read on the forward strand.
ACCAGCTGTATGAGGTTACCCAGTCTTCCAAAGATTGGACGACCTTTCTAAAGGCCCCGTCTCACGCTTCAATGGTCCAACGATCCGATCAACAATCCGACTTGACCTAGATTGCTAGAACAACGTTCAATGATCGCTGGTGAGGTGTCACACGTACTGATATCGTTAATGACGCAGCAACGATTCCGCGACAAGCGAACGATACTTGCAGGCATTTGATCACCTACATCCTTCACTTCTGAATAGGCAAGGTTGTTAACGACATTGTTATCAAGGTGTCACACACACCCATGCTGCAGGTTGAACAAACGATCGGATGTACATGTCACACTGAACGACGTCATTAGAACGACTGAAAACCCGTGACGTTTCAATGATATCGTTATCGATATCGTAGTGTGTGACGGGGCCTTAAGGCTCCTTTCACATCAGCATTTTTCACCATTCGTGGCAGATCCGGCATTTTGCCACGTAACGGATCACTTGCGGCAAGCATGCGTTCAGCCCAATTCATTCCCTATGGGACTTGTGGACATGTGCATCACTTGCAGCTGTGCACTTGCGGCGAGTCCAAAAAAAAGCAGCTAGCAGCGTTTTTTTGTCTGTTGCCGCAAGTGCCGGATTGGCCGAATCGCGGCAAGTTCCATAATGAATAAATTGGGCTGAACGCAGGCTTGCCGCGATCCTACCGCAAGTGTGCCGGCCTCCGGCAAATCAGGCAAACCTGAGTTCAAAAGGACAACTTTGCCTGACCTGCCGGAATCGGCAACAAACGCAGATGTGAAAGTAGCCTGACAGTATCGATTAACCCCTTCACGACTTGGCCAATTTCCATTTTCATGTTTTTGCTTTCTCCTCCCCTTCTTCCCAGAGCCATAACTTTGTTACTTATTTTTTTGTCCACATAGATGGTATGAGGATTGTTTTCTTTGCGGGACGAGTTGTACTTATGCATGGCACCATTCGTTTTACCCCGTAGTGTTCTGGAATATGGGAAAAAAACTCCAGGTGGGCTAAAATCTGAACAAAAAAAAGTGCAGTTCTAAGATTGTTTTGGAATTACAGCGTTCAATATATGGTAACAAGGACCTCACAATATGATTCTCCTCTTCAATATGATTACAGCAATAACAAACATGTTTTTTTCATTATGTTAGGGCGCCTTCACACTGGCGTTCGGCACCGCAGCGTATGGACTGCATACGCATCTGCAGTGCCGAATGCAGACATTTTCATGTGGACGCAACAGTGATGGGTCTGCATGCAGTCACATGAAAATGCCCCTAGATGGCATTGTCTGATGAGCCCTGCTGTCAAGAGGGGAGACAGGGGACCCGAAGCAGCTCCATTCTCTCAGAGCCAGGGCGTTGAGAGAATGAATTCCAATGTGATCCGCAGCGTTTGTCTGCGGTGTCCTGCGGATGGCCGTGCGGTCTCATTGCCCTCCATGTATGATTTGTACGCCTGCAGAGCCGTGCGTACAAATCATACATTCTCGGCCGCACAGAAAATGCAACATGTTGCGTTTCTGAGCGCCGAGAATCAGCGCATGCGGACGTGAACGCGGCCATCCGCAGGGCACTGCATACACCGTGCGTCCCCATGGGGATGGACGATGCATGCGGTCTGCTCGCGTTCACCCACCGCACTACGCTGCGGCGGGACACGCCAATGTGAAAGCGCCCTTAGGGCGGCTTCAGACTGCGGCAGCGTCCGGTCCGGGGCTGTCAGAAGTGACAGCCTGGACCGGAGTTTTCCTCCATAGAATCCTGTCGGGCTGCAGGGAGCTGGATCCCGGCGGGTGGTAATTAGCTGCTATCCGGCTGCTGTGTCGCCGGATGAATCGTGCAGAAGTGGGGATTTTCTGCCGATTCCAAAACCGGTGCATGCAACGTTTTTGGAATCGGCAGAAAATCCCCACTTCTGCACGATTCATCTGGCTACACAGCAGCCGGATAGCAGCTAATTAACACCCGCCGGGATCCAGCTCCCTGCAGCCCGATAGTAGTCTATGGAGGAAAACTCCGGTCCAGGCTGTCACTTCTGACAGCCCCGGACCGGACGCTGCCGCAGTCTGAAGGCAGCCTTAGTGGTGAAAAAAAGCAGAAATGTAAAAAAATGTTTTTTACCAAGTCCCGTAATGTTTTTATTTTTCAGTCGATGGAGCTTATTTTTTGAGAGGCGAGGCTATTTTTTATTGATACTGTTTTGGCGTAGATATAACGTTTTTATCGCTCGTTACAGCATTTTTTTAGGTATTGCAGCGACCCAAAAAATATTATTTTTGGAGTTTTTGATTTTTTCTGTCTAGTGTTTACCGATCAATTATTTTCATATTTTGATGGATCAAATTTTTCTGACAGCAGCGAAACAACATATGTGTATTTTTACATTTCTTTTTATCATCTTTATTTTTAATGGGGGAAAAGGGGGTGATTTGAATGTTTGTCATATCTTTTACAACTTTTTTAACTTTTCACTGTATTTAGTAGTCTCTGCGATAGTCTAATCGCTCGTGCTATATGCAGTAGTGCCATACACATTGCTGTATATAGTGATAATCACAGTCTCTTTTGAAGCCACAGGTAGGTTACAGAGGAGCGCTTCAAGTTACATCACTGGAAGTGAGAGTGGGTTATTCTCCGCTCTTGCTCTCATATTTGCCAAAGCGCATTCAAGTGTAATGGCTGTAATCACACTGGGCGAGAGACTTGAGAGAGACTCATGCAAATCTTGCATGCACAACTCGGCACAGCCTACCGCTCTCCGGACAGGGGCATTCAACCGCATTCAAATACATGCAGCTGCACGCTCCTGTTCGGAGAGCTGGCGACCGTGCCATGTGATGCATATGAAACTTGCATGAGTCTCTCTCTCATGTCTCTCGCCCAGTGTGACTCCAGCCTAACAGAGTTGGGGACTTTCAGTTCAGGGCAGGCAAGCCATTGGACAATGACAGGAGCAATATTGAAGTGAGAGGAAAGAGAGTTCTAGCTCATATAGTGCTGTCAGAATACTGATAAAAACAAACTGCTCACTGAGAAAAGTGGATGGCAAGTCATAAAGCATGAAAGTCAGGGAGGCTACTGGCTGGACAAATTATTCTTGTTTGTACACCAAAAGCAGTTTTTTACAGCTTTTGTGTAAAAGTTCAAGTACGTGTTAAAGGGATTGTCAAGGTCTTTAATTAAAAAAAAATAACAAAAAAAAAAATTACATTTGTGGTCATGGGCTTTGCTTGGTATCGCAGCTCAGCTCAATTTACAGGAATAAAGATGAGCTGCAATACCGCCACAGACCATAAAGAAGGGTGGCACTGTTTCTGGCAAAAAGGCTTTTTTTTTCTAACCACAGGGTTTCTATTCCCTATTGCTTTACAAGGATGGCTAATAATCCATAGGACCAATCAATGTGTCGACGACAATGGCATTATAGCACATTAGGAGACTTTACAGGAGAACACAGAATCTTTCTATTTCTTCTTTGTAAATCTTATTACAGCATTAAATCACAATACACAACACTATTAATAGCAAAGTAGCAATTTATCGTCCTCATCACCTGCGGGTCATCGGCATCTACATAAATTATTCCCTGATGGCCATTACTGGGATTGTTTCATTATTTAGATCGATTGATTAGCGTTCCTCCCCTACTTATTACACCTGCATAATGGATGAGAATATTATTATTTTTCCTTCTTGTGTTTGCTCTGTCCTTCGTTATATTGACAGGTTACATTTTCTCATAAGACACTTTCATTATGAAGATCCATAAATTAATACTTCAGCTGAGTGTCAAGGGTCCAGTGGCAAATTAGTAATGGTAATTCTGGTTGTGGATGTACAACGTGACTCAGGGGTCACAAGGCTATTGTTACCCTTAAAGGGGTTATCTGGACCTTATTTTGTTTTGTTGTTTAAATGAACAGACTGGTGTAAAATGAGGAAAATAGCGCTCACGTTACAGATTCTCCGCCATCCCCTGCTCCAATACTTCCATTGTAATCTCCAATACTTCCATTGTAATCTCCATTTTCTGCACTTCCTGTTGTGTCTAGACCGCTGTAGCCAAACAATGATTGGCTGCAAAGTGTCACATGTCCGTCCATACACAACAGGATGTGCAGAAACTGACCAGGGACCTGGAAAATGTTGGACTAGTAACCTGAATATTACTTTATAAAAAATAGGAACAGCCCCTTTATTACTATATTATATATATATATATTTATAGTGGGTGCACTCAGATCCTGGTGGATGGTCGGGCTCAACAGGTGATCTCACAGAGACTTAAGTAGACACCAGTAATATACATTGCATGTGGATGTTGGGGCCTTTTGAGGGGACAGTTCTTCTTCTTCAGCATTCTGCCAGCGCTATAGGAGTTGGAACTCTAGGGACTCTATAGTAGTTGGAAAATGTTATACTATAGTCCCTCTGATACTGTTGATCAGTAGGCCCTCACATATCACTCAAGTCACTAAACTAAACTGTACAGCTCATGCACAAGCACAACGGTGTAAGTTTTTGATAGAAGTTTATGAGTCTGCATTCGAGCTAAACAAACCTTTTGAAATTTAAATTCACAGAGATTACAATCTATGGGATGGAGAGAGGACCCTACTGACCAAAGAGCTTACACTCTACAGGTGAGAGAGAAGACCCCACTGATCATAAGATATTGCACTCTACAGGAGAGTGGGAGAGAGGACCCCACTGACTGTAAGAGCTTACCCTCCACAGGAGAGAGAGGACCCACCGACCATAAGAGCGCACACTCTACAAGAGAGAGAAAGAGAGGACCCCACTGACCGTAAGAGCTTACCCTCTACAGGAGAGAGAGGACCCCACTGACCGTAAGAGCTTACCCTCCAAAGGAGAGAGAGGACCCACTGACCATAAGAGCGCACACTCTACAAGAGAGAGAAAGAGAGGACCCCACTGACCGTAAGAGCTTACCCTCTACAGGAGAGAGAGGACCCCACTGACCATAAGAGCGCACACTCTACAAGTGAGAGAAAGAGAGAGAGGACCCCACTGACCGTAAGAGCTTACCCTCTACAGGAGAGAGAGGACCCACTGACCATAAGAGCGCACACTCTACAAGAGAGAGAAAGAGAGAGAGGACCCCACTGACCGTAAGAGCTTACCCTTCTCAGGAGAGAGAGGACCCACTGACCATATGAGCGCACACTCTACAAGAGAGAAAGAGGACTCCACTGACCGTAAGAGCTTACCCTCCACTGGAGAGAGAGAGGACACCACTGACCATAAGAGTGCACACTCTATGGGGAGACAGAGGATACCACTGACCGTAAGAGCTTACCCTCCACAGGAGAGAGAGGACCCCACTGACCACAAGAGCTTACCCTCCACCAGAGAGAGAGAGGACACAGAGTCGGTCGACAGGGTAGGGGGTATTCGGATACCTGGACAGGTTGCTACTTCAGTGGGGATCATGGCTGGTCGGGTCCCGGTCCCATGCCCTGGACACTCAATGGTGGAGGGAAAGATTATTTGGGATGGGGGATTATTATACATGGCACCACCTGTGGTACCTGGTAATGTGCAGCCGGCCGCTGAGGTGATGGTGATGCAGCATTGGTAGTACAGCTCCCCACAGGCGGAGCTTTACCTCAGGACAGCGGGGTGGATGAGGGGAGTAGTAGTCCTTGGCTCTATGTAAGTTCTCCATGCGACAGCGGTGAATAAAGGATACCAGACACCAAGTAGCCCAAACATTTCTTTACTGCTACCAGATGGATCAATAGGTACACGGTACAGTCTAGTTTGCCGGGGAATTTGTTGCCACAGGCATTGGGGTTTGCCACAGAGTCTGTCAGAGGTGGCTTTCCTTCACTTTCTTGGTCTTGTTCCTTTATGGGTTCTTTTGGCTCCTTACACTCCCACTCTTGAGTCTGATTTCTGGTCCCCGAGTCCGTTGTTTAAAGTCTCTCTTACTTGTCAGCGTCTTGAACCCAGTTTTGGGACAGAGGTTGGACTACATTGATGGGTGCTGTGGCACCTTCTTGATAAGGCCCACAGCCTGCCGGTCAGCAGTTTGGGATGAACCTTAACAAACCGCCTCGGTTCCGGTTTACCGATATTGACCTGAACTCTCCAGTCGCTCTGACCAGTCCTGGAGTGTCCCCTTCGTTGTCTGGGTCACCTCTCAGTTTAGAGGTGCCCTCCTGTCACGCCCGCAGGGTCCCCTGCGTCCATCTCTGCTGCTCTTCTCACACCGTCTGACTGACTTGAGTCAAACTGTCACCTATGTCACGTCTCACGCTCTGCTAAGCTCCACACTTCTGGGACCTACTGAATATACAGTCCCTGGCGCTAGGGTGGCTATGATTGGGATCTTGTGGTTTTGTATACAGACTCTGAAGCTTCCCTCTCTACCTGTGACTATGGAGGCACTACACATTATGTTTGGGATGCAGTACCGCCCTGTGGTGTCCCAACAGAGGGGCGCCACAACACCATTGATCATGAGAGTGCACACTCTATGGAGAAAGAGAGGACCCCACTGACCGTAAGAGCTTACCCTCTACAGGAGAGAGAGGACCCCACTGACCGTAAGAGCTTACCCTCCAAAGGAGAGAGAGGACCCACTGACCATAAGAGCGCACACTCTACAAGAGAGAGAAAGAGGGGCCCCCATTGACCATAAGAGTTTACACTCTACAGGAGAGAGAGGGGACCCCACTGACCATAAGGCCTTACACTCTACAGGACAGAAGGTCTTACACTGATGGAGAGGACCCCAACAACCATAAGAGCTTACACTCAATGGGAAAGAGAGAGAACCCTGCTGACCGTAAGAGCTTACATTATACAGGAGAGAAATAGAGAGAGCCTTGCTGACTATAAGAGCTTACACTCTACAGGAGACAGGGAGAGGAACCCACTGACCATAACAGCTTACATGTTACAGGAGAGAGAGGACCAAGCTGTCCATAAGACCGTACACTCCACAGGACAGTGGTCCCAGTTGACCATAATGGTACCTTTACACGCAGCTACAGGTAACAGGTTTTCCACAGGTAACTTACTGGCTGCAGTGAAATCATGGAGACATAGTTCCATTTGTACACAGCAACAAGATAGAACCATGTCTCCATGATTTCACTGCAACCAGTAAGTTACCTGTGGAAAACCTGTTACCTGTAAAGGTACCATTAGAGATTACAATATACCGGAGTGAGAGACAACCCCACTGACTATAAGAGCTTACACTCTACAGGAAAGAGAGAGGACCTCACTGACCATAAAAGCTTACACTGTATAGGAGAGACAGAGGACCATGCTGACCATAAGAATTTACACTGTGCAGGAGAAAGAGATAGAGGACCCCCACTGAGCATAAGAGCTTACACTCTACAGGAGAGAGAGCACCCTGTCAACCATAAGAGCTTAAACTCTGCAGGGTAGAGAGAGGACCCTGCCAACAATAAGAGCTTACAATCTACAGGAGGGAGAGAGAACCCTGTTAACCATAAGAGCTTACATTTTACAGGAGAAAAAGAAGGGACCCTACTGACCATAAGAGATTAAAATCTACAGGAGGGAGAGAGAACCTCACAGACCATAAGAGCTTACACTCTACAGAATAGAGAGAGGACCTTGCAGACCATAAGAGCTTACACTCTACAGAGGAAAGAGAGGACCCTGCTGACCATAAGAGTGTACGCCCTACAGGAGAAAGAAGAGACCCAATGACCATAAGAGCTTACAGTCTACAGAATAGAGACAGAGGACCCAACTGACCATAAGAGGTTACACTCTAAATAATAGAGAGGGGACCCCACTGACCATAAGAGCTTATACTCCACAGGAGAGATAGGACCTTCCTGACCATAAGAACTTACACTCTACAGGAGAGACTTACCCAATGACTCTGGAGATGTAAAATGAGGCCCTTTTCACATCTAAGCCTGGTCTGCGTTTTGCTTCATTTGCAGTTCTATGCGTTTTTAGTGGTAAAAACACATCCAAACGCATGTGTTTTTGCACCCATTGATTTCAATGGAAACACATGCAAAACGCATGCAAAAAAGAGAATTTTGTTTACGTACCGTAAATTCTTTTTTCTTTAATCATCAATGGGAGACCCAGACAATGGGGTTTAGGGGCTCCGCCCTCCGGAGGTCACACTAGGTACTACAAGTTTGTAGACACCGCCTCCTCCGCATATAAACCCCCACCGTAGGAGAAATCCTCAGTTTAGTCTATAAGCTGCGAGGAGAAAATTAACCACACCCGAAACATCGGGAAGAATGCCGTGCCCAGACGGTTGAACAACCCCGGAAAACACTGTCTCAACAGAGAACAGATCAAATGCAAACATGCAACGGAACAACTGGGTGGGTGCTGGGTCTCCCATTGATGATTAAAGAAAAAAGAATTTACGGTACGTAAACAAAATTCTCTTTTTTCTGGTCATCATAATGGGAGACCCAGACAATGGGGATGTCCTAAAGCAATACCCCAGGGCGGGAAGAGTTCCTCAACAAGACGGATAATACACGGTCCCCCTTAAAGGTGGGCAACCGCCGCCTGGAGGACCCGCCTGCCCAAACTTGCATCCGCAGAGGCATGGGCATGCACCATATAGTGCTTTGAGAAAGTGTGCAGGCTGGACCAAGTGGCCGCCTGACACACCTGGAGAGCAGATGCTCGATGTCGCAAGGCCCATGAGGCACCAACAGCTCTTGTAGAGTGTGCCTTCAACCCCACCGGGAGAGGCAAGCCAGAAGACCGGTATGCCTCTTGAATGGGAGCCTTGATCCACCTGGCCAAGGTTGACTTCGAAGCCGCGGACCCCTTACAGCGACCCATCGTGAGGACAAATAAGGAATCCGAACTCCGAAAGGAGGCGGTCCTGGACACATAAATGCGTACAGCTCTCACGAGATCCAGAGTATGGAGGTCGCGCTCAACCTGATGAACGGGAGCGGGGCAAAATGATGGGAGAACAATCTCCTGGTTTAGGTGGAAAGTGGAAACCACCTTCGGCAAGAATTCAGGCCGTGGACGCAACACCACCTTGTCTTGGTGAACCACCAAAAAAGGTGACTTGCACGAAAGTGCAGCCAATTCTGAGACCCTCCTCAGAGACGTAATCGCCACCAGAAAGACCACTTTCTGGGACAGACGAGAGAGAGAGATGTCTCTCAGAGGCTCAAACGGCGGTTTCTGCAGCGCCGCCAGGACCATGTTGAGGTCCCAAGGGTCCAGAGGTCGCCTGTAAGGCGGAACCACCCGAGACACCCCCTGCAGAAATTGACGGACCTTCGGGAGAAGCGCCAATCGCCTGTCAAACAGCACTGAAAGTGCCGATACTTGACCTTTCAGAGAGCCAAGGGATAATCCCAACTCCAAACCCGACTGTAGGAAAGCCAGCAATGTCGGGATGGACAAAGGCCACGGTGAGCGACCACCAGAGGAACACCAGGAGAAAAAGATTTTCCACGTTCTGTGGTATATCTTCCTGGAGACAGGTTTCCTTGCCCGGTTCATTGTGGCAACAACCGCAGGAGAGAAACCCCTGGATGTCAGCAGCCAGGCCTCAAGAGCCATGCAGTCAATCTGAGGGCCCTGGAATTGAGGTGGAAGAACGGGCCTTGCGCGAGTAGATCTGCGCGTTCTGGGAGAGCCCACCGGTGTCCGCCTGACAGTTGCCACAGGTCCGGGTACCAGGACCTCCTGGGCCAATCTGGAGCCACCAGAATGGCTCTGTTGCATTCTGTCCTGATTTTCCACAGAACCCTGGGAATTAGAGCCAGAGGCGGGAACACATATGGCAGCTGGAAGCTGGACCAACTCAGGATCAGGGCATCCGCCCCCAGAGACTGAGGATCCCAAGACCGCGCCATGTATTGGGGTACCTGATGATTCAGCCGTGAGGCCATCAGATCCACGTCCGGAACGCCCCATCTCCCACAGATGTCCCGGAAGACTTCTGGATGCAGGGACCACTCTCCGGCGTCCATCCCCTGTCGGCTCAGGTAGTCGGCCTCCCAGTTCTCGACCCCTGGGATGTGTACTGCGGAGATCAGGCAGCCGTTTTCCTCCACCCATGCTAGAATGCGGTGGACTTCGGCGAGGGCCTGAGCGCTTCTGGTCCCTCCCTGATGATTTATGTAGGCGACGGCCGTCGCATTGTCGGACTGTACCCGAATGGGCCGTCCCGACAGGAAGGTCTGAAACGCTAGGAGCGCCAGATAGACCGCCTTGATCTCCAGTACGTTGATCTGCAACGCCGACTCCGACTGAGTCCAGAGGCCTTGAGCCCTGTGGTGTAAGAACACCGCCCCCCAGCCCTTCAGACTGGCGTCGGTGGTCACCACTAACCATGACGGTTTTAGGAAGGATCGACCCCGTGACAGGTGATGTGGCTGGAGCCACCACTGCAGGGAGTCCCTGGTCGGTTGTGACAGCGTCACTAGCCGATTCAGAGAGATCGTCCTTTTGTCCCATCGGCGAAGAATCTCCAGCTGGAGAGGTCGGAGGCGAAACTGCGCGAAAGGCACCGCCTCTATCGCCGCTACCATGCGTCCCACCAGCTTCATCAATCCCCGTAGGGAAGATTGTGGTGACAGAAGAACCGTCTGTACTCCTGACTGGATCGCAAGCTGTTTGGCTTGAGGTAGGGACACCAGGGCTGAGTCTGTGTGGAAGTCCATGCCCAGATATGTCAATGACTGGGTCGGGACCAGGGTCGACTTTGGAATGTTGAGAAGCCACCCGAACTGTTCCAGAGACTTCATGGTCGCCTCCAGGCTCACCCGACAAAGGTCTTCCGATGGCGCCCTGACCAGCAGGTCGTCCAAATAGGGAATGACGGCGTGTCCTTGCACATGCAGGAGAGCCATCATGGAGGCCATCACCTTTGTGAACACTCGCGGTGCCGAGGCTAGCCCGAACGGCAGTGCCACAAATTGGAAGTGTTCTTCCCCCACTGCAAATCTCAGCCAGCGCTGATGAGCTGGTGCAATGGGCACGTGAAGGTAAGCGTCCCTGATATCGATGGACGCTAGGAAATCCCCCTGTGACACCGCCGCGATCACGGAGCGCAGGGATTCCATACGGAACTTCCGAACCAACACGTGACGGTTGAACAACTTTAGGTCCAGAACCGGACGGAAAGAGCCGTCCTTCTTTGGGACGATAAAGAGGTTGGAGTAAAAACCCCTGAACCTCTCTCCCGTGGGCACTGGGACCACCACTCCGTCTCTGCGGAGACCCTCCAACACCAGGTGAAAAGCCTGAGCCTTGTCTGGGGATGGGACAGACCGATGGAATCGGTGTACCGGCTGTGACGTCAGCTCTATCCTGTAGCCTCTTGAGACTACGTCTCGGACCCACTGGTCTTGGACGTGGAGTAGCCACCTGTCCTGAAAGAGAGACAGGCGGCCCCCCACCTGTGGGGAGACAGGATGAAGGAGCGAGTCATGCCGAAGCGGGTTTGGGGGTGGCAGCTGCTGCCCCTGCCGGCTTCTTTTGGCGACCTTTGCCGCGCCACTGGGTAGAGGGCTTGCCCCCACGGTCCGTGCGAGTGGACGTTGCTGATGACTGCGAGCTGGGGCGAAAGGACCACTGCTTTGGGTTCCTTTTCACGGTATACCGTGGCTTAGGCTTATTCTGCGGTATCTTAGACTCAGCAGAATCCTTAATCAGCTTGTCCAGCTCGGTGCCAAAGAGCCTGTCACCAGAAAATGGAAGATTTTGCAAAATCTTCTTAGACGTGGCATCTGAGTCCCAAAGACGCAGCCACAACAACCTGCGGATCGCTATAGCATTGGCGGAAGCCACAGCCGAGCGAGTGGCAGTTTCCAAAGTTGCCGTCCTGGCGTAATCCGCGTAAGCCTTCGCCCTGTCGGTAAGCGCCAGGACCTCTGGGCTGGACCTAGCTAGGTCAGAGATACCATCCAAGCAGGAGGTAATCGCCTGTAGGGTCCAGACCGTGGCAAAATTAGGGGCAAATGAAGAGCCCACAGCCTCGTAGGATGACTTGGCGAGTTGCTCAACCTGTCTATCCGTAGCATCCTTCAATGAGGAGCTATCAGAGGCAGAAAACAAGGAACGTGCAGCAATCCTGGTCATGGAAGCATCCACCTTTGGGGACTGCGACCACTCCTGAAGCACCTCCTGAGGAAAGGGAAAGCGAAGGTCCTTGGCTTTACGGACATAACGCCGCCCAGGATGTAACCTGGGTGTTCTAATCACCCTTCCAAAATTAGTGTGGTCCATAAAGGCTCCACTTGGTCTAGCCTCCGGCCGCAGCCATTGATAGACCTCCTTGGGGTGCACAGTCACCTCCTCGGGAGGAGTGACAAGACGTAAAGTCTCATTGATGGAGGACACCAGATCCTCAACCCCATCTGGAGATTCAGAGACAGACCCAAGAGTAGAACCCCCATCATCTTCCTCACCATCAGAGGAACGCTCCTCCTCAGAGGGAGCCTGGAGCTCTGGAGAGGCCTCACGAGCTCGCTTAGGGGGTCTCACAGTAGAAGTAAGAGACACTCGGGGGTAACTAGGAGGAGTAGCTGGGTTTTCCAGCCTCCTATGAAGTGCCTCCAGGGATTGCGACATGGAGGACATCTGGGCCAGCAGAGATTCATTTATCTTACTCTGCGTTTCCCATGTCCCTGGGATCAGCCGAGCCTCAGGGTACAGACCCGCAGATCCTGACTCTGCAGTAACTGTCTGGGTCTCTGGGCGCCCGCAATTATTGCAGGACCCCTCCACCAGTGAACCGTTGCATGTAGCGCAGGTAATGGTGTCATCTGCTGCCTTAGCAGCATGCTTCCTTACTGAGGACATCTCCACAGTAGGGGAATAAGCCAAGTTGTAAACAAACAAACCGGGGAACCCGGTGGCTTACCGACCGCTAGAAGCGGTAGGAGGAAGCGGTGTAATTGTGTGACCTCCGCGAGTTCCGGTCTCCCTGAGAGTGCAGACACACGCTGCAGCCAGATCCCAGCCGGGAAGTGAGGGAGAAGATGGCCGCCGACTGTGAAGACGTAGGCGTGGCCAGGAACACGCGGGAGAACACAAAAAACACGCCCATCAGTGAGTCATCACAAGAGCTGCTTCCTCCCCCTCCAGGCTGCCTCAGCAATGGAGGTGCCAGAGCCCGCAGCGCGGGAAAAGAGTGTGAAGTAATACACATACACACACACAGACTGCCCGCACAAAACAAACAGCAGCAGCCTTCAGCTTCAGCCCCTGTGACACACAGGGCGGTCAGCCAGAGTGACCCCAGCACAGGGTACACTATCAGAACCGCGGACCCGAGGGTAACCGCGCGGTCTGAGTGCCATGCCACCAAAGTGACAGACACTACCCCCAGGCACACATGAGACCACAAGGGGCCTCAGTGCCGGTCCGGTCTGTAAGCACCTTTAGGGAGGCCTCGGACGGGGGTACAGCACCAGTCCGGAATGTAAGCACCATAATGGGAGGCCTCGGACTGGGCTGGCTCCGTCCGGTCTGTAAGCACCATTTAGGGAGGCCTCGGACGGAGCGGAGCTGTGCAAGGCTCCAGGCTCCCCCTATCCAGAGCCTCCACAGAGGGATGGAAAGGGGAAAGCACGACAGCGTACCGGGAGAACAGCTAAGTGTCCAGGCTAAAAGCCCTCCGGTACCTCCACCAGCGTGTTCCACAAAGGGTGAGCGGGGAGACTGTCGAGGGTCCCGACCGGGACCAATTACCTTGTCTTCATACGCCATCACGTAAGCTGTGAGAATGCAGTGAAGTGCAAGCAAAGCGTGATCCTCCGAGCACACTAAGTTTAAAACTGAGGATTTCTCCTACGGTGGGGGTTTATATGCGGAGGAGGCGGTGTCTACAAACTTGTAGTACCTAGTGTGACCTCCGGAGGGCGGAGCCCCTAAACCCCATTGTCTGGGTCTCCCATTATGATGACCAGAAAAATGCATGTACATTTTCAAAACTGAAAAAACGCATGTGTTTTTGCAAACGCGGCCCTAGACACAATGGCCAGGGTCACACATGGCATCAGTTTTTACCTTGGATCCGTTTTTGGGATCATTTTTGTCATTTTTTTGTCTAACTCCAAAAACGCATATGCGTTAACGCATGGTGCATTGCGTTTTTCAAAAACACATGCGTTTTTGTTCAGCATCCCAAAAAAAAGCTTGTAGCAGTGTTTTTAGGTGCAGTAAAAGAAGCATGCAGTTTTTTTAACATAGGGCCCTATGGGAAACGCATGCGTTAACGTATGGTACACATAGGCACCATGCGCTAACACGTGCGTTTTTTTGGAAAAAATGACTAAAGTCCAAAACAAACCCAGGAGCTCAGGGGACACTCTTTGCACCCTAACAAAAATGGATCAGTTTTTAAAGCCTTAAAAAAGCGGATTGGTATGTGTGACCCCGGCCATTGGCCCACATTTTTGGTTGCGTTTTTGTGTTTTGAAAATGCACATGCTCTTTTGCATGCGTTTTCATTTAAATCGATCGGGGCAAAAACACATGCGTTTGGATGCGTTTTTACTGCTAAAAACACATAGAAATGCAAATGAAGCAAAACGCAGACCAGGCTTAGGCTGGGGTCACACATACCAATCCGTTTTTCTAAGTGTTTTCCATGACCAATCCGTTGCTAGGCTGCATTTTGTGCCTCCTGAGTCCCTGGACGTCTTTTGGACTTACCGGTAGTCATTTTTTTAAAAAAAAGCATGCAAAAACGCATGGTGCCTATATGTACCATGCGTTTCCCATAGGGCCCCATATTAAAAAAAACACATGCGTTTTTTTACTACACCCGATAGAGTCACACATGCCCATGCACTTTTTATCCGGTTTTCTATGGGTGCCAATAGTGTCCCCTGAGGTCCAGGACGTTTGTGGGAAAATTTTGGACTTAGTCATTTTTTTCACCAAAAACGCATATGCGTTAACGCATGGTGCCTATGTGCACCATGCGTTAATGCATGCGTCTCCCATAGGGTCCCATGTTAATAAAACGCATGCATTTTTGGGATGCTGCATAAAAACGCATGGGTTTTTTGAAAAATGCACAGACACATGCGTTAAGGCATATGCGTTTTTGGACTTTGAAAAAAAAATGTCCAAAATGTTCCTAAAAACGGATTTAGCCCAAAAACGGATGGTATGTGTGACCCTGGCCAAACAGTGCTACCGTAGCAGCGTTTTTTTGTATGCTGAACAAAAACGCAATGCACCAACGCATATGAATTTTTGGACTTAGACAAAAAAATGACAAAAATGATCCAAAAAACGGATCCAAGGCAAAAACTGATGCCATGTGTGACCCTGGCCTTAGACGTAAACTAAGCCTGACTCTTCTGTACAAACTGGGCTCCTCTGGGAACCTCTGATCTGTCCTTGGTACTTACCACCACTTTACAATGTGTGATAATCTGCTAGATATCTTATCTGCAGGGCATCGTGGGGAAGCCCGTGTGCCCATGCAAGATGACATTAGCCGCTCTCTGATGCTTCAGCAGTGTGATAAATGGCGGCAGGTAAGTTTATTTATTGAGAACAGCAAATCGAATCTCAGACTGTTTTGAAATTGTGTGAAACCATGAATTTCAGGAAATTTGATGTGACTTCATTCCTCCACAGAACGGTCAGCTCATCTCTAGTCTGTGCACCACTGAGTGCATGCTCATACATGAGCAGAGAGCTTTTACCTGAGGACGCAACAGTGTTTCCAATGCCTGGATATTCCACAGTGGAGCAGGAGTGGGTCCTGGTAGCAAGTGTTTGTGACAAACAGAACGGGTGCATCTCACCGTATCTGGAACCTTTACAGTGGTACAGGTGACCTAAAGGTAAGGGGATCCCGGCCACCCTGAATGAAATTAATTGGGAAAGATCGTCAAGAGCAGTGGTGTAACTAGAATCCAATGGGCCCCAGTGCGAAATTTAGACCTAGACCGCCTCACACATGCGTTGGTCAGATGTATGGGCCCTTGTAGCCTTCTAAATCCTATTAAGACTTTTGAATTGCCCCATTACCCTTCATTATGTATTAATGTCCCCCGTCCTGATATACATGTCACCATCCTGATATATATGATCCCCATCCAGGTATTAATGTCCCCCACCCAGGTATATATGCTCCTCATCCTGCACCCATCCTAGTATATATGATCCCCATCCTGGTATGTATGTCCTAATCCTGGTATATTTGGTCCCCCTCCTGGTATATATGGTTCCCATCTGGGTATATAGGTCCCCATTCTGATATATATGGGGGCATCTTGGCATATAGGTTCCCATCCTGGTATATCTGGTCCTCATCCTAGTATATATGTCTGAATTCTGGTATACATGGGTCCCCATCCTGGTATATATGTCCCCATCCTGGTATATAGGATCCCCATCCTGGTATGTATGTCCTCAGCCTGGTATATATGGTCTTCCTCCTGGTATATATGGTCCCCATCCGGGTATGTATGTCCTCATCCTGGTATAGATGGTCCCCCTCCTGGTATATATGGTGGCATCTTGGCATATAGGTTCCCCATCCTAGTATATCTGGTCCTCATCCTAGTATATATGTCCCAATTCTGGTATGCATGGTCCCCATCCTGGTATATATGTCCCCATCCTGGTATATATGGTCCTCCTCCAGGTATATATGTCCCCCAACCTAGTAAATGTGTCCCGTTCTGTCCCTAACACATAATTAAAAACAAAACACTCCGCTTACCTTTCCTCCGCTCTCACGTCACCTGTTGTCACCTGTAGCCAGTGCACAGTGACGGCAGCTGACATCGGAGGGTGCGCCAAGGCACATGACAGTGTTGCGGCACCTCTGACGTCAGCATGCAGCCACTGTTTGGTGGACACTGTGTAGTTTGTGCAGGAACCCGACAGGTCTCTGTCCTGTGATGCACTTAAGCCAGAGGACAAAGATCCAGCCGAAACAGACGCTGGGGTCGGCGGGCCCCTGTACCCCTGCGACCGCGATCATTATGCCCCTGGGCAAGGGACATTTCATTATCTGTTAGGGAGTGGGGACATGAAGGAAAATATATTTTAAGACCATTTAGAGAGCAAAATGCCATATACTGGTGTCAAACAGTCGGAATTTCCTCCAGCGAGACCCTAATAGAATGATTCTAGATTTGTTGCAGACTTTCCACAATAGAAGTTATTGCTTATCTGCAAAGTATCAAACACTCGGAGCAGTTTTCTGCACGGATGAGCTCATCTCAGAACAGAACACTTGTTAATGTTTGTTTTCCTCCTTGGTAACATTAGATCCGTCATACAATGCTGGTCGTGATGACCATTAGTGCACTTCATTTTATAGCCGCTGCCAGGGGCTTAACTACAATAGGTGCAGGGGTTCAAATCGCACCTGGGCCCCGGAGCCTAGGGGGCCCCAAAAGTCCCTTTGCCCTTTAGAAAAAGACTACTGCTATTAAAGATTTGAAATAATTAGGGGCCCCGTTGGAGCTTTTGTATTGGGGCCCATGAGCTTCAAGTTACGCCTCTAGCCTCTGACCAATTGTCATCTCATTTTCTCAACTTAGGGCTTATGTAGACAACACAGCTGAGCACATGAGTCCTACACAGCGTCAGTTTGGGTCTGATTTACAAAGTCTCTCATAAATGGATACTTCTATTGAACACTTTAGCATACAGCATCCTATGAAACATGTTTTTTATGTGGGATTCAAATGGAATTTCCATTAATAGGGGTTGTCCTAGGTTTGTTCTTCAGGAGCACACCACTCCTCTGCCACCAAGCTTCCTGCTTGACGGGGGATGATTCACTCCTGGAGATTGACAGGTATTCATGGTTGGCAGTATGTCCATTGCTCTGAGAAACTGCAAGATGATTGTAGATTTAAAGAATTAGAAACCGTCTGTCTTTGAAGATGGAAAATAATTGTAATAATCTGCTTACATAATTGCCTTGGCGTCTGGATGTCACTGATAAAACACCACCTAATTGGCCAGCTGACCGCCACCTGAAATACAAAAAAAAGGTTGCCGCTGCCATGTTGGCACACCCAAGTAATGGTTGTGCCAAGATGGCGGGTGCATGCTGCTGCTGTCCTCCAGGCCCAGGTCCTCAGCTACTATTGCTGCAACGCACAAGAGCCATCCACAATCGTCACGTCATACACTTTGTCAATGCACATTCTACTGCACATTACAGGGTCAACAAACTTAGCGTTGACATGAATGCACATGTGTCTGCCATGTTTGTACACCCTGTCATGCGCAGTAGCGGACCAGGTGTCAAAACATGGCGGCCGCATGCGCATTGGCAAAGTGTGTGACGTCATGAGCCTGCCCCCATCCTCACTTCACCTCACTGCGCCTCACTCCAAATAAAGGATGCCACCGCCGCATGAGCCCGCCCCCAGCGCCAAAGATCCCATCCCCATCGTTACATCACCACCCTCCCAATGCGATAACATCTGGCACCCATCTACTAAGAGATAAATAGCATTGTTACTTGTTTTTTTTTACAAGCACTTTGTAAGTTTTAATTATTTACGAACATGAGATGTCCTCTTTAAATCAATAATTATCCAGTATGCAGTGAGCTCCCTCTAGTGGTGACTATAGGCAGCCAGAATTTAAACATGGGAAAATGTTATTGTCACTTCCAAAAACTTTTGACATATAGTGACCGGTCAGAAAAATTGGTCCAGTTGCTATAACCTACACTGATAGCTAAAACAAAGGGTAAGAATCGCTCAGCTGAGTGCTACTCTGCTCCAGCACTGGAGTCTGGCTTCACAGAAAGTCTATGAGGCCATCTACAGTCTATGAGAAGAACTGCACTCAGCTGAGTACTTCAGCCCTTTCATTACAGTGGTTAGTGGGGATGTGACTGTGGTATTGAGTCGCTCAGGAAGAATGTAATTTGTCCCAATTTGGAGCAAAGTCTGCAGACAATTCTGCATAGAACAAAAATAACTATATTCATTATGTTAAAACAGTTGCAAGGACTTTGCAGAAAAAGCTGCCCTGTGTGTAAATGGAAGCTTTCTTATTTTGCCATTTATTTAACTTATATGCAGCATTTTTCACCAATTTCCTCCTTTGTAGTCTCTATCTTGAGTTTTCAGTTGTCTCTGAGCTAGTGGGAGGAGAATAGATGCTATGATGGCTCCCATGCACAGCACACACAGACATGAGGGATTCCTGCTCTCTAACTCTATGTAGCACATATTCAAAAGCAGCAGCAGAATGGAGGACATTATACGTAAGTACTGATGTCACGCTATGTATGGGGCTGTACCTCACGGGAAAGGGGGAGATGGTGACCCCTGATCAAACTATCCTCTGGCCCCTGGCTCCCCTGACCACTCTAGGGAGTTCAGCACCTATGCACCAAACAGGATACCTGGCCTTGGCTGACCTTAAACAGCTAGGTAACGAATGGGATGAGCGCTTAGTCAACCTCACTAAGTGCTAGAGAACGCATATGGAAGGTATACGAATAATTTATCTCCAGGATGACTCTGGGAGAGGTTCAGCAACAAACAATGTTTCTTCAGATGAATAGAAGCCAACTGCTTGCACCCAAAGCCTGTATAGGAATATATCGCTATAACCAGCAAACCTCAAGAGGAAATATGGGTAATTAAGGACACCAGGGGTAGTAATGTTAACATCCGAAAGGTGAGGATATCCATGGTGTCCTAAAAGGAATGGGATTAATCCCAAGCAGAGAAGATACATAGGATACATTTACACCACAGCTGGAGGAATAGAATGTCAGGGAGCCCGGACACCAAAGGACTGTCTGTCAGCCTTGGCACACCCGTGACAACTGAGCAGTGCAGCTGTGAATGCAGCACTGATGTGAGATAAAATGAATAAAAAAAAACACTTGCATCCATCTCTCTTAGGGCAGGAACACACTTATGAGACCTGCATGCGATATCCTTGCATGCATCTCGCATGACTCACCCAGCCCCCGACTCTGTGGATGGGAGTGTTGGAGCTGCATAGTAACACAATCAGCTAACACCTCCCATTCAGAGAGGCAGGGGTCGGGTGAGTCATGTGAGATGCATGCAAGGATATCTCATGCAGCTCGCATAAGTGTGTCTCTGCCCTTACTCTGCTCCTCCTTCACAGCTTTTCTTCATAGACCTCAATAGGCAGCATAACGTTGACCCCACAGTGATCTGGCAATCCATCTTGCTTTGAACAAGAATTATTTTAATTTTTTTTTTCAGATAATGATTTCATGAGATATTTAGTGGGGAAGTGGCTCATAAGTGGAGAAAGAAGTATATTTCTCTAATAAGATTTATTACCAAGTTCATGAATTTACTTGTTCTATATATTTATGCAAATTTTGTTGACATGACAATAACCATTTAAACCCACATAAAGCAGGCGGTTACACATGGCTATGATTATCACCAGGAATGATATCTGTATCCGACTTATATTGCTCTTTGACAAGTGAAATCTGCTAACAGATGCCGGGTAATTTGGCAGGGGACAGGATAATGCTTCCGAGTTGTAATAATTCATTCGGATTGCTCTAACAGAGGTGTAATATGCATAAATAAACATCGCCACGTTTGTGAGCACAGTTTTTCCTCCAGATTACAGGCTCAGAGGTAATTTCATAGCAGAACATCATATGGTGAGTTTAGAATTAAGATGCTAATTGTTACGTAAGCGACGTTCCCTGCAATCTCCTCATTGTGGAGTATGTGCAGCGAGCCAAGCACGGGATTCAGGCGTTCAAGAGAAGCCGGAAATGAGCGCAACAAATATCTGCTCATGTCTGGGTAAACAGCTAAAATGTGAATGTGCATTTCATTTGCTTGATCATGTGGACAGGACTCCATATGGCGGCCATTTTTGTTGTCTAAGTACCAGACGATTGTTTTTTTAGTAACAATTCCAGAAAGAGTTTAGGAGTCACACAGCAGTTATCAGTAAATTAATGGATACCCCGAACATCCAATCTGATTACTGAGATTATACCGTAATTGTTACTCACCTTGACCGGTTCCAGAGCCAAGGGCGGCAGCCAGTCCCATCTCTCCTTCCGTCCTTTGATGCCTTAGTATTCATGTGCTGACACTATTTTGCACTATGAATCACCTCACTGCCTACTCTGCTTTTCCATTGTTCCAGCACTGCTACATCAGTTTCTCTTGCATAACTCTGCTACATCATGGTTCCAGTATGACTTTATTGCAGTCAACACAAATTTGCTATTCAGGTCATTGTTGCCCCAGCACTGGTACAACAGCCTCTGCTGCTATAACTCCAGTATATAAGTATGAAATATATAAGCTGTGCTACATCATTCTACAC
This sequence comes from Allobates femoralis, assembly GCA_033576535.1. Lineage (NCBI taxonomy): Eukaryota > Metazoa > Chordata > Amphibia > Anura > Aromobatidae > Allobates > Allobates femoralis. The sequence goes on from JARQOC010000007.1 coordinate 78,240,809, forward strand.
TGTTCCAGCTTTATCATATCAGTCACCACTATATGTTCTGATACACCAGCAATTGCTGATCCAGTTTCCTCCGCTTTTCTGTATCGGCTGTGCTACATTTGGCTGAGACCTTTGAGATATGTGGGATCAGAAGGTCACAGGTTTTCTCTTGATTCTACCTGTAACATGAGTGGAATGGATTTATTTTTACTTTGTATAGAAAGTGTTAAGAATTTATATTTGATCCTGCTGAGATTTCATCTAATCTCAGCTGTTTTACTTTGCTGCCACTCACCTTCATTATTTAAACTTACACCTTAGGCTGGTTTCACATTGCGTTTTTTTCCTGTCCGTGGGGATCCTACTTTTTGCAGGACCCCACGGACAGGAAAGGACAGGATTGCATGGGTGCCTCCTGTGCTATGTGTGGCGCCCCTGCGTACAGGTGGCCACAGAAGGGTACTGCAGCCAGGCAGTTAGGACATGGTAAACACTACACCCTCACAGCCCACATCCCCACGCATAGAGAGGGTTCACATCCAGCTCTGAGGTCGGAGACTATATGAGACCAGAGGAGTGGTGGATGATGAGTGGGTTGGGCACACCAGAAGGTCAGGTGACTGACAGTATATAGAGAGGGGGAGGAGTGAAGGAAGTTAGTAGGCTGAGGTAAGCTGAGAAGCAAAGACCAAGAGCAGCTGAAGGAGCTGAGATAGAAAGGCTACAGAACAGCAGGAGGTTGAGCTGAAGCTGAGCAGGAGAGAGCCATACGTCTTGGAAGTGCCTAAGCTGAGGAGCGCTGACCCGTACTGAGCCAATGCGAGCCAGATGGGGGGGAAAAGCCCATCCAAGATGCTGAAACCACCAGGAGTGTGAGAGAGCCGAGAGGGACGGTGTAACCCGGGGCCCTAGTATTACAGCTCAAGCAACCAACTGCAGGCGGAGTAGCCCTCATATATACTGGAAGGAACGCAGAGGAAGGAGCCTGGTAGTTTAATGCTGTAGACTACTGCAGGCTGGGCAAAAGCAGAGTGTCAGCTCTGAAGGGGACCGACGATCCACCCGGTATCCCCAGATTCACTGACGGGGAGCTTTAGTTTCAAGCTGGAGTTCCTAACCCAAAGAACAGGCAGCTCAGTGACATCCCCAGCAGCAGATCGGTCCGGTACTGAGTACCCCACGTCCCTTGGGGCTCCACAACCTGGCGTCACGAACAGGATCTACCCGGTCCAAAAGAATTGGACCTTGTGCGCCAAAAGAACTGTTTCTAGACTTTTCCCGCCAAATCTGACCCCAATGGCGGCCACCAGGGACTAGCGCCATGTGCAGAGGGGGCGTTCCTAAGCCTCCCATCGTGGGCCGGTCCGGTCCAAGGCGCGAAAAGAAGGTCCCGCCCTGGCTCTCCTTAACTCCGGGAGAGCCAGCTGTCACTCTAAAAGAAGAGCCGCCGCCCCTAGACCCTCCTACCAAGAAGCTGGCGCGAATGAAGAAGGAAATCGTCATCAGGAGGGGGCGGAGCAGGCAACCGGAAGAGAAGCAGTCGCCATTCAGAGACACGAGGACGGAAGCGGAGGACGCAGCAACCAGCGCTCTGTGCGAGAGACCACGAGTGATCCCGGAGGGCCCACAGATTGAACCAGTGGAGGAACCCGGCCGAGGAGAGACCCCGCGTGATCGCGTAGAGATGGCGGAAGGTGGAGAAGAGCGTCCCCGCATCCTAGACACCCGGAGGGGTGTATTGCGGTTGCTGCCCCGAGGATGACACGGGTTCAGGAAGCTAATAGAACCCGGATCCAGATAGACATCGACCGCAGCCCGAACTACGAAGTCCGGCTACAGCGACCCGGCCGGGTCGAAGAGCACGGACGTGCCGCAAGCGACGCCGAAGGCCGTACAGCGATACTCGTCGATGTGAGCACCCCGCCAGCTATCCTTAACCAGACATGGAAAGAAGCTGATCCACTCGGAGCTTTGCCAGAAGGATTTCTGAAGCTGCCGCAGATGTTGCCTTGGAAGCAAGCAAAAGAAAGAATAGAAACGCAGGATCTGCATCCAGAAGAGAAAGCATCCCAGATGATCCGGAAGATGGAGAAGAAGGATCAGGAGTAAGATCCGTGTCCTGCATCAAGAGGAACAGATGAAGAAACTGTAAGTGTGAATGTACATTGTTCCTTATTGACCCCCCAACCTTACCTGAATGAATGTTAGCATTCCCCTGTCTGTCTTATGTGTTTACCTGAACATTTGCATCATGAACAATGACGTGATACTAACTTTCTTGTATATAGTTAAGCACACTTGTGTGCTCCCCTTTGGTTTTAAGACCAGCTGCACGCGAGATTGTGCAAGTGACTGTTTTGAATCCAGAACTTTAAAGCTGCTTTTTGAGACTTTTGCACTTTCTGAGAATTTTTGAAAGTTTTAGCACTTTTTGAAAAGAAAAGAAGGATTTTATACTTTTATACGAAGTAATGTTTATAATGTGTATTTTACAAGAAAGAGGGTAATGACGAGTGTATACCCATGCACTTATGTTTATAGTTAATGCAACGTTCCAAGAATCGTGCCTCCCGGAAGGGAAGAAACCAAGAATCCATAATGTTTAATGTTATGATAATATAAAAATGTTTTCAGGGTAACCAATGTCGAGTCGCGCGCGGACGCGCTGTTTAACTCCGGGAGAATGTGGCGCCCCTGCGTACAGGTGGCCACAGAAGGGTACTGCAGCCAGGCAGTTAGGACATGGTAAACACTACACCCTCACAGCCCACATCCCCACGCATAGAGAGGGTTCACATCCAGCTCTGAGGTCGGAGACTATATGAGACCAGAGGAGTGGTGGATGATGAGTGGGTTGGGCACACCAGAAGGTCAGGTGACTGACAGTATATAGAGAGGGGGAGGAGTGAAGGAAGTTAGTAGGCTGAGGTAAGCTGAGAAGCAAAGACCAAGAGCAGCTGAAGGAGCTGAGATAGAAAGGCTACAGAACAGCAGGAGGTTGAGCTGAAGCTGAGCAGGAGAGAGCCATACGTCTTGGAAGTGCCTAAGCTGAGGAGCGCTGACCCGTACTGAGCCAATGCGAGCCAGATGGGGGGGAAAAGCCCATCCAAGATGCTGAAACCACCAGGAGTGTGAGAGAGCCGAGAGGGACGGTGTAACCCGGGGCCCTAGTATTACAGCTCAAGCAACCAACTGCAGGCGGAGTAGCCCTCATATATACTGGAAGGAACGCAGAGGAAGGAGCCTGGTAGTTTAATGCTGTAGACTACTGCAGGCTGGGCAAAAGCAGAGTGTCAGCTCTGAAGGGGACCGACGATCCACCCGGTATCCCCAGATTCACTGACGGGGAGCTTTAGTTTCAAGCTGGAGTTCCTAACCCAAAGAACAGGCAGCTCAGTGACATCCCCAGCAGCAGATCGGTCCGGTACTGAGTACCCCACGTCCCTTGGGGCTCCACACTATGTCTGTGTCCGGGGCCGTGATTTTCACGGACCTGGACACCGAAAGAGCTGGGAGGAGGCAAGCCGGGCACTTTCACTCCTGCAATGTATATACATACATTGCGGAAGTGAAATTAAGTAAAAGCAAGTGTTAAATATAGAAAATATATATGCTCACCTCTGCATCGAGTCCCCCGATGCGCTCCATCTAGCTCCCGAGGGATGAAGAACCTGGGGAGGCAAGGATACCTGATCAGCTGATCGGTCACATGACCGCAGTTACCGCAGTAACCGGTCATGTGACCAATCAGCTGATTGATTAGCCCCATCCAGCTATGTTCTCAAACCATGGAAGATAGATGCCGACATCGGGGGACACGCTGGAGAGGTGAGCATATATATTTTTTATTTTTAACACTTGCTTTTACTTAATTTCACTTCCGCAATGTATGTATATACATTGCGGAAGTGAAATTAGATGGTAAAGAGCAGTTATAATGTACTGAGCATGCTCAGTACACTAAAATCGGGTCCAAAAAACGATCCTGTGTTTTCTCAGAACCTTGCTTCATAGGCCCCCATGTTAATTGCCGCAGATCATGTCGGATCCAATTCTGTCCGCTGGAGTAGTCTCTGATTTTGGGCACAGCAAAAAATCGGACAGAATCGGATCTGACACAAATCGGATGGCAATAAGGCCAAATCCGATCAGATCCGTTGCCCATAGGGACACATGGGGGCCAAATCGGATCTGTGGCTGTCCGTTTTACAACGGACAGCCACGGATCCTAGAAAATTGTAATGTGAAAGCAGCCTTACCCTCCCATGTGCCAGTTATAGTTCTTCTATGCTGACCTCTCAGGAGAAGTTGTCCTTGTGGAAGCTGCAGAGTTCCATATTTTTGTGCTATTCCTACTTCTTTGTCTCTCCCAGGGTTGTCTGAGGGTACCATCACACCTGGACACCTCAGCGGTGATTTCACAGGCGACGCAGGGGCGTGGCCTATCGCCGGCGACAGCGCCGGTGCGTCGCCAAGTGTAAAGGGGCGACAATGAAGCAAAAAATCGCCTTAGAATGCTCGCCTGGTTTCGCAGCACTGCACTGAAACCAGGCGAGCACTCTGGGGCGATGTGTACTCATCACCCCATGTAACATGGCCGATGTTACAGGTGATGGGACTCATAGGCTTCCATGTTACAGCATCGCCGCTGGGGTTTGGAGACACCCCAGCGGCGATTACGCCTGTAACATCGCCGGTGCGTCGCCGGAGGTATCGCCGCGTGTAAACATGTGACAGTGACGCTGGCCGGACGGCAAAAACGTGCGCGCTCCCGTGCGTCGCCGGTGATATCTCCGGCGAGGTGTCCAGGTGGGACGGTACCCTTATTGTAGTAGTAAGATTAGAGTCTTGCTGCCATACTCACTAGCCAGGGCTAGCCCAGGGTCAGCCAATGCTTAGGCACGTGATCATGCACGGGAGGGGGGGGGGGAAACGGATCCGTCTAGGGATGATAGAGTGCAGGGTTCATTCTCAGGTGAGTGCTTAGGGGGTCACCTCTATCCCCTCCCCCTATCGTCAGTGCCCCCTTTTTACCTCTTTCCTGGTTTTCCCTTTCATTTGCGCCGCACCCTAGGCGTCTCCTCGCTCTTTTGTGACGTTTTTCAATCTTTGCTAATTTAGATTTGCTTCCCCAGTCATCACCGGTTTTGCTCTATTTTGCCAGTGAACACTGTTCCAAATCTACAATCTCAGTCATTACTTTTCCAGCTCTGCTACATCAACTGGGCTTCACTTTTCTAACCCATTCGTGCTCTACTACTCCAGCGCCACCTATCTGTGCTGCTCTTGAACTGCTCTTCCAGAACCATCTTCTTGAGGATCCACCAAGTGAGACATACCGTAATAGGAACTGGTAGTGCAGGCTGCAGAATGGACACCGACATTTCATCTGGTTGTATAAATGTTCTATCAGATTCTAAATTTTCTTTTTCATTAAAATTCAGCAATTGTTATTTATATTCACATATATTAGCGGTTTATGTAAATACACAAAACTTGGTAATATATCTTATTAGAACTAAGTGGCATCTTCACCATACAGCTGCCGAAGAAGGTTCTGGGCCCAATTAATTATTGAATTTCCATCTTTTTGGTTTCTTTTGTCTTTCTTTCGATTGTCATTTTTTCTTTTTTTTTTTTAAATATGTTATGTGTCACCTGTTCTTTTTCATGGCTGCCATTGTAGGCAGCATTTCAGGTCTCTAGGTAATTACAACACATTTATCAATTGCCTCATTTTAAAACATGACAATTTTTTAGGTGCAAATGTTTAAATTGTTTAGGGCACCAAATCTACATCATCCGGTAGAAAAACGCTCTAAAATTCAAAATGTGTTTTTCACATTTATGGTGCATTTTCCGTGCATTTTTGCATGTGAGAGAGAAAAAGAAAGAGAGGGAAAGAGAAAGAGAGAGGGAAACAGAGAGAAAGAGAAGCGAAGCGAGGAACAGAGAGTGAAAGAGAGGAAAATAAAGAGAGAAGGAAAGAGAGAGGCAAAGAGAGAGAAAGTGAGAGGGAAAGAGAGGAAGAGAAAGGGAAGAGAGAGTGAAAGAGAGGAAAAGAAAGAGAGAAAGAGAAAGGGAAGCAAGAGAAGAGACTGAAAGAGAGGAAAAGAAAGAGAGAGGGAAACAGAGAGAGAAAAAGAGAAAGCAAAGCGAGAGAAAAGAGAGTGAAAGAGAGGAAAATAAAGAGAGAAGGAAAGAGAGAGGCAAAGAGAGAGAAAGTGAGAGGGAAAGAGAGGAAGAGAAAGGGAAGAGAGAGTGAAAGAGAGGAAAAGAAAGAGAGGCAAAGAGAGAGAAAGAGAAAGGGAAGCAAGAGAAGAGAGTGAAAGAACGGAAAAGAAAGAGAGAGAAAGAGAAAGCGAAGTGAGAGAAGAGAGAGTGAAAGAGAGGAAAAGAAAGAGAGAAGGAAAGAGAGAGGCAAAGAGAGAGAAAGTGAGAGGGAAAGAGAGGAAGAGAAAGGGAAGAGAGAGTGAAAGAGAGGAAAAGAAAGAGAGGCAAAGAGAGAGAAAGGGAAGCAAGAGAAGAGAGTGAAAGAGAGGAAAAGAAAGAGAGAGAAAGAGAAAGCGAAGCGAGAGAAGAGAGAGTGAAAGAGAGGAAAAGAAAGAGAGAAGGAAAGAGAGAGGCAGAGAGACAAAGAGAGAGCGAAAGAAATGGAAAGAGAGGAGAGAGAAAGAAAGAAAGAAATTGACTGAGTGACAATCATCTCTGGTGGCCAGATATACCGTAATTTGAGTACACTTCAATCATCATATGTTTTTTTGGTCAAAAACATGCTAAACCTGCACCAAAACCGCACTGTGTGAACAGTTATGTGTATGATATTTGCAGCAATTTTAAATGCTTACATTGAGGTCAATAGGTAAAAAATGCTGCAAAAAACAACCAACAATTGACATGCTGAAGATTTTTTCTGCAGCAAAATCTGCACCTTTCCTGCAAGGAAAAAAGAAGCAACATTTGAACAATACTTCAGAGTTCTCATAGACTTTGCTGGCTTCAGGATAAATTTGCACCACAAAACGCATCAAAAAATACACCGTGTTCACAAGGCCTTACAGTGATTTAATGTATGTCTGAAATTTTTAGAACTTGTACTAAAAAAGTTGCAAAAAAGGTCAAAGGCAAAAATAAGGAGCATTTTTTGTGCAAAATTTATAAACCGATAGTCACCTTGAAAAATTGGGTAAAAAAATTGTCAACAAATATGCCAAAATAAAGTAAGAAAAATTACGTAAAATAAATGAATGGCAACTATTACAGTTCCCAAAGGAATTGTCATTTTCATAGAAATCTGCAATTTGGAGTTTAGAATATAAAGAGATCTTGACTTCTTAGGGTGCCTTCACATTTGCGTATGGGAAGGCAGCGTATGCTGCGTTCCCATACGCAGTCAAACGCATGCGCACTGTGTTCCTATGTTTAACATAGGAACGCATAGTGCCTGCGTTTGCTGCGTTCGGGTGCGGATGCGGAAGATATCTGCTCTCTCCAGGGTCCCCCGTCCACACCCGGGACGCAGCATGTTGCATTTTTTGTGCGCTCGGGGACCTTGGAAAATCAGCAAGCGTCCCCAAGCGCACAAAAAGTGCATTGGTGTCAATAAGTCCGCAGTGTTCTGCACTTGACAGCACAGGAGAATGCTGCGGACCCATTGAAATCTCTCACGGTGGCCGCCGGTGATGTCACAGGAGATCACCGACGGCCACCGGGAGATCAGCTGGGCCTCTCATGATCTCCTCTTCCCCGCCGCTGGTAAGCTCCTAGCGGTGTCGGTGGGGTTAAACAGCTGATGTGACAGCTGTTTGACTCTTCCCCTCCGACATCTCCTCTCGGTGTCGGTGCGGGAGATTCAAACAGCTGTCAAATCAGCTGTTTCTCCCCGCTGACACGTCCCGGAGCTTACCGGCGGTGGGGAGGAGGAGATCTCCGCTACTGATCTCCGCCTCCGGCCCGCCCCCGGACAACGCCAATTGGCTGCCCGGGCTGCACAGTGATGTGTCCGCAGGCGGACATTCTCCGCTGCGGACACATCAAAATGACCATGCTTTACACTGCGTTTGTGTCTGCATGCGATCAGCATGCAGACACAAACGCAAATGTGAAAGTAGCCTTAGTTCATGTTGCAAATCCATCCACAGATAGACCAAGATATGGTAAAAGAGGTTTAAATATTAGTTTCACAGTTCACAAATTCATGGACATTTTGTGGTATTGCATATCCAAGCTTGGACTGGCTTAAGGGTGAGCAGGTGAATCTCCGGGTAGGCTTTGCTAACCATCTATATGAGCAGTAGTTGGCACAATACACTTGATCCGGTCAAAATGGTAGGGGGTACTCGGATACCGGGACAGGTGGTTACTTCGATGGGAGATCACGGCTGGTCGGTTCCCGGTTTCGTGCCCTGGACCCTCAGGGGTGGGGGTGATGATGATGGGGGAATGGTAACGTGACGCCACCTGTGGTATCTGGTAATAGGGTCTGCCAGTGCTGCGGCCGGCCGCTGAGGTGATGGGAATGCAGCTTTGGTAGTACAGCTCCCCACAGGTGGAGCTTTACCTCAGGGCAGCGGGGTGGATGAGGGAGTAGTAGTAGCGGTTCTACTGTGAGCACTGCAGGCGGCGGCAGGGAAGCAGGCACACACACACAATTGTCTTTGTTTCTGTACCTTTTTACTGATGTCCGGTAACAGGCACGGTCCAGGAGGGTAACCAGGTGTCGGTGCAGCTTGGGATGTTCACCTTAGAGAGTTGTGAGACCTCCTCTGTTAGTGTGTACGGTGTTTGGGGTAAGTTCTGCCTGTAGCTGAACCTGCCACTCTTTCTCCCTCTCAGGGTGCTGTTCCACAACCGACAATGAGGACCTTTCTGTGGGATCCCTATTCTCTGCTTAGGTCCTTGGTCCTATGCTTGGTCAGGTTTGGAGTCTTCTGTTCCTTACTTCAGGGGGACTAGATCCTCCTGGTCTGTCCGGGCGTTTTTTGCTATAATAGATTATTAGCAGTTTCAGACTCCGTGTCCGGGTAGCTAAAGGGTCCTCAGATCTGTTTCATTCTTCCTACTTCTTATTTTTCCCACTGGCCTCAGTCCCTCTCCCTAGGGTGCAGCATAGCTGGGTCAGGTTTCCTGGTTCTGGGCTTTGCTTGGTCCCAGCAACCAGCTCCTTCCAGTCCTTCCACTGCACTGTCCGGCTGGAACACACTGCTTTCTTCACTGCTGAGTGCAGATTGACTAATTGGAACTAACTTCAGTACTAACTGACTCCTCCCCTCAGGCCTGGATATCTCAGGCCTGGATCTTTATAGGGGATCTGGCTTAAGGACAGCCAGTGGGGCTCCCCCTCCAGGTCTAGGGTGAAAGGTGTTGTATGCTGTGTGTGCCAAGGTGTACATCCCTCCCTGCATCGGTGGATCCTGTGGCAATCCCCCTGCCACATACAGACTGTAGCAGTCATCACTGTGGTGCCAACGGCCCCAAGGCCAGGAAATCAGCGTTCGTGGCATACTTACTCTGCCAGTGAGCCCGCAGCTACAGACCTCATCTGTTACTTTCTCCTTCCAGGGCATATGCACACTCTCCAAGTCTTCTGGGAAGGCACTTAGGCGGCGCGAGTCACACACTTTCTCGATTCTGAAAGGTCGAAGTACGCCCTAAGACGGAAATGCTTCTCAGCCTATGGCTGAGAGGCACAGTGTATTTAAGGCACCTTTCCCCATCGGGAGGTGCCTGAGCAATGTAGTCTAATCCCTAGAGACTTGTAGCTAGTTCTCAGGTCCCTGTCCTGTACGATGTCCCTGTGTCTGTTTTTCCGTGTCTGCATTCCTGTGCCCATACCTGCTAACCTGTGTCTCGTCCTAGAGCCTGCACCTGTCTACACTTGCTGTGCCACAACACTAGCCTGCAGCTGCTTTCGCCTACCAGGCATACCTCCTGCCTGCCTGCTGTGCCCAGCACCTACCCGCACCTGCTGTGCCCAGCATCTGCCTGCACCTGCTGTGCTAAGCTCCTGCCTGCACCTGCCTACATCTGCACCTGCTTGTTTCAGCCATCTGGCTGCTCCTGGAATCTCTGCATGTAGTTGAACAATGGGCCCCAGAGTCCATGTCACTGGTGGGCCCTTGGCACCCCAGTTCAGCACTGGTACCACCTGTAAACATGTCCCAAACTGGATAGATTTTCAGATCAGGCTAATGCTTCCATCTCATGGCCACTATGTGAAAAAGAAATAATAATCAGTTTTCCGTTTTCTGAGCACTGGCTGTAAATATTTGCATTTTCTTACGTTGCATTAGTAAGTAAATGAGTGTTTGCTGAATTTGCTCAACTAAACTTTTTTCATTAATCAGAAAACAACAATTATCGGGTTTAAAACATGTTTCCATAATGGCTTGTTTACTAGAAACCAATTACAAAATCTGCCATCAATATTGTTTTTATAAATAAAAGGGGAAAAAAGTTGCCATCAAGATAGATTTATAGATAAAAGTTCAAAAACAATATAAATAACCTTAGATACTGAACTCAACCATTATAGTAGACATCATTCATACACATACAATACATCTTTACTGTGCTGGGTTCATTTTTCTACCATGAGAAAAGCCAAAAGTGGAAAAAAAGTAAATAGGAAATTACACACTTTATCATCACTATTATATTTCAGATCTGTAATTACTTCATTTGTTTAATGTCACACTTAGCTATCAATGTGGCGGCTTAAAGTTTATGATTATATCTATTTTCTGCATTTTGCAAAAACAATATAACATAATTCCACATCACAAGACTGTAGACGATGTATGACCCCACAACAGTAAATGGAAAACATTAAGAATAAAGGACTCCATTATTAATAACTACACATGGAAATTCACAATTTAGCACAGTTACCTTTCAAAATGTTGTAGAAACCTCACCTACTTACATGACCTTCAACATCTCTGATTTTTGGTCCATCCAGAAGAACTGTTGACCAGATACACTAGAGGTCTCGGTGGTCTTGATTTCCAAAATTGTACTGTAGAGAAGTGGCTACCACAGTCTTTCCCTTTAAATAGGTCATGTGGGGCTTGCCGGGAAACACTACTCTTTGCTGGCAGAAGGTGTCCTCCGGAACCGAACCAAGAAAGATCAAATGTTCAGCCCGGAACCAAGAAAGACCAATACAGTTTCCATGGGGAAGAGTTAGAGAGCAGGACCAGGTCAGATGGGAGCTGTGGCGTAGCCTCAGGATATAAGAGGCAAAGACGTCGCCAGAGGGGCGGGATTGGCACCAGGAAGTTAAAGTGAGGAGATCTGCATGCAGGGGTACTGGATGTTTCGCACCCTGCTGAAGGAACGAGCTAACTGGTTTCTAAGCCTGAGACCGGATTGAGTGATCTGCCTGCAGATGCTGCCTGCCAATCATAGTCACAGATGTGGATTCTTTGCTGTAAGAGCAGTGAGACTGTGGAACTCTCTGCCACATGATGTTGTAATGAGTGAGTCACTACTAACATTTAAGAAGGGCCTGGATGCCTTTCTTGAAAAATATAATATTACCGGTTATATAGACCAGATTCATTGATAGGGCGTTGATCCAGGGAACTAGTCTGATTGCCGTATGTGGAGTCAGGAAGGATTTTTTTTTCCCCAATGTGGAGCTTAGTGTTGCCACATGGTTTTTTTTTGCCTTCCTTTGGATCAACATGTTAGGCTAAGGGTTGAACTAGATGGACTTAAGGTCTTCCTTCAACCTTAAAAACTATGTTACTATATAAGACCCAGGGTCTGAGCCACATGGTCAATCTGCAAACATCGCCTGTCAAGACCCCAAGCATGAGATACGTGGTCAAGCCGCAGACTTCGCCTCTAAAGACCCCAAGCCTGAGATACAAGGTCAAACCACAGACATCTGCTGCCAAGGCTCCAAGCCTCATTGTAGGATCTTAAATTACATCAGGTTTACTCCATTGTTACTTTTACAGTGAGACAACTGGGGTAGACCCAATTCTAGTTATTTGCCACATCCAATCATATAGTCAGGGAAGTGTTATGTTAGAGGTCAGCTACAATATTCATAACATTCTGATAAGGGTTGCGTTCAATGCATATATAGATATATTTGTATTGCTGCTCATTAAGTGTATTCAAGCTGAATATTTTGTAATCCCTGACAATTTATATTAACCTCCTACACTATCAATAACCCCTTTGTGTAAGCAATAAATATGGTGTAAAGTCACCACAGCATCTTCTATCTGTGTGTTGCATATTCTGGCCTTCTATCACAATACTATGTAGGGTCAGGGCTGGAAAACGGTATCTTGGTGCCGTAGGCAGATAAAGCCAATGGCGCCTTCCACCTCGAAGCAAAGAAATGGATCTGAGACATAGGTAACAGAACTCCTAACACGTCCCTTCTTTAATGGGTTAGGTAGCAAGCTCTGACAACCACTTACACTAGAATTGTTCAATTTTTCACCAAACAATACAAGCAAAAGTAAAAAAAAAATGTGGAATTTGGGGGTGAGACCTAACGGGGATTGCAATTTCAAAGTTAGAAACTAATATAGATTAACTATAAAAGGAGGCCTCTTCTTCATATCACGCCTGAATAGGCGTGATCTACATGCCAGATTCAAATTGCCGCCTCCCTGCGCGCATCTCCCATAGCGTCCGGGCTGCAGTGTGGCTGGGGGACGCGATCCGCGTCATTCCCGGCGCCGGGTGACGTGTTTACACCGGCGCCGCGCTGTCAGCTTCAAAATGCGCACTGCGCATGCGCAGTGCGCATTTTGAAGCTGACAGCGCGGCGCCGGTGTAAATACGTCACCCGGCGCCGGGAATGACGCGGATCGCGTCACCCAGCCACACTGCAGCCTCGGACGACACAGGGCACAGCGGGGAGGCGCGCAGGGAGGCGGCAATTTGAATCTGGCATGTAGATCACGCCTATTCAGGCGTGATATGAAGAAGAGGGGCAGTCTGGATGAGTGACTATGAATAGCATAGTCACTCATTATCATCAGTAATGAGGTACTATAAAAACGTTTTTCTTCAATGTCACTTGCTGCATTTAGGAGGTAAAAGGAGTGTAGGGAAAGTGTTAATATGCTCTAGGGACAGCTTTTAATAGGTTTAGAGGTGTTTTAGGGGTGACAGGATCCCTTTAAGGTGTCCAGCAATTTGCAGATACTCTAATGGAAACTAAACAGTCCCCCATCATATATAAAGGGATACTATGATTTTTTTTTTTGCTTCTGTCATACAACAAATACAGCTAGCATTAAAACTGATGGTGGTTCTTGTGATGGATTCATGTACTTTTAGAGGTTTTAGTGCTGTATTCAAGTACTAATGGTGATTCTAGTAACATACTCATGTACAGAGGGTGATTCTGCTGATGTATTCATGTCCTGTTGATGTATTCCGGTTCTTGTGACATACTCATGTAGTGATGGTTTTTCTGATGCTGTATTCTTGTATTTATGGCTCTCATGATGTATTCTTGTATGGATGATAATTTTGGTGATTTAATCATCAACAGAAACATCATTAGTCTATGAATTCAGAAGCATTTTCAGTAAATAAATACCACCATCAGTACATGAATAAAGTCACCAGTACCACCATCAGTACATGAATACATCACCAGAACCACCATTGGTATATAAATACCTAATCAAAAACACCCTCAGTACATGAATGCATCACCACAGCCATCATCAGAACATAAATACATCAGCAGAATCTCCATAAATACATGAATACATCACCAGAACCACCATTAGTACATGAGTATAAAAAAAATCCCACAGAATGTGAACTTGGTCATTGTTATTCATTCTCAGCAACTCCCCTTGGCAGTCCATGTTATTTACAAAAAACATCATCCAGAAGGGGTGATAATAAATACAGGGTGTGGGGGGAGAACTTCTCCCAGACTGTAGATAATCTGAAAACCAGGGGTGTTATGAAAGTAAAAGTCCAAACTATTTAAATTATCTACAAAATAATTCTCCTAAAAAATAAAAGTCCTTCTGTGATGCTAAGCCTGACGACGAGCCTGTAGCTAGTGACATGTAGTCAAGAGGTCCAGTGTCTTATACCAGGAGGGCTCGTAATAACCAAAAGGGGTAAGACAAAGGCTTAGTCAGGTCACAGTCCAAGGTCAAGATTTCAGGAAGGTAGCGGATCAAGACAAATGGGCTAGGCAAACAAGTAGTCAGAAGCGATGTCAGAGATCGGGCAACAACAGATCAGAGACTGAGTACAGGAACAAGGCAATCAAACATCACCAAGCTTAATGCTACAACTGGCAGTGATCTGACACACCTGCCTGCCAGCTAAATAGCCAAGTAATCACCCTAAAGGGTGACACCTCAAGAAGACTACCAGCCCCAACCCTAAAGGGTGACATCTGGAGGAAGCCCAGCAGCCGCAGCCCATGATAAGGTGGGAAAGCAATCCTCAATTTGCATGGGAATGGCCCATCCGCTATAGTCCCAGATTGGGAGCTTTACTGCCATTAAGAAACTTGACAGTCCCGCAGGCCCCTGCCATCTATTGGGTATCTAAGCTGTCACTCACAGCGTCCTTATGACACAGTGAGTGGCTGATTTATGGCAATACTGACTGATAACATTTTATATTTTGATAAACTTCAAAATTTTAAATTTTGGAAAAAAAACTCGGAAATACGAGACACCTTTAAAAAGAAGCTGAAAGCTTTACTTTATTGTTTCTGATGGAGATACATGTAAAAAGGCTAAAACAGCGAACTCATTATATATGCTCTGATTCCTCTGATTATCCTGATTCAGTATCCAGAAGAGTGAGTAACTCATCCACGCATCCAAAATATTCCTCTGCCCTACTTAGAGGCCACTTTCTGTGTCCAGGTGTTTGAAAGAAAAAGAAAAAGGCAAAATTCAATTACAGAGGCCAGCACAGACCATTGCCTATAGATGCCAAAATCTAGAGATTGTAGTCCTCATCTTATATTTTTGGCACCGGTATCTTTGTATTTATTAAGCCAACATGTTAATTCCTAGAGTAACTAAATTTTGGACTTATTTTTTAGGCTCTTTATTGGCCTGCAGTTTGGTGGAGGTCTGGGTTATGAGACCACCACCGATTGCTCAAAAAACCTCCAAAAAGTGCGCAGCTCAGACAGCATTATTGCATAAAATGGAGTATGTATTCAATAAAAAACTTATGAGTACCAGAGACCCCAACCGATTGCTCAATAGACCCCTGAGAAGCTCGGAGATCAGGTGGGAGGAGAATACAGTGTCCACAAAGTGGACATTTTGGGCATAAGCTGTGTTCTCCTACATGTTGAGCTGTGGACTTCTCAGTGGCCTTTTGAATGATTGGTGGGGTCAACTGATAAGTAAAAAATTTTACAAAGATATACCTATAGTTATAAATTGTCCGTATATACATCGCACTACTTGTACCAACAGGTTGTCATGCCGCCTTCAGACTCTGTTCACACTGGGGAATTTGATGTGCATCCTTCGACCTTCTTATTGCTCAGCCTGAGTTTGCGCATCGGCAGTGGTTTGTTCACTGATGTTCAGTTTTGCAGGAGTTAAGTTTTTAATTAGTGTCAATTGAAGGTTGAGGCAGCTGGAACGCCTTCTCCCTTTCAATATTGCGGAGAACATTCCTGGATGCCGACTATAGCATTTGCGTGCCTCTTGCATACCGGTCCAGTGTTAGAGTTGCTGTTGAAACTCTAATCGTTGTTTTGTGTCTGGTGAAGTATACCTTGATGTTTTTTCATTCCCTATTTGTATTTGTGTTCTCCCTACACACATTGTATCTTCCTGATTGTTTGCTGTGTGGGTCTGTTCACTTTATCCCTGTCGGTCTATATCTGTGGGTTCCATTACGGTTCACCTCCTGAGGTGGGCGTTTGGGATTCAGCTCAGGTCTGGACCGGAGAAAGGGACAGGTCAAAGACTCAGGCCTCTCTAACATCAAGGGTACCGTAGTTAAGGAAAGTCAGGGTTCCCCTAGCCTAAGGGGCAGTTCAGGGGCCCAGATTTCTTTCCTCAGGGCAGTTCAGGGGCCCAGATTTCTTTCCTCCTTTTCTCTTTAAGTTCCCTGTGTCACAGGTATTTCGGTGATATTTAGTAGTCAATCTGATCATCTATCTTAGGCCAGCAATATAATTACTATAATTATTAGTTGCTTGTTTAGTTACGCTTAGTTGCTCGCTATGGGACATATTGGAATTTTTATTTTAAAGTATGAATTTTATTATCATTATATTATATGTATGTTTATTTGATGTGCGATTAATATACTTCCATTAAAACTTGTCCATTCAGCCATTTACTATTCCTACTAGCGTAAATTGATCTATTTTTTTTAGCTTTGAAGTTAAACATTTTGTTACACTTTAAATAAACAATTTTTCTAGAAAATTAAAAGACTCTTTGGAACAGTTCCCAAAATAATATCAGGGTTCTCGCTCAATGAAAAACACTATGTACAGTTGTAATATAGCAGAGAGGCCCATCTGGAAGTGTTTCACTCTCATTCAGGCAAAATTAAACTTCAATTTTTTTTAAATTAATTTTTAATGTTGCAAATCCCTTTAATAAAGGATTTATCATCCTGTAAATACAACGCATGTAGCTTCTAACCCCTGCGTTATCCAAGTCTATTTGACTTCTTTCAGCTGCATCGGATATCAGTGCGTACTCATTTGGAGTACAGATGATGGCAGTGATGGGTCCAGCACCAGTCTCCTCTTCGGAGTGTTCTACTTAGAACAATTTCTGCAGCAGATTATCCCCAGAATTAGTGAGATGCAGGTACTCAGTTGATCCATCACTGCCATTATCTGTACTCCAAGTGAGTACTGTACATGCTGATATCAGCACATACTCATTTGGAGTACAGATGATGGCAGTGATGGATCAGCAGCACACCTATTCCCTTTTCTGAGTGTTCTGCTCATCAGCTCAATCTCTTGTAGCAGATTATCCCTAGAGTAAGCGGCACAGGTACTCAGTTGATCCATCACTGCCATCAACTGTACTCCAAGTGAGTACATGCTGATATCAATACAGATGAAGGTAGGAACATACATTGGGGTAAAGCCAGGGGCGGACCTACCGTGGTGCAGCTGGTTCAGCTGCACCAGGGCCCCGACCGGGTAGGGGGCCCCTCAAGCACCTGTAGGGGTGACCCTATGTCAGAGGAGAGGAGGTTAACTGAGGGAAGCTTCCGGCTTCCCATGGCTCTTCCCGCTCCTCCTCTCCTCTCCAGCCCCGGCTCCCAGATCTGCAATGCGCAGCTCGGCGCAGGTAAGAGCCGCACGCAATTTCCCCCGCTCCTCACCTGGCACTGCTAGCACAGACCAAGCACCCCTCACCTAACGCTGCTAGCACAACCCCCACAGCGCACCAGGGCCCACCAGGCTGAAGGTCCGCCACTGGGTAAAGCAGAGGTTAGAAGTCACTTACATGCTATTTTTTTACCGATGAAGACAACCCCTAGTAAAGTAATTTACGAAGTTTTATAATTTTAATTTTTAAATTTAGGAATAAATATTTACTTATACTTTTAGTATTAGACAGTCCCTATTGAAATAATTGTGCTGTCCGCCTAAAGAAAAACCCAATAAATGATCAGGGTATGTGATGGTAGAAATGTAATGATTAAGTTTTGCAATGTAGAAATGTTGGTGTTCACATGAGTAAATCTAAAAGTATAAAAAAGTTACTTTCCAAAAGTCTCACATTAACTTCCAACCCACAAAAGCCATAAAACCAGTCTCTGATAGTTTAATGCTATAAATTACAGCTCCAGGGTGACGTCATTGAAGCCGGATAAGTACCGTATATACCAAATAGACTGTGAAGAAGTCATCTCCCTGTATTGTTTCCTGCCTTCCTTGTAAGATTCTGGGTGGTCTTACAATAAACTTAAAATATTATTCCAGGATCTATTCAGGAAAGGTATTACTGTATGGCAAAATAATCGAAGAAATTGAAATGGAGGGGTTACTAAACATAGGATCCAAAATGTGTGGGCAAGAAAGCCGAGTTGCATATTACTAGATAGATTTTTTTTAAATTAATTTTCAGAGCACGTTCGCTAAAAAAAACTTAAAAATGTTTTAAAGCTTCTCCATATTCATTCCTATCATAAAATCAATTTATTGTTCATATGTTCAGAATTTTAAGAGTTCTTTTTTCTCTTACAGATTTTAAAATTGTGGGAAAAAAAACCTTGTATGAAGTTTGTCCTGATGGAATCAGCTTCATACAAGTAAATGTCCAATCCCCTCTCCCCCCCCCCCAACAAAGAAAAACTCTTCAAGGAAAAAAACCCTCTTAACTCTTTTGCCTCATTGGCCGCCAGTTGGAAGAGGGTTTATGGAGCGGGCTGTAAGGTTTACAGGTTCTTCATAGAATTGCTGTATCTTCTGCCCTCATCCAAAATGGAGTTTGTGCCTTACCTTGTCCTTGAACTTCTTGTCTGTCTTGTCGTGGGGACCAGGACGGCATTTCCCGCCAGGACCCAAGGCTGCCGGCTCAAGACACTGAGTATGAGGCGCGGGGCAGAGGGGAAAGAGCCAGCACAAGAAGACAACCTGTAAACGTGAGATAAATGCGCATAGGGTCTTATCCTTTTTACAAAGGGTTATAGCGGTAAATATCAGGAACTGCTCACCTGGTTCAGTTGTGTCACCCACAACCGGTATAATCGCCTGAAAGATGGCTTGTAGAATGGCTGCTGCAGGGCCGCACCTTCACGATGAACGTGGAAACAGGAATGCTGTAATGGGACAAAATGCCGGAATGCCCGCGCTGCCACCAAGAATCACCAGGAAACAAAGAGTTAACTGGGCAGATTTTTCTTTTATTCTATCCTACGCGTTTCAGAGCCTCTATCCGAGCTCCTTCCTCAGGGAACATCAAGAGCACAATGGAAACAATCTTATATAAACACAAAAAAGCGCCAAAAATCAGTGACAGCCCCTGTGATGTGGCGTCAGCAACAGGGTGGATCAGAGTGTGACATCACAATGTTTGTAAACAATACATCGTAGAAACTGTCAGAATTCACAATATGTTTCATACAGTTGATCACAAAGTAGATTTGCTATTTCTTTTTAAGTCGGTGAGATCGCTTATTAAATTTCACAAATAGAAGAAAGAATTAAGAAAAAGAAGAAGAAAAAAAGAAAAGAAAAAAAGGGGGAGTGAGCTGTGTTTGAACTCATGAGTGAAAAACATATATATATGTTGTTCTGACTTAGAGTGTAGTATGTTTAGCTAGTTGTGCTATATAGTCTGATGGAAAACTCCATTAATTTGTATATTTGCAAGGAGAGAAATTTCATTAAAAATGATGTGTTGATAAATGTGAGGAAAGTTCTAATAAAGAATATACACATACATACATATACATATACACACACATATACATATATATACATACATACATACATACACATATATACACACATATGAGAGGGTTCTATGGGATATTCTCTTGTGCAGTTATATAAATTAATCTAGTGGAGGAAATATATAAATATAAGGATCTCATAAATAATCTATATATATATATATAAAAATTATAAAAATTATAAAAAAAATATATTAATAATGGTATACATATATTAATAACATATATATATATATAATTTACTTGTCAGGACTAAGAAAAGAGTAGTGGACTGTTTAAAAGTTCTAAAAAATTCATTTCAGTTGCTTTTTACAAAAACTAAGAATGGTCAAAAATGTGCCTAAAGGGAATGTAGGAAAAAATAATATATATATATATATATTTTTTTAGTAAAAACTGCCTTGTTAAAATATCTTATTTAAAAATAGCCTTTAATATGTTAAAAAATAGTAAAAAATAGATTAAAAATGAGGGGTAAAAAAGTATAGAAAAATATGTATTGTAATATGATTAAAAATGGTATATAAATATATCTAAAGAATGTGTGAATTTATATATCTTTGAAATATAGGCGATATCCCTAAAAAAGTCAGTAGATGGCGCCAGAGGGTTGTCTGAGCTCTGCGTGCCTCGGCTTTAGAGTTTGATACAATGTTGCAGGTTCTAATTATGATAGACAGAATAAGTGTGTGTGGAGTGTGCCTCCAATTAAGCCCCAGAATTCCACTAGGAGAAAATCTGAGAGTCAGAACCTCATAGGTTCTGTTCCTTATGATTACATAGAGTGTAATTTTATTGATCTTGTTAAAAAAGAAGGAAGGGAAAGTGTAGTGAGATTTATTAGTGTAGTAAATTAATTTACACGCTCCTAATTAATTTACTACACTAATAAATCTCACTACACTTTCCCTTCCTTCTTTTTTAACAAGATCAATAAAATTACACTCTATGTAATCATAAGGAACAGAACCTATGAGGTTCTGACTCTCAGATTTTCTCCTAGTGGAATTCTGGGGCTTAATTGGAGGCACACTCCACACACACTTATTCTGTCTATCATAATTAGAACCTGCAACATTGTATCAAACTCTAAAGCCGAGGCACGCAGAGCTCAGACAACCCTCTGGCGCCATCTACTGACTTTTTTAGGGATATCGCCTATATTTCAAAGATATATAAATTCACACATTCTTTAGATATATTTATATACCATTTTTAATCATATTACAATACATATTTTTCTATACTTTTTTACCCCTCATTTTTAATCTATTTTTTACTATTTTTTAACATATTAAAGGCTATTTTTAAATAAGATATTTTAACAAGGCAGTTTTTACTAAAAAAATATATATATATATATATTATTTTTTCCTACATTCCCTTTAGGCACATTTTTGACCATTCTTAGTTTTTGTAAAAAGCAACTGAAATGAATTTTTTAGAACTTTTAAACAGTCCACTACTCTTTTCTTAGTCCTGACAAGTAAATTATATATATATGTTATTAATATATGTATACCATTATTAATATATTTTTTTTTATAATTTTTTATAATTTTTATATATATATATAGATTATTTATGAGATCCTTATATTTATATATTTCCTCCACTAGATTAATTTATATAACTGCACAAGAGAATATCCCATAGAACCCTCTCATATGTGTGTATATATGTGTATGTATGTATGTATGTATATATATGTATATGTGTGTGTATATGTATATGTATGTATGTGTATATTCTTTATTAGAACTTTCCTCACATTTATCAACACATCATTTTTAATGAAATTTCTCTCCTTGCAAATATACAAATTAATGGAGTTTTCCATCAGACTATATAGCACAACTAGCTAAACATACTACACTCTAAGTCAGAACAACATATATATATGTTTTTCACTCATGAGTTCAAACACAGCTCACTCCCCCCTTTTTTTCTTTTCTTTTTTTCTTCTTCTTTTTCTTAATTCTTTCTTCTATTTGTGAAATTTAATAAGCGATCTCACCGACTTAAAAATAAATAGCAAATCTACTTTGTGATCAACTGTATGAAACATATTGTGAATTCTGACAGTTTCTACGATGTATTGTTTACAAACATTGTGATGTCACACTCTGATCCACCCTGTTGCTGACGCCACATCACAGGGGCTGTCACTGATTTTTGGCGCTTTTTTGTGTTTATATAAGATTGTTTCCATTGTGCTCTTGATGTTCCCTGAGGAAGGAGCTCGGATAGAGGCTCTGAAACGCGTAGGATAGAATAAAAGAAAAATCTGCCCAGTTAACTCTTTGTTTCCTGGTGATTCTTGGTGGCAGCGCGGGCATTCCGGCATTTTGTCCCATTACAGCACAAGAAGACGACCCAGAAAGGAGCCTAAGAAGGGGGTCTAGGTAATGTGTCATCAAGTTACCCAAGAGTTGGCTGAAGCCCGAACCCGGAGAACACATCACCTCACGGACTGCTGGAAATACCTGGAGATGTGCAGAAACAGCGAGTAAAATCCAAAGACTGCACACTGCTATGTCTCTAGTCATTTATCATGCCCTCAGTCCTGCACCCCACTGATCCTATTCCCAGACTGTGTAAACTGCCCTGGGGTCCTCTGCTCTACCCGTGGAGAGTCAAACCATCTCAGGTGCTTCACCAATGGCCCTAGAGGATCTGTATTGCAGCGTTGGCCAACCATCCCCGTTGCCGAAACCCACGAGTGGCGTCATATTAAATCCCATAAAATATTCCCCTTTTATTGATACAACCAGAGCCAGAACCGGGTCACAACCCCGTGACCTCCCAAAAGAACTCCCGACTCGGTTCCGAGTACCCCGCAGTCCTGGTGGGCGTGTCACATGCACATTTTAAGCGCACTCCCAGAAGACCTATGTGGCATGCACAGGCCCCGGGAGCCGAAAGTAGGAAATTGAGCCCAGTCAGATGCAGCAGGACTGTCGGAGGGTAAGTATGCTGGTCTTTCCATTGTGTGGATGCTGGCGTTGCGGCTGGCATTGCAACGATAAGCCGCTTCACAGTACTAAAGAGAAGACTGTTTAGAAATCAACATCAGAAAATGTATAGCCTGGCTAGCATAATCTGGTTTTGTCAAGTCCAAAGCCAACCAATTGTTGGATCATTTCTGTAACCTAAGGTTGTTTCTCTTAAGAAAATTAGTTTTATCACCTCCATTTCAGTCACTCGTTCCCTAAACCATTAAACGGTTTTCTGAAGTAAAGTGAACATCCTCAGCCATTAAGATATCTGCTCTTAATCCCCTCTAAAACTAATAAACCTATTGTGCAATTAGAACTGTATTAATACAAATGACTCTCCTGTGTCGTGCTCAAATTAAGATAAGGTTGCCACTGCAACAATATTACAGCCGACCATTATAGATTATATTAGACGTGATTACTGCAATAAAATGAGCTCGGATTTAATAGCATTACAGTGTAATGAGGCCAAGGTGACATTAGTGCTTAAAACTGCTGCACTTGAGTCTGAAACATTACTTTTTTTTCCTGAGAAGAATTTGCATAATAAAGCAAAATTATGCATCGAGTAGCAGCTTTATTACATATACCGCCAAATATCTGCAAGAAAAGAGTAGTTGTGCTGTACGGTGTGCACAAGTCCTGCACATGAGGCGTAATCTAAGTTTGTGTATTCCAGTCTACGGAAATTATTGCTTATCTACTAGATAGGTGACCATTCTGAGATTGGCGAGAACTTACTTCCTGTCCTTTAAGCACACTTTCCGCTTGACTCTTCTGCTGCCAGATGTTCTCTTCTCAGTTGCTCCTGTGACTGCTCTCCGTCAAACATCTTCTACTACCCAGCTCAGGACTGCTATTTCTCGTGCTGCCTGCAATGTCAACTCTGCTGTTGTCATGTGTATGGCTTGTGCTCTCTGGTCAGCTTCTCTATCTGCTGAGCCACAGCAGATTCACCTTTTCTTTGAGTGCTTAGTTTCTGTTATCCTTACTTTAATTCTATTAGGTTAACAAAAGCATTCATTTACTCATCTGTTCACCCAATCACTTTTCAGGGGCTGCTTTAAATACTTTCCCCTTGCTGGTATTTCCTGCTGGTGATATTCTCATTTGGATGTTCAACCAAACTGCCATTTATTTATGCCAGTCAGCATTTTACTCATGTTTGTTGTGTTGTGACTTCTGAAGCTGGAGGGAGACCTGAGGCTGCGGTCAGGTCCTGTTGCCTGTGTGTGGACTGATGGAGGCTGCCATGTGGGATTGTGTTGTATCCCTCATTGGCTGGATTCAGTGAACTCCTTTCAGGACTATTTCTTCCCTTTCCCTGGCATCAGATTACCCCAGAACTGTTCCCTTTGTTGTGGACTCATTGTGGACTCTAAAGCCCCCGTCACACATAACATGATTTTGTGACGTAACAGCGATCTCGCTAACAATCTTGCTAAGATTGACACAGCAACGATCAGGCCCCTGCTGTGAGATCGCTGATTGTTACAAAGTGCTCTGGGTCATTTTTTGATCGTTGGTCTCCCGCTGGTCAGCATGCATCGCTGCGTGTGACAGAGAGAGACCAGCGATCAGCGATCTCACAGGCTGGTAACCATGGTAAACAGCGGGTATCTAGGCAGCGCGTGCTGCCTAAATACCCGGTGTTAATCATGGTTACCAGTACTAAGCAGGGAGGACACTGGTAGCTATGATAAACACCGGGTATCTAGGCAGCACGTGCTGCCTAGATACCTGCTGTTTATCATAGTTACCAGCGTCCTCACTGCTTATAGGCAGCGCTAAGCAGGGAGGACGCTGGTAACCATGATAAACACCGGGTATCCAGGCAGCGCACGCTGCCTAGATACCCGCTGTTTATCATAGTTACCAGTGATGTGGAGGTGGCTCCCTGTTCACTGGGGAGATCTGCCTGTTTGACAGCTCCCCAGCGACCAGGTAACGACGCACCAACCATCCCTACAGGATCGTTATCGTTGTTGGGATCGCTGGTGCGTCGTTGTGTGTGACAGGAGCTTAAGGAACAATATTCCTATCTGATGTGCTTTGCTCCCTGTAAATAAAGTTCTGTTGGATTGATCATCGGCCTGCTGTCCCTTCCTGCTCTGTCGCACACCTCGTCACAATTGATTTTACAGAATCACCTATAGGAGGCACTAGACAGATGGTTTCCTTCTGGAGGGGAGGTAATTTGCATACTGTAAGCATGTTAAAGGGCAATGCAGTAAAGCATTTGCTTTGAGGATGAACAAGTAATTGTGAGCATGTTCTTCTAATACCTGGTTCCCATTTATCTTTTGCTTGCTGATTTTTTAGATATTAGCTTTGCAGAGCTTAAAAAAATATTGCGATGCCTTTTACTATTACTATTGCATCCAGGATTCATTTATCTCTGAGATTTCTCTTTGCAGAGGAGGCGAGTTACTGCCATACATCTACTTCCAGCTCATCTGCAATTCTTCATTGTTCTTCCAGACCGGCTGCTGTTATTTCCAGAGCTTAGAAGAACAATGTTGGTGCTATCTATAAAATAATGCTGACAGCGAGAAGCGGTAACAGGTCAGGGAGAAGAAATATCCACATCAAATCGCAAGCAGCCATTGTTATTCTGCAGTGATTTCAGTCGTATCTCTGGGGGTAGGAAGCGGATTCCAGTTCTTTGACCTCACAAATTGATCTATCTCTGTATTAGATTTCAAGATTGGATTGTAAGCATGTAAAAGCCACTGAACAAGACCGGGCTGGGGAAACTGCACTAACTGGTAAATGTCTGAAAAACACAATTACTGGTCCAAATTCTGCTTATATGGAGCACTTTTTTGCAATAATTTAAAGGGACCATGTGATTTGGTACCTTTTTATTAAACGTATCCCCGAATAATTTGGGCGTCGTGCTGCTTTGACCACTAATGGTCAACTGTAAACAATCTGCAAGTGAACTGTATCTCTATGGAGCTATCAAAGACAAAGTGCATACAATGTCTTTTTCTTGTCGTTTCCACCTGGATACTTCATGAAAAAGTGCCGCAAAATATAAACATAATAACCAAAAATTAAGTTTTGAATATTTAGTAATTTCTTAATTCTTTAACTATTTTAGGTTTGGAAGGGGTTAAATGAAGAAGTAACATTTACCAGGCGGCTTCCTGAGGAATCCTCAATTTTACTGTTTCTGTTTTCAGCTGCACTCCTGCAGAAAAATTCCAGATTGCCTACATATTTCTGCTGTTCCTGTGCTGTCCTCACATTTGACTCTGCAACATCCAGTACTTGTGTGGCACCCTGCTCACACAGGCAACCGCAGACTCACCTACAGCACGGATGGGTTTCCTCAGTGGGTATACAAACACAAACAACACCTTCCACCCCCGGCACAGTAGGGGGAGCCCAACCTGCTGCTCTTAGGCAAGATCCCCTATAAATACTGGTGCTGGGGGCGGAGTTAGTTTGAGTGTGCAGATGCTACAAGAGCTGTGAAGACGTACTGGTGGTCGGTGCTGCGTTAGGCCCGAGCCAGTTACTCCAAGCAGCCTCTCCAGCAGTCCTGCAAGGCGGAAGGCAAGGAGAAAAGAAAGGACAGTGGGGACCGAGAAGCCAGCGTTAGGTTCACCCCCGAGCAACACACCGGATGCCGGAGTCCGCGTCTAC
Source organism: Allobates femoralis (assembly GCA_033576535.1). NCBI lineage: Eukaryota > Metazoa > Chordata > Amphibia > Anura > Aromobatidae > Allobates > Allobates femoralis. Next base: position 78,266,860 of record JARQOC010000007.1, read on the forward strand.
TGGAGAGCACCAGGCCCAGTAGTAGAAAATACCAGTACACCGTGGTGACTCTAGTCTTCTGGGCATCTGCGCAGTCACACACCAGGGAGTCAGGCACCGCAGAAAGAGGAGCAGTGGTAGTCAAGCAAGAGTATCCCGATGACAGCCCAGGTGAAAAGAGAGAGCAGAGGAGGCCAGCCAAGTTCTACATAGGCGGGGGCTTCACACATGTGGTGGCTTCACACACGTGGGGAAAGCAACAAGGAGGCCTCATACCCACTCACTGTGGAGACCTAGAAGTGCATCCCGAACACCCTGTAGTGCTCTGGACATCTACCTACAACTACACCAGTAAAAGGTAAAAAAAAAAAACAGCGGTGTGTGTGTCAGTTCCTTACGCACGTCCCTGTCAGCCCTAGAGACTGTCCTGTCTTCCAGCAGCCCGGCCAACTCCCTGCTCCATTCATCATAAGCACCTCCATTACCACCGGTGCATCCTTGCCCCGGTGGGCCAGCTCCACCTGCAGGGAGCTGTACCATCTTGCTCAATCACCAGAAGCGTGGCGTCACGTGAACTTTATAAACTCAATTTCTCTCATTTCAACTACCCCTTTTTAAAAGCAGATCACCAGGGCTACAGGTCTGGGTAGGTCACCACTGACAACCCCAACAGCAGCAGAGGCCCAGACACCCGAGTCCCCATACCCTGGGCAAGTCATTTCCATCTTCACTTTACCAGTTGCCATATTGCATATCCAGCTGTACTGGTCCTCACCAATCCATGTACCTGTCACACACGGACTAGGATGCATCCAGATTAAGAGTGTGACAGTGGCACCCAGACCAACAGTGTCTGGCGCACAACACAAAACTACAAACGGTTGGAACACAGGGGGGACAAATACAACAGTGGCCCTGTCAGTAGGGAATGGGGGAAGGGAAACTCCTGCACTCACTTGCAGATGCTCCATGACATCCCTATATGGGTTCTTTCACCACGCTGCCAAGCAGGATACCTAGTTCCTCGCTGGCCCTGCTCTTATCCCTCACTAGAGAGATGGGCAGTGGGAGCACTAGTCCCAACCTCTACACTAAAAACAACCAGAAGGTAAGGAAGTGATCCAATTCTATAGTGGCCGCGCTCCCTGTGGTAATGATTTTAAGAACTTCTTGTCCACAAATAAAATGTATTGCTCAAACATACGAAAACATAAAAAATGTATGTTTGAGAAATACATTATATTTGTGGACAAGAAGTCCTTAAAATCATTACCACGGGGAGCGCGGCCACCATAGAATTGGATCACTTCCAATTGAACCTTTATGACTGTGGGAATCCGAGGCAGGACATAACACAGGATCAATTCAAGGCAAGCAGCAGACCCAGATAAATCTCTGAAGCGTGAGGAGGCTTTGGAAAAACCATATGCTTGATGTTTTATGGCAAGAGGTGAGTGCATAAAACTTCATTAAGAGGGTACCAGAGAATTACATTGTTAACGCACTGTTTGTTATTTATATCTACTCTACAGGGAATCACCTTACTTCAGAAGGTAAGGAAGACAGATGGGGAAACACCAACACGACTGCACGGCTGCTGCCACTCTCTTAGGCTGCATATGGCTTGGCAATGGTGGTCAGCTCTCCAGAATAGCTCCTTATACTCAGACAGCTTGGCTTATAATGAAGTTCAATTACCAGAAAGGAATGCTAGATCATGTGACCATATAAAGGAGATGGGAGTGGTCACAAAGTACCTCACCTGGGTAGAGCAGCTAGCAACAGAAACTGACAAACTTCTGCACTGCCAAAGCAAAGAAACATGTTTAATATAAAGTCTCAATAAAGGAATGAGACACAGGTCCCAAACTTGTTATAAGTCTCCAAGGAATGGGAGATAAACGTGACACTACCATATGGCAAGTCCTGCCCCAGTTCACCATTGCCACCATTCCTTGCTGCTCAGTGTGACCTACAGCCTACAAAATCCCCTTCAACAGCCCATAATAAGCTTCTTAAACCCTTTTAGAAATTACATTTTTGGGTGACAACTAAACAGAAACCCAAATATTTGTATGGGAATGAAAGTGTGATATCTCTACCATCAAGAAACATTTCAGCCGGAAACCTCCTTTATGTTGACTCTAACTGAAAAACGTATTGGCCAAATTCCTTTTATATGGTGCACTTTTTTGCAATAATTTAAAGGGGCTTATGTGATTTGGATAGCTCCTTTTTTTATTAGAAGGATTCCCCAATAATTTGGGTATCTTGATGCAAAGTTAATTTTTTATTTATTTATATACGGTAGATCGTGAAGGATATTAAAGGTTACACCCAGCTCGCTCAGCTTTTACAATTGCTTTAGCGTATCTCAAATATTTTACCATTTTTAATAACGTTTTGTATGCACAGCTTCTACATAGATCTATGTTTCTCTATGTAAAAGGAGCTGTAGATAAGAAAAGGTAAAAGATTTTTTATTGGATGTGTATACCGTATTGTTCAGACTATAAGACGCACTTTTGTTCCCCCGAACTCTGGGGGAAAGTAGGTGGTGCATCTTATAGTCCAAATGTACAAAGGGTTGGTGCAGGGGAGGGTGGGGTCAGCTCTGGAGTGTGTCCAGGGGCTGGCTGCGGGCTGCAGGAGTCAGCGGGAGATCACATGCTCCTGCTCATTTAATATGCACTGTACCCTGTTGTCTATCACCGCGGTGCTGAAACTGCACAGTGGTGATGGACAGGGGAAGCGGTGCATATTAAATTGCCTGCACCCCCCCTGTGATGGCACATGCCCCCCTCCCCCGTGCTAGATATGGCCCCCCATGCTGCTGCCCATAATAAAATAACAACCACGTTACTCACCTTTTCCAGCGGTGTCCTGTCTCCCTCCGTGCCATCCTCCACTTCCTGCTTCTTCTCTGTAAAGCTGGTCATGTGATCGGATCAGCAGAGTGACATCATCTCTACGCGCCCAATCACATTACCGGCGTTACAGAGAAGAAGCAGGAAGTGGAGGATGGCACGGAGGGAGACAGGACCCCGCTGGAAAAGGTGAGTAACGTGGTTGTTATTTTATTATGGGCAGCAGCATGGGGGGCCATATCTAGCAGGGGGGGCATAGGCTAGCCCTGGGGGACATGTGCCAGCCCTGGGGGACTTGTTTCATCATGTTCCATCACTGGGGAATGTGTGCCAGCCATAACCAGATTAAAAGGGCCATATCTAGGACAGGGGGGCTATGTACCAGGATGAGGGGGGTATGAGGGACATATACCCTATATGATTTGTAAGACAGACACAGACATTATAAGACGGACCCCATTTAACATTAAAATTAAATTATTTTTTTCTCTTTTCGTTCACCAAATTTGGGGTTTGCTTCTTATAATAAAGTGCGTTTTATAAAGTGAAAAATATGGTATATTGCTTTTATTGGGTTTTTCTAAACATTAAACTTTATCATCTATCAGAATAAAAAGTGATAAGTTGCAGATTGGTGGTGGACCCAGTTGTCAGATCCCGCTGATCTCAAGGTTATTACCAGTGCTTAGATATTTCCAGTAGCACCATAGAGAATAAATAGATCAGTAGCGTAGATGAACGATCATCACTCTATTCCATTGGGGCATTTCATAACTATTCTCTTGGAATCAGTTTGGTTTCCAGTGGTCGGACTCCTACTACTCAAGTTAGCGCATATTGGTGGAGTAGGTGATAACTTTTAATGTTTGGAATAATCTTTTAAAGGTGTGTTATCCATTGCCACTGACGTTCACATTGGAGCTCAGCAGTGCTTATGACATTAAGACCCCACACACCCATTAAGGTGCACAATCATCCAGTTTCATAAACAAGTCCAGTTCCTTAGGATGTCATTGTCATGAAAGTAGTAGTATAGCGGATGAGGGAATGGAAAACAGGATGGCAATAACGGGCAAGATAAACTGGGTAGCTAGTCTTGCCGTAAACTGGGGTCCCTAGCTGACCCTGTACCCAGAGATACCTCTGATGGTGAGGAGGTCTGGGCCACAACCATATCCCTGCTTCTCAATCAGCACCATGCAAACACCCCTTCACCTCCACCCATGGACCGGGATATACCGTAACTCCAACAAATAAGGAAAAACACCAAGAAAGTTGCTACACAAAGTGTACACATGTCTATCTTGGCTTGCAGTCTTGAAGAGTCTGAAACTCTTATCAGCAGCACCTAGTGAAAGGAAGTGGAACTATTTAAAGGCTGGAGGAGTGGACAAAACTATGTCAGCTGACACAACCAGCAACAGCAGGTCACCTGCACCTGGAGAGCCGCCTGACCCACTAACTGCAACGCAACACAGCAGCATCTACATATTAACTCTGAATGTGCCAACGGAAATTAGATAGACTGCAGCAGGCAACACGTGAGTCATATGCATGATACCAGCCAGTTATACATGTGTCTCAGCAAGTATGTGGGGTTGTAACGTCATTGGCACCTCTCACCAACAATGCAGATGTGAGTGGTGCTAGACAACCCCTGTAAGTAACACATTACATCAACATGTCTTTAATTTGAGCAAATAATTAGCCACTGAGAGATCACATTCATTTTTGCTGTTGGTAACTTAGTTGACCGTTCGTTCTGATAGAGTGTTATTTATTGGAGCCAGGCAGCTTTTTATTTCAGTATTCAACCATCTTTTAAGGGCAAAAGCCACGCTGACTTTAAAAGAGGTTTTAGTGTCTCTGAAAACGGCCATTAAAATAAATTTGTTCTCCGAGTAATTCTAGTCTGTTGATGGTGCGCCCAAATGAGTGTAGTTTATGGCAAAACAAATTGTGAGCGTGTCTTGTTTTTATTTTCTGTGCTGCTATCATTGTGGTTATTGCTTCAACCTGGGTCTGTATTGTGTCCTGGAACCATTTCTAGTTATTGACACATGAAAAGTCCTGATTTCCCTGAGATGTCACTCACCTGCTCTACGTGCAGTTGCAGCATAAATGTAGGTTATCACCACTTTGCAGAATGTTATAACTAATTGTTAGGAGCACTATCAATCCGAGAACTAGATATTTAGAGACATGTTTGTATGGAGCTATGGTGCGCATGTGCATCAGCTTTCTATTCATTGTCTATGTGTTATGCAAGTAACAATTCATACACGGATACAGGAAGAAATTAAGCCTAAACCACTGCAGCTGCACCCACACTCTACTGGTTACTGTACAGACTAGAAGATCTCTAGCCGCACATCTAGAAACCACAGCTCTGACCTGGCTCCCTAAAAGGCCATCGAGCTGTTTCTCTTCCTCCTATGGAACCAGACTAACTAACCCAGATAAGGAAGGTTTGCAGGGGAAGACCGAAACCCAACGTGAGCAAACAAAGCATGTGAAGAAGTGGACAAAGGAGAAATAATAAATGCAAGTAAGGCTGGCTTCACATTTACGTATGTGTCTGCATGCTGATCGCATGCAGACACATACGCAGTGTAAAGCAGGGCCAAAATGATGTGTCCGCAGCGGAGAATGTCCGCCTGCGGACACATCACTGTGGAGCCCAGGCAGCCAATCAGCGGTGTCCGGGGGCGGAGATCAGCGCCTGAGATCTCCGCCTCCCGGCCGCCGGTAAGCTCCGGGACATGTCAGCGGGGAGAACAGCTGATTTGACAGCTGTTTGAATCTTCCCGCGCCGACACCGAGAGGAGATGTCGGCGCGGGAAGATTCAAACAGATGTCAGATCAGCTGTTCTCCCCGCCGACATCGCTAGCACATTACCAGCGGCCGGGAGGCGGAGGACAGCAGAGGCTCCAGCTGATCTCCCGGTGGCCGTCGGTGAGCTCCTGTGACATCACCGCCGGCCACCGGGAGATTTTTCAATGGGTACGCAGCGTTCTCCTGCGCTGTCAAGCGCAGAACACTGCGGACCCATTGAAGCTAATGCATTTTTTGTGCGCTTGGGGACGCTTGCTGATTTTCCAAGGTCCCCAAACGCAAAAAAAAAAACCAACATGCTGCGTCCCGGGTGCGGATGCTGGACACCGGAAGGAGCAGATATCGTCCGCATCCGCACCCGAATGCAGCAAACCAGGCACCATGCGTTCCTATGTTAAACATAGGAACGCAGTGCGCATGCGTTTGACTGCGTATGGGAACGCAGCAATACGCTGCCTTCCCATACGCAAATGTGAAGCCAGCCTAAGGCTAGGGTCATACTTGTAAGGAACGTTTTTGGAAGTGTTTTCCATGCCAAACCCGTTTTTCCTAGGCTGCATTTTGTGCCTCCTTTGCCCCTGAACGTTTTTTGGACTTAGCCATTTTTAAAAAAAAAAAGCATGCAAAAACGCATGTGACACTTAAGTGCACCATTCGTTAATTGTATCCGTTTTTGGACTTAGAAAAAAAAAAGTCCAAAAACTGATACCAAAAAGGTTTCCAAGCCTTATTTGTGACCCCAGCCTAAGGGAAACCTATGACCAACCTAAAAGAAAAAGTAAGATAGGTCTAAGGAAGGCATATGAGAAATACCAAAACAAATACAGCACTGGTCTCTGCCTAACAGGCAAAATCTATTAGCTGCAAGGCTGGTACTCCTTAACAGAAATCCACATAGAAAAATATCCTGCTAAGAAGGCTGGTGAAAGGAAATATAAATAACTCCACCTAGGATTTGATAGAACAGATCCCAAAAAAGCCAGCGAAAACACCTGACTAACTACAAACCAAAGGAAGAAGCAAATACAATAGAACCATCAGCATTTGGACAGAGACTGGAAACTGACCACAAAGCAAGAGACCACTGGATTAATTTCCAAGGCCAAGACAGACACTATGCAGCTGTCGGAGAAAGATGACCACTTGGCAATCATTGTCAGTCCATGTGGCTGTCATGAGATCATGATAGTCAGGAGACCAAGCCTGGATCATGATAGCCTGTTTTTTTATTTAGTGGTTGTGAAAGTGCTCCAATAAAATGTGGAAATAACTTAAGTATCATGGAAAGAACAAATAACCATAAAGCCCTCTGAGGTAGTTAGAAGTGTGCCATTTTTAACCGGAGCCAAAGTGGACACTTTAATTTTCTTATCTGGTAACCCCCTCACCTCTGGACCCCAGATTAGTCTAAACATTTAGCTGAGTAGACCGCAGAGAATTGCCTGGACTAGATAGAATTGTAACCGATTCACAGCTCTTAAAAGTAGTAAAATGAGCAGAAAGTTTGGTTCTACCCTGATCCTGCGTCAATATCAGTACATGGCTGCCAGAACGTACCGGCCCTGAGAATTTATGAGGGGTTAGTATGCCAGCATTATGTTCACACTGTCATAGTCTGACGCCCTGAATGCCAAAGTTGAAGCCGGGCCAGGGAAGTCCAAATCTTTTTGCTCATCTCTAGAATTAGGTCAATCAATTTTGAAACAAATCAAGACCAAACATGTCACTCAAAGCAAGGATCGCCAAGCTACAACTTGTCTAACACTCTGGGAGTGTTCCTCTTTTTTCTTTAAACTAACTTTACTGACAATGCACAAACCTAGCAATACAAATATTACACATACAGGATTGGAGTTGTTGCACTAAACATATTCCAGCAACCAGCAATCCAATTGCTTGATATAATCAAGATAACGGCAGAGAAGACCCTGGTGGACCTATCTAGGCTTGGAGAGACCTGGTGGACATATCTAAACTTGGAGAGAACCCGGTAGACCTATGTAGGCTTGGAGTAGACCTTGGTAGACCTATCTAGGCTTAGAGAAGACGCTGGTGGACTAATCAAGGCTTGGAAAAGACCCTGGTGGAGCTATCGAGGCTTGGAGTAGACCCAGGTGGACCTATTTAGGCTTGGGAAGACCCTGGTGGACCTATCTAGGCTTGTAGTAGACCCTGGTGGACCTATCTAGGCTTGGAGTAGACCCTGGTTGACCTATCTAGGCTTGGAGTAGACCTTGGTAGACCTATCTAGGCTTAGAGAAACGCTGGTGGACTAATCAAGGCTTGGAAAAGACCCTGGTGGAGCTATCAAGGCTTGGAGTAGACCAGGTGGACCTATTTAGGCTTGAGAAGACCCTGGTGGACCTATCGAGGCTTGGAGTAGACCCAGGTGGACCTATTTAGGCTTGGAGAAGACCCTGGTGGACCTATCTAGGCTGCACAAGATCGATCTTCCTAAAGAGCGATCATCTATCAAGTCACCATAGCTCGAGATCGAGCTGAAGGCTGTTAAAATAATAATAAATAGTATTTGGTCTAAAAGATGTGAGCTCTCAAAGTATAAGTCTCGGTGACGGTAACTGCCCTCCCCCTCCTCACACCTAAAAAATCATGTCTACGTCTTTCCTTCTATAACATATCAATTCCGTCAACTATAATGAAACAGATACAGAGGTTTTGATATGAGGAGGCTGAAACTGTAAAAATTCCTTCCAGTTCCTTGTAAATCAAACTCCAGAGTCAATCTGATTCAGGCATTTCTTTTCTCAGTAAATCACATCATTCAGAGACTTAATATAGAGACCACACAAGATGAAGGCAATTGGTGCAGTCTTATAAATTGCATTATCAGAAGTGCAATGCATAAAATATAAATAGAGAACGGCCTTAACCGGATTTTATAAAGCCAATATGGTGCGCTAATGCAAACAAATATTCTGTAATGTAAGCTGAAATAAAATCTGTAAAAGTTATCAAACTATGAACTTTTAGTAGAGGAACTTTTGTAGAAGGCAGAACTTATTGTTTTGGGGGGGGGGGGGGTAGCTGTTTTCATAGACAGCAAGCTCTTTATTTCAAATTGGCTATTGCAATTTCACAAATCCAGTTTTTACTAGCCAAAACAATTGGATGTTATAATAAGCTGCTCTTTAAGAGTATGGGGTCATTGATTCAGTTTGTGAAGGGTTAGGGGTTTCCCTTTGGATTTATGCATTGACACTTGCAAGCCAAATTGATTAGCTTCATAAAAAAACACAACATTTAAGACTTGGGACCTGATTTATTAAACCTGCATTGTGCACCCCAGGAGCACTGGAGTAATGCACTAAATTCATTAAGAGGCACATTTGGTACATCCTACAACTGGTATGTGTCTCATACAGAAATATAACTCCTAAGAGGGGCTGGCATAATGAATGTGATTGACAGGCTTTGTCATGCCCCATTATACCACAGTTCTGCCCACTTAGACGGAGCTGGCCGAAATTGTCGTAAACCCCCGAAAAGTCAGTAAATTCTTGTATAAGTTTCAGTTGTGTAAAGCTTTGGTAACATTTAATGGAGTTTTACAGCAGAAAACTATCAAAACTCCTTAATCAATTATGGCCATACAATACACCAAAATCATGACAGCATACTGCAAACCTTAAAGCACCCCTCCAGCATTTTTTGGCAGTGCTGGAGTGGTGTTTATCATCTAAGGTTCCTGCCCTGTATTATACTCACCCTCCGACGTTTTCATCTAATGTCCCTGCCCCCGATATTATACTCACCCTCCAGCGTTTTCATCTAAGGTCCATGCCCCTGGTCTTATACTTGCCCTCCGTCATTTTCATCTAAGGCCACTGCCGCTGTATTATACTCACCCTTTGGTGTTTTCTTCTAAGGTTCCTGCCCCTGGCTTTATACTCACCCTCCAGTGTTTTCATCTAAGTCTACTGCCCCTGTATTATACTCACCCTTCAGTGTTTTCATCTAAGGTCCCTGCCCCCGGTCTTATACTCACCCTCAAGTGTTTTCATCTAAGGTCCCTGCCCCGGTCTTATACTCATTCTCCGCATTCTCATCTCATCTAAGGCCACTACTCAAATATTATACTCACCCTCCAGCGTTTTCATCTAAGGTCCCTGCCCCTGGTCTTATACTCACCCTCCAGCATTTTCATCTAAGTTCCATGCCCCTTGTCTTATACTTGCCCTCCGGCAAGACCGCTGAGCCCTGTATATTATACTCACCCTTCAGTGTTCTCATCTAAGATCCCTGCCCCCGCATTTATACTCACCCTCCAGTGTTTTCATCTAAGGCTACTGCCCCTGTATTATACTCACCCTTCGGTGTTTTCATCTAAGGTCCCTGCCCCCGGTCTTATACTCACCCTCAAGTGTTTTCATCTAAGGTCCCTGCCCCCAGTCTTATACTCATTCTCCGGTGTTTTCATCTAAGATCCCTGCCCTGGTCTTATATGCATCCTCCAGTGTTTTCATCTAAGGTCCCTGCCTCGGTCCTATACTCATCCTCTGGAGTTTTCATCTCATCGAAGGCCACTGCCACCAGTATTATACACACCCTTCGGTGTATTTATCTAAGATCCCTGCCCCCGGTCTTATACTCACCCTCCAGTGTTTTCATCGAAGGTCCCTGCCCCGTCTTATACTCCACCTTCGGCGTTTCATTAAAGCCACTGCCCCGGTATTATAATCACCCTTCGGCATTTTCATCTTTTACAGATACCACTTGGGTCCCATGGCGCCATCTTGTTACCACAACTTCTGAAGTCAGAAGTTACGTCACTAGCACCCAATACAAGTCTTTGAGAACCTCTCACAGACCTACATTGAAAAGTGGCCTCCAGCTTGCTCCATGAAACACTGGAGTAATCCAGCAGGTTACAAACTGACGTAGATTGACAGAAGCGTTAGAGGGTCATGACAGCAGCAGGTATGAGAATAGGAGCACAGGATTTTAATTAGAAGCACCATTCTAGTGGTAAAATGAAAAAATAAGGTGTGTGATTTTCTGGATTTTATTTTTGACATTCTACAGTATGTCTCACTGTTAAAATTAACAGTGGGCAAATTATTAGTGGGCAAACTTACAAAATCAGCAAGGGATCAAATAATTATTTCCCCCACTGTAAATACAATGTCCCCACTAGGGAGGAGGTGATAAAACCCTAATCCCCCTTACACAAGCACCGAATTCTGAAGGCTATCAGACATAGTCAGAGCATTTCCAGCAGCTCTTTTAGTGTGTTCATGGTATGCACTGATAGTATCTACCAAAAGTGGTCCAAGGAGGGACAGTTAGTGAGTTAGGAAGGAGGTCATGGGCATACAAGACTAGTTGATGCACAAAAGGAGTGAAGACTTGTCCGTTTGGCCCGGCATCACGCTTAGTCAAAAATTATCTAAGGTGATGTACGTAGTCCTCCAAAGACCCCAGTGTCTTGTGTAGAAGTATAGATGACAGTACTTCTGTTGTGTACCATGTACGGAATCAAAGCCCTAAATCAGTACAACTACAGGGTACATATACAATGAGCTTGAGGATAAGAAAATATACTACCCTCCCCTCCTTAAATTTGATCTCAGCTGACACCAAAACTGTACCCAACCTTAAAAAAGCAGTGAAGGGAAACCTAGATATTCCATAGTGACTGCATTGTTAAACTAGAAGCTGTTGTAATAACATCGGAATGGGTCAACTACAATTCCTCAACATATCAACACATGACGCCATTGCCTTAAATTAACAACATTGTCGACCGTGTGATTTAAATAGTACAATGGGTCAATAATTATATTTTCCCTCAGCCGCGTCTTAAGCTTCCAAACAAGATTCATCTTCCTTTCTGCCGCCATTGATTTAGCCTGAAATAATTATTGAAAGTCGTCCATAAACTGCACAAGAAAAGCCGATCAATACTGCAATCAATGGCAAGTCATAAATTTTATGTAAATCTTTTATTTTCCATAACACAAAACTAATGTAAAAACAATAAGACTTAAATTACCTGTTTTAATGAATTGCTTCTTTTATTGAATTGCGAATTATGCTATTTTATCATCTTGGCATAGAGGCAGCCATTGCATCAAACTTTTTTGTTTGATTGAGCCAAAATGCCTCCAGTTATAGATTTTGCACTGGGGACAATAAGCCTCGATTATTAACATTTTTTTTGAGGCAAGTCAATAAAGATGTTATCTTGGTGGTCCATGAACTTGGACACCCCCGCTGGAATGCACCTGGAAATGCCATCAGCTATAGACTTGGAGACAAAAACAAGAAGAAAAGTGGTGCTCCTAGAGTATTACGCGGTGGTCAACTGGAGGATACTTTAGTTATAGCTAAACTAACCTTGAATGGTTATGCCTCCTGCATAACTGAGGTTTAGAGCCTTTGGTAACAATGCTCACCACACGATACACTCACTCCCAGGTCCGGAACGCAGCAGGTCATGTGAGTGACCACACAGGTGGTGACATCACCAAAGGTCCTCAAGCCCCAGGTCCTGCTAGTCTATTGCCAGCGATTTGGTGCAGCACTGACTGCTTACCCTCATGGGGAAAGGCTGAATTAGAAACCTACAGAAGCGGTTATGTCCGGCGCTCATAATCAAAGGCCGGAGGCAAATATTTCAGGATGAACTCGTCTTTAATGGTCTTTCATCACTGGGTCATTTCATTATTATGTGTTATGGCGGGATCACCTGAGGAAGGCGGAGTTCACCGCTGTAACGCATAGTGATGAAATGACCCTGTGATGAATGACCGTTAAAGACAAGTTCATCCTGAAATATTTGCCCCCTGCCTTTGATTTTGAGCACCTGACATAACCGCTTCTGTAAGTTTATAAATCAGCTACAGACTTGACACTACTTTTGTTCTCAAACTAGGGATCTCTCAACTTATGGTTCTATACCGATAGTATCTTCCGATAGTGTCAGGAGTAATATAAGTACTTGATACTTGGCAACTTTCCTCGATCGTCCAGATTCACGAAAGAAGGTGAGACCTCCCATATGAGTTCGGCAAATCCTTGGACATTTGGTCAACTTCTTGGAAGAACCACCATAAAAGTTGGCAAACATGAAGAAAACCCTTTTTAAAATTTCACAATTAAAACAATGGTAATAAAATTCCTTAAAACATTTTTTTTATAATACCAAATGACAGGACCTTGATGATCTCGGGCAAGAAAGACATTGCAATTCACAAAGGCAACTTTTCATACCAACTTTGGGTCCATATCACAAAATGGCATTATATGCCAGATTGGTCCAATTTATAGACGTAACAAATCCATTAACAAGCAGCTTCTGCACAAGACTGCTATGCCGACGCACAGGTAGTCATCACTTTCAAAGTTTGCAGACATGACTGGTTGGATTTTCACAATGGCCATCTGGACGTAGCCTTACTGGGATCAATTCTGGATGGCAAGTGGGCATTCCTGGAGCATCTCTAAAAGGACAAGTCTACAAAAAGTGATCTAAGCATGGACAGTTGGTGAGCTAGAAACAGGGTAATGGCCGTGAAAGGCTCAAACAATGGGAAAGCCATTCACTTTCACTTCATGGTGGTGATAAGACTACGACTGCCTGTTTCGGTATTACACAATAGTTTGGAACAGTTGTCACTTTCAAGACCATGGCCATTACCTCTAAGTAACAGTGATGATATGGACCAAGAACTAGGTTCAAATTTCTAGGTCTTCATGATGGTGGTAGAACATTGACCATCCCTTTGGACATGGTGACCCTCCCTAATTAGGCCACCTGATCATTATTTTGGGGGGTAAGACTGGTCAGCAGTGAAGAACCCTCTATAATATACCGTAGCTATTTTACACTAGTGAAAAGATGGATTCATTATTTTCTCCATTATGGAGTGAATTTTAAAGATAGAGGAACTGCTCGTTAATGAAATATTCTTGTCAGGGTTGAATAACTTGGTGGTTTTTTGTAGGTTTCAGATAATAGTAATATGATGACAAAATAATGATTAACACAAGGGGAGGAACGACCAAGGATTACAAGAAAGACCTCAATGTGCAAGGAATATATGTCTTACTATGGAATATCTGTGGGAGAGAATCGGGTATTAATCCTTTACATTACCTTCAGATGTTCCTCAACATCTGGATCCATAAAGCATTCCTATCACCTCACTTTAGTTATGTGAAATTCTGTAACCTTCCTCTCCAGGCATCTTTGAGATCAAGTGTTTCCTGGCCGGCATGTGTCTCTGAAGTGTTGGTGGGCTTTTCTGCAAGCCACAGTCTTAGTAAGAAACCATTCCCTGTGCGAGACCATGTATCTGTGGTCAGATGGATGGAATTAAATAGAAATTATGTTAATTTGGGGAATATTCCATTATCGAGGATCCATGTGTACATCTGGAGACAAAATTATCTATGATAACAGTGATCATTTTAGTAATCCTTCTAAAAGACAACCCCACATGATGAGGAGGAGCTGAGCGGATTGATATATAGAATTATGGGAAAATATTTAGTGTAAATGGAAGTTATTTATTTTATTCTCTGTTCTTTTCATGCTTGGAAGTCCAGTGAGTGGTATTATATTCAGTGAGTGAAAGACTTCCCTACATGATGGTAAATAGAAATAGGTGTCAATCACTAAGTAGAATCACCCAGTGGACTTCTAAGCCTAGAAAGAAAAGATTTATATGAATAAAATACAAGATATACTGAATCCTTTACTAAACATATATGTTATTCCCCTAGTGCAGGGGGGGAACTCCAGTCCTCGAGGGCCGCAATCAGTGCAGGTTTTCAGGATTTCCTTAGTTTTGCACAGTGATAACATAATCACTTGCACTGGTGATGATTCCAATCCCTGTGCAATACTAAGGAAATTGTGAAAACCTGCACTGATTGCGGCCCTCGAGGACTGGAGTTCCCCACCCCTGCCCTAGTGGATAACCTTGTCTAATATCCTGTCTGTCTGATCTCATACTGGATATACAAAGATTAATGAGGTAAGAAGAGGCTGCTCACACTGTTGTCCACCATGTCTATTTGATCAAGCACTGGAGACACCAGCGGTGTTGGGGTAAGAAATGGCTGCTCACACTGCTGTCTACCATGTCTATCTGATCTAACTCTTTAGATCCAGGGATGCTGAGGTGAGAAGATGTCCTGGCGCAGGGCCATGCGGTACTCGGAACTGGGCTATTAATACTTCTGGGGAGTCACAGGGGTCAAGACCCGGCTTCCGTGACCCTGGATTCAGTGATAAAGCATTCTTGGCAAGTGTAGGGAAAGGGATGATGAAAAGGGAAACTTATAAGTGACGTCACCCATGGTTTGTGGCTATGGGTAGCCACCGCTACTGCATAACCTCTGGGGATGATGGATGGGCAGCTAGAAAGTAATGGCTCCCCACGGCAGTGGGTGCAGTGATTAATGGTCTCGGCAGGCAGGGGTGGGCAGCTCCGGGCCTCGAGGGCCATACACAGTGCAGGTTTTCTGTGTATCCCTAGCATTTGACAGTAAGTTATTTAATCTCCTGCACAGGTGATGATTCCAACTGTCAAATGCTAAGGATACACAAAAAACTTAGACTGTGTACGGCCCTCGAGGTCTGGAGTTGCCCACCCCTGGTCTTAGACCTTGTTACCTTGTTCAGTGGCCTTCACAGGCTGTCGCTGCAGGAGTAACACAGTCTTACACAGTTCTGCAATTCTGTTCCCGGCTTTACTCACTTCAAGTCCAACAGTCCCAGGTATGAGTAGGTGACTGGTACCTTGTCCCCGGACCCTTGTCCTACTGCTTTCTTTGGGTATACACCAGGTGTGTGAGCTACAGCTCCTATGAAGCTCGAAGCCTCTGGTTCAACAGTTCGGGTATGGATCCACGTGCCATGTTCAGGGCCGATCCCTGTTTCTGACCATAACCCCTCCGTCTGGTATCGCTAGTCTCGGAGTTGGGCGCACGGGCCACTTCAGCTCCGCTAGAGCCCTTAGAGTTCTCCTCTCTAGGATTCCCGGACGAGCGTAGCACAGCTCAAGTCCTTTCACTGCACTGTTCCACTCCAAACTCCAACTCAAACTAAACTGTTCTCTCCTGTTTGTTTTTCCTCACTTCTCTACTCTTGTTGTCCCTTTGGGCCCTCCCGCCGGGGGTTTGTCCAGGGTCCCCTGGGTCCTAAGTGTGTGTTTGTGCATTGTTGAGGGTTCTACACCTACCATCCCCACCTTCTGACTACTGGAGGACCACACCCGCTGCTTGGGTGCAGTACCTCTAGTGGTGTCCCAACCGGTGGGGCGTCACAAAGACACTACTCTCACTGATTACCACCATGTCTATCTGATTTAATGCTAGTGATACTAGGAGTGCTGAGGTAACAGGAGACTACTCACACTGCTGTCTACCGTGTGTATGTGATCTAACACTAGAGATACCAGGGCTGCTGAGGTAAGAAGAGACTACTCACACTGATGTCCACCATGTCTATCTGATTTAATATGGAGATACCAGGCATAATGCGATAAGAGGCCACTCACATGCTTTCTACCATGTCTATTGTTTAATACTAGAGATACCATGGATACTAAGGATAAGATGAGGCCACTGACATTGCTGTCCAACCTGTCTTTCTGCTCAAACACTGGAGATACCAGGGGTGCTGAGGTAAGAAGAAATTGCTCACACTGCTGTCCCCTGTCTTTCTTAATTAATACTGAGATACGAAGAGTGATGATGTAAGAAGAGGCTATTCACACTGCTGTCCACCCTGTCTATCTGAATGATGAGCAGCTGCTGTGACTAAAATATAATCTATATCAAGTACATATTAATCTATGTTCAGGTCATAGCAGCAGAACTTCTTACTACACATGTTCACAGACACTTGACCTATTAACATTGATATTAACTAGCTGCTCTACAAAATATAACACAAATGTATTAGAGCTCCTAGCTCTGACAGCTCTCTTGCTCAGTTATTAGCTTTCCGTTTCTCATTCAAATGTCCATTTTTCACTTACGAGTGATATCATGATTTCCATAGGTAGCAACTCATATCTGTGATAGTCTATGGGGTCTTTCACGTGTCCATGATTTTCCACAGGCAGAGTTATCTGTTCAAAATAGCAGGAGCAATCAATATTGATTCTAGGGTAGATTAAAATCGGCAATTCAAGTCTACGGGTCTGTGAAAAAATGAGGCTGCACTCGGATGACAACCAAGTGGAGTTTTATTTTCTCGGACTGTCATAAAGTAGACATTCACACTTTCAAGAAAAACTGTGGACACTAGGACCACACTCTGATCAAAGTCTGATCAATCGAATTGGTGAGTTTTTCTCGTATTTGGAAAAACTTAATGTCTGAATGAGCCCTTAGAGATAGCAGTTAGGAAACAGAGAAATTTGTATACAACTGATCAAGTGTGGAGAAGGGGAAAGCATGTATGTGCTCAGGGAGGGCAGATAAAATAGTCTGTGGATAGGGAGGAAAGCACATGATAGGAAGAAATAAGTGCTGATATATTGTATGAAGCTAGTGAAGACTGTAATACCCTACACACAGACCACAGATGCAGCATGTATTACTGGTCAAGACGCTCCCATAAGAGAATTGCTAAAGACTCTGATCAAGCTGCACACTGCTTATTAATGTTTTATGTTTTTGCAAGCTTTTTATTTATAATTTTTATATCTTGGTTAAAAAAAACCTAAAAAGCCTCCTGTTACCGCACATGACTCTATCCAGACAGTGTTGAACTTCTGCCCTATTGTTGCTTTTTAGGATATAGAAGATCATTGTAATACATAGAAATCTGCTTCTGGTACAGTGTGAGCGGTAAATAGAGTGTGGATAGACACAATACATTTAGAGTAAATTTTTAATTTGGAAGCATGCAAAGTTAACTGCTATCATTCATTGTGTAATGTAATGTTAATGCACAGACATAGCCAAAGGCGGAGGAGCCGACGTTTTAATCATTTGGTGATTCGCTTTCACAGTCTGTTGCAGATTCATCACCCGCAGTAAGGTGATATCTTCATCCAGCTCTCTGAAAAATGGCCACATCAATTCCTATTGTCTATTATCTGGAAACTATTCACATGATAAGTGGCTGCTTGTTATATTATTTAAAGGGGCACTTAACCTAGAAATAAGGATGCTTTCACATAGCGATTATTTTTTCTTCCCCTGGATGTCATTTCTGTGTCCGGGTCCGTGATTGTCACGGATCCGGACACAGAAAGCCCGAGCCTGCAAAGTGCAGGCAAGACACACACTTTCACTCCTGCAATGTATATACATACTTGCGGGAGTGAACAAAGGGTTAAATAAAAAAAAAAAAACATCCTCGCCTCTCCGGCGTGTGTCCCACGCCGTTCGCTCCCTGGGCTTAAGGACCTGCTTTCCTGCAACCCGATTAGCTGATCAGGTTGTCACATGACCGCGCGGTTTAAATCTCCCGCCTGATGATTAATGTCACATGACCGCATCAGTTGAGCGGTTTAAATCACGCACCCGACAAAATTGATTGGCGGGCGGGAGATTTAAACCGCGCTGTCCTGTGAACCATCAGCTGATCAGTCACATGACGGCGTTAATCTCCCGTGATTAAGTCACATGACCGATCACTCAGCGTTAAATCAGCACTGACAAAATGATTGCGGGGAGATTTAAACCGCGTCAGACACGACAGCTGATCAGTCACATGACCGCTCACTGTTGGTTGCACAACGCCAGGTCATAGCCAGGAGCGAGATGGCGCGGGACACGCCAGGGAGGTGAGCATGTTTTTTTTTTTATTTTTAAGCCTTTGTTAGTTGATTTCACTTCCACAATGTATGTACATACATTGCAGAAGTGAAATTACACGGTAAAGAGCAGTTTTAGTGTACTGAGCATGCTCAGTACACTAAAGATCGGGTTCGAGAAACAATCCTGTGTTAAAGACTATGGATCAGGCTGGATCTGATTCGGTACGATTTGGTCCGCTTGCCCAAAATCGGAGCAGTCTCCGATTATGGGTACAGCAAAAAATCAGACAGAATCGGATCCGACACAAATCGGAAGGCAATTAGGCCAAATCCGATCCGTTGCCTATAGAGATACATTGGGGCCCAAATCGGATCCGTGGCTGTCCGTTTTACAACGGACAGCCACGATCCAACAAAATCGCAATGTGAAAGCAGCCTAAACAATAGGAAAAAGTGAACAAAAACTTAAAGGAACTGGGGTAGTGGTCATACCGTAGTTCCCACAAACTGAAAAAGAAGACACAAATGTAAAAGACACATAAGTGATACACTTTAGCTATTTTAATTGGATCCAAGCAGCTTTACTGGGTAAGTGTCATCAGAAAATTACCTGTTTCAATACGTTTTTTTGTTTTAAATGTATTGATAGGCAACAAAACTTAGCAGAGGAGTTGGGACTACTTAGCAGGATCCACATAGGAATATAGCCAGCAGAGAAGACCAGTATAAGGAGGATATAAATAGCTCATGTAAAAGATAATTAGTATTTGGACAATAATCGACCATGCTGTGCCACTGCGGGAAAGGAAACCAACCACAAGCACAAGGTCATCGGATTGAATCCTAAGGCATGACAAGTTCCTAGCCTTTAATGTCTTGACAACTACATTAAGAGATGTTTGTGAGCCACATCCAACCCTTCCCACAGTGCTGATCTCCAGTACGAAACAGCACAGGGCTAGAGCTACTTGCAAAAGTTGTCATCTGGAGACCTGTTTCCTATAGCTGTCTGGTAGAGCTTGCATTAATGCACGAAGCTAGCAGACAGCGGCCAGTAACACATCGGGGGACCACAAGCCACAAGTGGAATCTAAACCATAGGTTGGGATCCCCAACTCTAACCAAAAACTGACCTTGATGTAACTAAGCCTTTTATTTTTAGAGGAAAAGGAGAATCCACTGTGCAGAATCCATGATGCCTGATAACGTGTTAGTGATGCCAATCATAAACTCATGAATTATTACGTGAGTTTTGTAATTTTGCGTGGAGGCACATATTAATCCAAACTACAAAAGAGATGTATCCGGCCATCATAGAGCCCGTCATCATAACATTTAGTATCTGCAAGGTTGGAAATTTCCACTATACCTCTATAGTGTGACATCTCGCTGTAATATCTAATGACCTCGTCAATCTTTCCAGGGCTGAGAACATAATGTCGGGTGGACTACTCAGTTTTTCCAGACCCCAATGAACTTTAGTGAAATGTTTCCAATCCTGAGGACCTATGTTATATAGTGAACACGTAGAGTGTGATCCTGCATCTAATGAAGGCATTTACAGCTTTAGGAAGAATACAGCAGGTGGTGGTGGTGGTGTGGTTCTTCTGCTTATGCCTTACGCATATTTTCCAAGGATATTCAATTAGAAATTCCAAATGGTCAATTACATTTCTTGTGGAGGCTCCTGATGGACAGATCTGGTCACATGCGCCACCTGCATCCTCTACATCAGCCTCTGTGGAAGAGGGGCATATACATGTCTGGTGCATAAATTAATGGGTTTCCACACCAAAGAATATACCAAATATGCTATAAAAATCTGATTGGTTGTAGACCCGAGCTGTCCATCAGCAATCTTTATTAAAAACATTTTTTTTAAAAACTAGCTCATGTGCGGTGCAATCCTAACCATCAGAATAGTGATTGCAGCTCTGGAGTATAATACATAATGTAACTCAGGATAAGTAAGGTCATGTATGTACAGTTAAAACCAGAAGTTTGCATACACTATGTAAAAAGACACGTGTGTGTGTTTCTCTCACTATCTTGACATGAAATCAGAAAAAACCTTTCCCGTTTGAGGTCAATTAGGATTACCATAATTATTTATATTTTCCAAATGCCAGAATAATAAAAGAATGTTTTAAGGCAGGGGTCCCCAACCGCCGGTCCACGGACCTGGACCAGGCCGCCAGGGTCTTTGCGCCGGTCCGCGGCGAGCTGCCGGCTTCCCCGCCCCATGTCCCCGCCCACCGCAGCCTCACCTTCTGAACTTGCGCCGCTCTGAGCCGCAGCCGAGACCTCTGCCTCAGCTGCGTGCATGTGTATGAAGGGAGCTGTCAGCCAATCTGCAGCGGCCATGCCCTGCCGCACTGTTATTGGCCGACGGCTTCTCATACAGCAGGAGCTGAGGCAGAGATGTGGCTGAAGTTTTTTCATATCTCGCGCTATTTCCAAGTGCATCAGTGATGTGTGCGTCACGTGATGCGCTTGGAAATGGCGCGAGATATGAAAAAACTTCAGCCACATCTCTGCCTCAGCTGCTGCTGTATGAGAGAAGCCAGCAGGAGCGGTGAGCGGAAGAGCATCTGTGTGTGAGTGTGTTTGGGGGCAATGTCTGTGTGTGGGGGGTGGATTGTACTGGGGGCAGCATGTCTGTGTGTGGGACATTCAGGGGTCAGTGTGTGTGAGGGGTATATACAAGGGGCAATGTGTGTGTGAGGGGTATATACAAGGGGCAATGGCTGTGTGAGGGGTATATACAAGGGGCAATGTGTGTGTGTGTGAGGGGTATATACAAGGGGCAATGTGTGTGAGGTGTATATACAAGGGGCAATGTGTGTGTGTGTGTGTGTGTGAGGGGTATATACAAGGGGTAATGTGTGTGTGTGGGGGGGTTATACAAGGGGCAATGTGTGTGTAGGGGTTATAAGGGGGCAATGTGTGTGTGGGGGTTATAAGGGGGCAATGTGTGTGTGTGTGCGGGGGTTATACGGGGGCAATGTGTGTGTGGGGGGCTATATGGGGGCAGTGTGTGTGTGGGGGGGGTTATACGGGGGCAATGTGTGTGTGCAGGGGTTATATGGGGACAATGTGTGTGTGGAAGGAGAATTTATGCTATATGGAGGGATGCGACGCTGCATTATATTATATGGAAGGATATGAGGTTGCATAATACTTTATGGAGGGATGTGACGCTGCATTGTACTATATGGAGAGCTGTGAGGCTGCATTATATAATGTGGAGGGCTGTGACGTAAGATGTAGCGCATCTTTTGAGGAAACAGGGCAGTAAACTCCACCCGTTCTCCATAGCCCCGCCCATAAGTTCAAAGCCCCGCCCCACCGGGCCCCAGAAGGACGGTCTTACATGAAGCCGGTCCCCGGTGCAAAAAAGGTTGGGGACCCCTGTTTTAAGGCATTTTATTATTTTCTGAAAAGTCAAAAGTTTACATACACTAGGATTACTATGCTTTAAACAATTTGGAACAGCCCATATGATGATGTCATGTGTTTGGAAGCTTCTGATAGATGTTGCCAATAAACCTGAGTTAATTAGAGACACATGTGGATGTATTTTAATGCACACCTGAAACGCACTGCTTCTTTGTGTAGCATCATGGGAAAGTCTAAAGAAATCTGCCAAGATATCAGGAAGAGAACTGTGGACTTGCACAAGTCTGGTTCATCCTTGAGTGCAATTTCCAGATACTTGAATGTAACTCATTCATCTGTACAAACAATTATATACAAGTACAGACAAGATGGGAATGTCCAGCCATCATACTGCTGGTAGGAGACGGGTCCTGTGTCCGTCCCAGAGATGAACGTGCCTTGGCCCAACATGTGCATATCAACCCAAGAACAAAGGCAAAAGACCTTGTGAAGATGATGGCGGAAGTTGGTAATCAGTGGCGTAACTTGAAGCTCATGGGCCCCGATGTGAACGCTCCGATGAGGCCCCCAATTATTGCAAATCTTTAGTGGCAATAGTCTTTTTCTATAGCAGAAAGGGAATTTTGGGGCCCCTAGGCTCCAGGGCCTGGATGCGATTGCAACCCCTGCACCTGTTGTAGTTACGCCCCTGCTGGTAATATTGTGTCACTGTCCACAGTGAAATGAGTACTGTATCAACATGCACTGAAAGGCCACTCTGCCAGGAAGAAGCCATTACTCCAAAGGAAACATACAAAAATCTGATTATTTTTTGCAAATTCCCACAGGAACAAAAACCTACATTTTTGGAGACATGTCCTGTGGTCTGATGAAACTAAAACTGAACTAATGACCATCATTACATTTGGAGGAAAAAGGGAGAAGCTTGGAAGCCTTGGAAGTATCGTACAAAATAAAATCAAGCCATTTTCCTGTATAATTCTGACACATACAACATACAAATAGACAATTAAAAAACAAAGAAGCTAAAATCACTAACCCCCTGTAATTACGGCAAAGCTTGTAACTAGCATACAATCGCCTGTTTATTTTATTTAGTAATTGTGTGTAACTTGCTGGGTGGTCTGTAGAGGTGCAGACCATTCTGAAGACCCTGCAGTCTATTAAGTTTGATCAGGGATTTGTTTCTCTAGTATCTGTTAACATAATGGGACGCAAAAACAAATACACAGAAGGTGATCACAATTATAACTATATTAACCAGGAAAGCAAAAGAAAGCCTGAAGGGGCTACAGGGAAATAAAAAGAATTTATAGCTTTGTGTACATAGTTTGCACTAATGCCAAATTCATAATTCATGAGCTGTTCCAATAGAAAAGAAATAATGTAAAAAACAAAATAGTAAGCACTTCCTATGAAGGTGAAATAAACGGGAAGCTGAAAATCTGCAAAAGATGTTGAAGAAGCATGATACAAGGATTGTCAAGCACCGCCCCTGCGGAACCTGCACCAGATAAAACACAGTATATTAGTTTTGCCCTTACAGAGAAGTTTGTTTTGACAATCTCTATCTATATTTTGATCAGGAAATGTTAACAAGTATCAGTCATTATAGATAAAATTGTCGTGTGTTGGGGGGCTATAGTCATGGTTGAGCCATGAATGCCATCCAGGCCTCTGGTGGATGTCTGTGCCCCGGCCACCACCCCAGTGCAGATATAGGGGATTTGCATCTTTTTCTCCATAGGAAAGGCTCAGGCACTATAGATACATTTAACATCAACGGCACTTTACTGATATCTTCACACAAACATGGTTCTACATACACATCGCAGGCTCATTTATTTCCACATTCTCTACCATTATTTTCAACTTACAAGCTGACTGCTTCCCTGGTGCCCGCGTTTTCAAAGATTCTCAACTTTCCCTTTCCCTCCCATTAACTTCATCAGTTCGTCCACAGAATAAAATTGTCGCACAAGTCTATTCTGTCGCACCACAGGGATTTAGCTCAGAACTATTGCAACAGCCAGTAGGATCTAGTTTCTCCCCAAATACAAATTAGGCCCATACATTTGAGTCTCTGTTAAAGGGGTTCTTAAGAGGCGACCAGGGGGGCAAGCGCTAACCCAGGTTACCTTGATCTCAAACCTGAAAGTATGTGGATATCTGGCTCAACAGCCCAGCTCTCTTGTTTCTTTAACCTCCAGCCATCCTGGGCCTGGGATTGACCCAGCGGGTCCAACCGAAGTCACTTTTGGGTCTCCTTCTCACCACACCTCCCACAGGTGCAGCTTTGTTAGTTCTTGTCACTTATGACTCTCCTTCTACAACATACCTGCAAGCCAGATTTATTCCTATTCTAAAGGATGTACTAACGAAGGGCCTTTTCACATCAGCGGTAAGCACTGATCGCGGCAGTTGCGGTGAAAAAAACGCATCTGCCGCAGTTACCGCATAACGGCCGCACTTGCGGTACACCCCATGCGTTTTTTCACCGCAACTGCCGTGATCAGCGTTTACCGCTGATGTGAAAGGGGCCTTACTAACTAACTTTTAACACCTTCTCTTGCCCGAAGACTCCAAGGAAACAGTCATATTACATTGACCAGAAGGTGGCCTGATTACACCATCAAATAAGCAAATTAACATCATACTCCCATACATTTGTAGTGTACAAGATTTATTACACAGCAACAGTATCGTCAGGGTTCACAGAGCCTATCCCACCTTCATGTGTGCAGCAGAGGTGACTCTTGGTCTTCCTTTCCTGGGGCGGTCCTCTGTGGACGTTTCTTTTAGCCTTGATGGTTTTTGCAACTGCACTTGTGGACACTTTCAAAGTTTTCCCAATTTTTCGGACTGACTGACCTTCATTTCTTAAAATAATGATGGCCACTCGTTTTTTCTTACTTAGAATTTGTATTATGCATAAAAAAGTCTAACAGTCTATTCAGTAGGACTATCAGCTGTGTATCCACCAGACTACTGCACAACACAACGATGGTCCCAACCCCATTTATAAGGCAAAAATCCCACTTATTAAACCTGACATGGCACACCTGTGAAGTGAAGACCATTTCTGGTGACTACCTCTTGAAGCTCATCAAGAGAATGCCAAGAGTGTGCAAAGCAGTAATCACAGCAAAAGGTGGCTACTTTGAAGAACCTAGAATAAACACATATTGTCAGTTGTTTCACACTTTTTTGTTAAGTATATTATTCCACATTTATTAATTCATAGATTTGATGCCTTCAGTGTGAATCTACAATTTTCATAGTCATGAAAATACAGAAACACTCTTTGAATGAGAAGGTGTGTCCAAACCTTTGGTCTGTACTGTATCTATTAACATACAGGAAAACATTAGAAAACAGCAACTATAAGTAGCTATCATTACAGGACACAAAAGGAACAAAAAGGAACAGTACACAAGGAGGGACAACCACTTGGGGACAACAGCAGCATGTAAGAGTGACAGTAGGTGAAAAGAGTGCCACCAATATACAGAATCGCACTAAACCACTGAATTACAGGTAGGAAGCAGTACCTGAGTGATACACTCCACTAAAAGAAAGGAGGAAAAAGTTTAAGGTAACCCATTCGTAAATTTAGAAATATAAAAAGGAACGAAGGTCCCAAATAGTACCTAATTTCACATTTGTATTCTAGGAAGGTCTCCCAATCAAGAAGGTCCAAGAGAAGAGAAGTATCCACTACGGACTTCAGCTTTCACTTACCATATACATCCAGTATAGCAATACTGCCACAACAGAAACTAACCGATTTAACCATTTAGTAAAATAAATTGTATTGTTTTTAAAAAAGACCAATAAATATCCCCAGTGGCGGACCTTTACCCCACTGGGCCCTGGTGCAGCCATGTTGAGGAGCGGGGGGAGGTGCTGTTGGCCGTCGGCGCGAGTCCGGGGGGAGGTGGGAGCTGCGATGTGGTGCTGCCGGCCGGCGGAGAGGTTTGCGGCGGCTCTCCTACCTGCTGAGCCGCGCTGGGAGCGGAGGGGCAGAGGAGAGGAGGGGCGGGATCAGGCAAGGGAAGCAGGAAGCTTTCTGCTTCCCTTGCCTGACCCTCTCCTCTAACAACGGCTTACGGGGGTCGGCTGGGGGGCCCCCTGCAGGCTTGAAGGGGCCCCTAGCCGGTCGGGGCCCTGGTGCAGCTGCACCACTGCGTAGTTCCGCCCTTGAACATCCCGGGAGGGTTGTACTAAACTCAGTGATTGTATTTTTGTGCCAAAGTTTAGAGATTTAGTGCGGGACCTCATTGGTATATATGAATAGACATAGATATATGCCAAGGTAACTTTTTACATTGATTCTCTGCTTAGTGTATTGTATTTTTACATTGATTCTCTACTTTAATTACTTACTGTATTGTATTTTTTTTATTGTTACCTATGACCTAAACCACTGTATTGTAAAGCGCTGCAGGATATGTTGGCGCTATATAAATAAAGATTATTATTGTTATTAGCCTGCCCCTCTCCCTCTTAATAGACTTCCATATGCTGCTGTAATCTGATCCCTCAGTGAACTGACAGGCTGTCTTGTCCTCAGTTGAATAGCCTGTTAGAATGAATGATGCATTTAGTAAGCAGAAATAGTAGATGAGGGTTAGTGTTCGCTCACACTAATGTATAAAGAAAAAGGTCTGATTTTCATCCAGAAAGTTGTGTGTTTGTCGTTCCATAAGTCATGCCAGTGATATGCATTGTCTGTTAAACTGAATTACAAAGTTTCCTATGTTTGCTTCAGTTTATTAAAGTTTGGCGAAACATTGACCTTTAAGTCTGCAGACTGAGCCGTTCTATTAATTTAATTTTTTTTATTTCTAGCAATAAGCAATATAGCAAATTCCTACACATTATAAAAAGCAAATTGTCGAGTCTGCATAGGATTTTATCAGATGCAAAAAAAAAAAACAAGGCAAAAATAATTTTCCTTTTTTCAAGCTCCACACACTATAAATCTAGTTCCTGGCTGAACAGTAATATATACAGAAACCTGCAGCCTGCACAATACAAATGTCTGATTTATGTTCTGTGCATCTGTTTCATATAAAGAGCATTGAACAGAACAGAGAATACATTCTACCAGCAAGTTCTCATTTATCAAAAATCCTTTTCCTGCTTGTAGGTAGATGGTAACGCTGATTAACTCATGTGGAGCCAGTCTGGTAGAATGATAGCAAAATAAATCCTAGCTGAATGGGGTAGGAAAGACTGATAGAAGTACAACAATACCATACAATGTGCCGTGTGAATTGTATCTTGCCTGATTCTTCTGGAATAAACAGCAAAAAGAAAACTATATGTCTCGTAACGCTTTGCCCCAAAGAGGCAGCATTGTGCTCAACATAACATGCAGAAAAGGTAAATCTAAGGATATCCGAAGTAAAACATATTGTAATGCAGGGTAGTGGTGAGCTGACCGGACTGTGGCCAGCAAGGGCAGTATGCCAGACACACTTTGTGCTAGCCGTCACACTAATACACACCCTTAAAGGGAACCTGTCACCAGATTTTGGTGTTTTAAACTAAAAGCACCACCTCCAGGGTATGATTGCAGTTCGGGCCTTCCGGCCTTTCCTTGCCGTCCAAAAGCTTCTTCTTCTGAGGGACAGCTGAATTGCGTGCCTGCGCAGAGAGTTCTCCGGATCGTGCCTGCGCACTATCCTCTGCTCTACTGTGGGTAGAGCCTAAAAGTCTTCTGCGCATGAGCAAACCACTAAGGTGTCTGCGAAAGCACACAGCGTGCCTTCGCAATCTGGACAAGCCTCTGTGAAAGGCGCGCGATTCGGATATCAATCAAAAGAAGAGGCTGTCGGATGGCGAGGAGAGGCGGGTCAGACAGCAAGGAGATTAGGGATGGATGACGAGGAGAGGCCGGACAGACAGCGAGGAGAGGTGGGACAGACGGTGAGGAGAAGTGGGACGGATGGCAAGGAGAGACGGGGTGGACATCGAGAAGAGGCGGGATGGATGGCAAGGAGAGACAGGATGGACATTGAGAAGAGGCGGGATGGATGGCAAGGAGAGGCGGGATGGACATTGAGAAGAGGCGGGATGGACTGCAAGGAGTGGCGGGATGGACATTGAGAAGAGGCGGGATGGACTGCAAGGAGAGGCGGGATGGACAGTGAGGGAGGTGGGACGGACGGCGAAGAGAGAAGAGCCAGACCAAGCTACAATCAAACCCATACTGGAAACAGGTAATTCTAATACAGACCGGGAAGTTTTTAAAACTTATTTATTTGGTGTTCAGGGGCAGTCAGGACATAATAGCCACCTTCTTAAAATACAGCATAGGCGCTGCTGAAAGTGGCAATTTTAGTTTAAAACACCCAAATCTGGTGACAGGTTCATTTTAAGAGCCGGGGTACTTTTCACTCACCTACAAGTCCTGGAAGGGGAAGCTCTTCCCAAGAGACAACAGCACAGTGACTAGTGACCGGGCACACAGGCCACAGTCCGATCAAACACACCAGTACAAACAGGAAGAGCAGTGCAGGTAAAATCAAAGTTTAAGATAAGTTAGGGACAGAGTTGAGACCAGAGCAAAACAAATCAGCACAGATACACCTATCTATCACCCTAACACAACTGAAATTATTCAACAGAGAAGATATGGCGGGTTTATATCTGCCTCTCAGAGATCACCTGATACCACAGAGGCAATGTCCACTCTCCACACTCAGCCCAGATAGGCAAAGAAGGATGAGAGTAGAGTGGAGGCAACCTCTGACCACTGCGCAGACCAGAAACACAGTGTCCTGTATACACCGGCAACAGCTGACACTAGGGGACCCGGTACCCCTGAACAGCGTGATCGCTGGGAGTGATAGAGTTGCACCCCCCAGCATCACCAAAAGTAAGTCTCCCAGAGTGTAATACACCCTGCCCTGCACAAGCACCAACCTGAGAAGGTGACACCACCTGTCACGATTAGCTTAGTCAGGACCTGCAGCTCTCTGGCGCCCCCTTAGCCTGCTGGTCAAATCCGGTATTGCCAGAGGATAAGAAAGGTGCCCAGCTGCTCTAATTTATGTTGTCTACTGCGGCACGTGATGTGACAGGATGTATATATACCACCAGTTCCTGCCAGGAACGTATATATACACCTCAATCCAGTCACCCTCAGGCCACAATATCACATAAATACCGAAGTATGCTGCCACCACCGACCTCTTTCAGGTGGGTCGGTAACCTGTGCGATAGTGTAAAAAATGAGCAGGAGGACGTGAGAAATCGTTCATAGGACAAGGAGATCGAAGCTAGTAAATTAAAATAGTTTACTCCGAAATAGGGCAATGGTTACAAAAAATGTACAGCATATTATATAAGAGACAAATTACATGTATGAATAACAGTTATATAAAATAAAAGGAATAAAGTATGAAAGTTTCAGACCTAGTCAGGCTTGGTACTTAGTTTCTTGGAGGAGGCCCTTCTCCTGGATGGGTAGATTCTGTCGACAGTTAGCTGGTGTTGACTGTCAGACCTCGAGAGCAGAATGACCCAAAAATCCTTCTTTGCTTTTATTAAACCAGGGCAATCTGTGACCCCCACCACTTAGAGTGATCCCTCCTCCCTGGGAGGATCCTCGAGTACCACCTCTCTCACTATGCTTCCTAAATCCCCATTTTTCCATATCTGTGGGTGGGGCCATCTCACAATTATGATTTATAACTCATTTTCCAGGTCAGGTTATTCTGAGAAGTTTGATACCAAATATGACTTGATTGTCCGATTTACGGTGGCAGCAATCCCTTCTCAGGTTCCTGAACGTTGTACGACTGTATGGAACACATCATTGAATGCAAAACACGATGACGAATCTGAAAATATGCATTATGTGTTTGTGGTATGATCGGGTCGTCTTAAATTCGATATTGAAACCACTGTGAATTTAGACAAAGGACTTGGTTTCTTTGGTAGAAACAAAACTGGTTTGGACTGGTTTGTCCAGCGCTGGCTCTCCTGGAAGTGGTTTACGACCCATCGTAAATAGTTTGGTTGGGGGGAGGCCAACAGTGTTTCTCTGTAAGCTACTTACAAACCAGCTAAAAAAAGGGGGGAGGGATGAGGGAGTAGATCTGTCTCTGCAGAAAAAATCATGAGCAATATTCATTTTCATGACACCAACCCTCATGGTCAGTGAGGGGTGAGAGGTGACCTGACGGAGAGCCAGAGTATGTCCAGAAGAGCAAGGGCCCGCTCAGGTAAAGAATCGCCAGACCTGACAAATATTTACAGAAAATAAACAGTTATCTAGGTGGTTTGTCCCTGGTGGTATATGATACAGCATATGGTTATTGGTTGTGTCATATTCCAGTAATCAGTAACTGGTCCCCAGCTGTTGTCTATGACACTTATTGACAATGGTCCCTGGTGGTCTGTAGTACCGCAAACCTAAATGTAATATTCTAGTTGATTTCATATGCGGGTACTTAGGAAAATCATCAGTAACTAGTGCCCAGCTGTTACCTATAACATTTTATTGATTATGGTCCCTAGTGGTCAGTGGAAAAGTACATGGTCTATGGTTGTCTGTAATACAGGCAGCTTCAATGATGTGTTCAGGATAGGTGATAATAACCTATTGATCGGTGCTAGACTGCAAAGTACAATATAGACTGTTATCGTCTATGGGAGGTCCAGTAGTAATTAAAAAGATGTCCCTTTGTTGAAGTGAAAAAAATAATAATTAATTAAAAAATTCTCCTTTTTGTCTTTGGCAAAGGAAAAAAAATGAATATGAAGGGCCCTTTATATGATAAAAAAAGGGCAAAAATAATTAAAATAGCCAACTGAGAAAATAAAAACTACAAAAATGTAGTCTCGTCTAGAACCAGTTAAAATTAATTTCAGTGAACAAAACCCCTTTAAAGGGAACCTGTTACCAGGTTTTTGCCATCTCATTTGCGAGCACCATAATGTAGAGACAGACACCCTGATTCCAGCGATGTGTCACTTACTGAGCTGCTTGCTGTCGTTTAGATAAAATTAGTGTTTTCTCTGATGCAGATTTAGCAGTTTGTGAATATGCCGGACTACCAGACTAATGATAATCTCCAGGTAATTAAAAAGTGATTTTATCAAAACTACACTGAGCAGCCCTGTAAGTGACACATCGCTGGAATCAGGATCTCGGGTCCTACATTATGCTACTCTCAGATGAGATGGCAAAAACCTGGTGACAGGGTCCCTTTAAATTCCCACAATTATATAGAAAACATTCTTCTACTGTTAACCTGGGTGGCAAGTATGGGAAATGTGTGGAGTACCTCCATCCCCGGCAATGCCAACATGTGCCTTGAAACTAATATTTTTCTATGATGTTCTGCTTAGTTTCCAGATTTGAATGATCCAAGAGTCATTTCCAATGTCTGCAGTGATAGTGACGACTGGAAGCAGTATACCGGCCCCTGGACCAGGGCAGTTTCCAGCACAATGCCTTCTCTTAGTTCAATAATTGCCCAGAATTAGAGCGTTGGGGAGTTAACTTCATTGAGGTTTAAGATCCTGGAACTTTGAAATGTTAATAGTTTCCATGTGACATTGAAGAATTTGAATTAAGCTTCATTTTACTGCTCAACAAAAGATCACTGCAAATTAGGTTCATTTCCCCATAAGATTTTTATGTAGTTCACATTGATTTTTACAGCATTTTGTTTCGCACATAAATGCTTCCCATAGTACCCACTTCTGCCGTGTTCTTTATGTAGGAGATCATAGAAACATTTATACTTCACTTTTTCCTTAATCATTCCTCTATATAATGCAAATTTAAAAAAAATCTTTCCATTTTTGCATTAAATGATCACTGTTGTTTCAACAAATTGTTACATGTTGACTGCTGTGCCGTCCACGTGAATTGATGTCGTGGTTTACTAGTGCACCCAATGAATTAGAATATCATCAAAAAGTTAATTTATTTCAGTAATTCAATACATAAAGTGAAACATATACAGTGCCTTGTGAAAGTATTTTGCCCCCTTGAACTTTTCAACCTTTTGCCACATTTCAGGCTTCAAACATAAAGATATAAATTATAATTTTTTTGTTCAACAAGTGGGACACAATCGTGAAGTGGAACAACATTTTTGGGATATTTTAAACTTTAACAAATAAAAAACTGAGGGAGAGTGTAGCAGGAAGGCCTCCAATCACACCTGGCGAGGTGGATCCCCAACTGCTTCCAGGCTGGCCGGATCCCGTCTACCACCTGTAACCAGATCCACAGACTGCAATACCAACTACCAAGTAAAAGATAACAGAAACTGCAACCTTCTGTGTCCTCCCAATTAATTACTTTGCCCTCTGTCCTGCACCCCAACCACCATCACCACTATAGATTGTTCACACAATCCCTGTGGTCCTGCTCCACATGTGGGGAGCTATACCCATAGCCAATTTTACCTATGTGTGACAGGAGCGGAGGCACAGGGTGCCAGACGCCAGGGGGTGCTGCAGGGAGAGAAAGTCAGTTTCACTTTCTGCTCCACTTCACTGCACTCTGCTGCGCTCCTGACTGTTCCTCTGCCTGCTGGAGAGGAGTGTGGGGTGAGAAAATCATTCTGTGTGATAAGGGGTACAGGCTGTGTGATGAGGGGTACACACTTACTTCCACCAGGTGTCGCTGATAGAGTTCACTCTGCCTTGACCGTGTGTGCTGTAAGGGCGTAGTGCAGTGTCTGCTTATGCCCTCTCGCTGATCCTGCCTGGAGTTTACCTTCCTTGAGGGAAGTTGCTGTTTCCCAGTCTGTGGGTGGAGGCAGGGGTTTTTAGCCTAGGGCTTATCAGGAGCATAGGGCAAGGATGGCGACCCAGACCTGCTCACCTTCTGAGGTACCTCTGGGAGCAAGGTGAGCCAGGGACCCCAGTTTAAGGGTCAGACTAGCCTCCCTGAACGCCCGTAGCCCATCTTACCATTCTTCTACCGGATTCCCTTATCGCTGTGCAACACCATGACACAAACTTTGTAAAATATTTTAGCATAGAAATGTGCTTCTTTCCCCACTTATAAACAACTTCTGTACTTATTTTTCACTCTGAAAAGCTAAAATTTTCTTGCTAATGGCAAAATGGACCTCTACCCCTCTGAGGCATCAAATTACAGCTTCGGAGAGAGCAGAGAGATGTGCTTCTTCTTGTGAGCTCCAGAAGAAGCGACAGTGAAATGTGCATGGTCTGTATGCATTACTTTGCACTTTGCTTAATCTTGAGCCAGCTTTAGGTCTGCTGCTATGCAGTTTTTTCTTATACAGATGCACTTTCATGTTTAGCAGAGGCACTTTTAAGATGAAACTCCAGGAAGCCCCCACTGTTAGGGCAGCCGATTAGCACCCCATTTTTGTGTCCCTAAAAGAAATGCAGAAAAGAGCACATAGGGTCTTATCTGGGTGTAAACGAGGTGTGTGCTTGTGATTGCACTGACTTTATGTTGTTGTAAGAGTCACAACAACTAGTAAGCAGAAACCGGCTTGCAGCACTCCGCCCAGGATAACGATTAAAGCAGTGATAGGAAGGGGTGGTTAAACGTGCACTGCCGTCTATTTAGTTGATCCAGGGAATTCTAGGAATCGCAAGAATATTGGTACCAATACTTTTATTGTCTTGTCTTACGCGTTTCGTGGTACTGCAGACCACTTCATCAGAGACTCATAAAAACCTTAAAGTAAAGGGCAATAAAGGTTTGCTAATAAATTAAAAGCCTTGATATTAGTGCCTCCTTCCATAGCGCTTTAATAAGATCGCTACAAATCCCTTGCATGCTAGTGATGCTTAGGTAGCTGGGTGTCACACACACGTAGGATAAGATATCACAGTCTCTCCATTACCTCACCATCACCCAACTGGTTCCTGTACAGACTAATGCTCCAACTGCGCAGTCCCTAAAGGCATCTGCACAGATAGGAATATCCCTACCAGTTGGACTAGAAGGTGACTGCTCAGGCCACACTACCTTATAGTCTGTCAAGAGTTCCCAGTACCTCCTAAGGAATCAGGGTGAGGTTGCTAAGCGCAACAACCACAACAGGACAAGCATACAGAGGTAGACATTACAGATGTAATAGTGCAGG
Organism: Allobates femoralis; assembly: GCA_033576535.1. Classification (NCBI taxonomy): domain Eukaryota; kingdom Metazoa; phylum Chordata; class Amphibia; order Anura; family Aromobatidae; genus Allobates; species Allobates femoralis. Next base: position 78,300,788 of record JARQOC010000007.1, read on the forward strand.
GGCATGGATAGAGTAAACTTGAGCAGACCCTCCAGCCAGAAAATCCTAGGCTAATCTCTGTCTCTAAGATTATGACTAATTATTGGAGATGCCTGGGTTCTTGCACGTTGCGAGTCTCCTGATATAAACTCCCCTAGATGTACCCCATCCCCTCCAGGGGAGTGAAGGAGCAGGAGAACAAGGAAAAACACAGAGAAAACAGGCAGGGCAACAGGTATAATTAAGCTGTAGAGATTTCTCTAGACATAGGCTTTGTTGCTGTAAAAGAACACAGGAACGAGCACACACCATAGGCTGAATACACATGCTGTATTCAGCAATAGAGTTAGCTCAACAGTGGGTAGATATAGCAGAAGGGGAGGGTGATCTCAAGCTACAACTGAGAGGCTAAGAGACGCTCATACCTGCACTGAAATGTAAGTTAGATATTTTTTATATTGAGGCAAGCAAATAGTTTTGAAGTAAGTAAATGTCTATCATTGATTAATACTAAAAATTATTTTTGATTACTAATTCCAACTTGGTAATTGCATGCTAGATTTGCATAAATTTGTCTATATTCTTTAGCTATCCTGTATTAAATAAAAGTGAATAAAGGCTTTGAAGTGAGCTCAAAGGTGGGTAGACATACCAGAAGGGGATGGTGATCACAAGCTATAGCTGAGAAGCTAATACCAGCAATGAAAGCATCCTTAATCCATTCAGTATAGAAAAACAATCACATAGAAATAGTCTCAAGAAAACACCACAGAAAGCCTGCGCTGAGACCTTAGACACCCCCTCCCTCCGATGTGATAACAGGACACTGCACGCTCATCACCCAACCTTCCATAGGTGGCACGAGTCAGGTAGTCTTTTTTTTTTTCTTTTTGAGAGAGAGCTTATTTCTATACACCAGTAATACCCAGTGGCAGCCAGGTACTCCCTGAAATAGGTGGCACAGAGCTGCACAGTTCATAAGTTACTTATTTTTTATATTGAGGTGGGCAAACAGTTTCGAAGTAAGTAAATGGCTATAATTGATTACAATTGAAAATAATTTGGTGATTACTATTTCCTACCTGATAATTACATGCAGACCTCCATAGATTTGCATAAACCCATCTCTATTCTTTAGCTCTAAAAGGCCGCCGCCTCTATAGTAGCGCTTTCATCTGTACGTACAGTATATATTGATGGAAACAGCAGCCAGAAAACCATGCTCATCATTTGTCAGGATGTAATAAAAAAAAATTGTCATTTTTTTAATGCTATGCAGATGTGACCTTATAAAACATGGCAGCAGCAGATTCTCCCAGCTCATTAGGGATTTACTTCTAATAGATAATCTCTTATTCTTTTTCTCTGAATATTCTGCAGCCGCGTTTTTACGGAAATACATTATTTAGCATCAGCTAATATATAACACTTAAATGTTCATTAGTCATATAGAACTTATGGAACAGTTGCCAATAACAACCAAATTATAAATATTTTCTTAGTGGAGATTAGTTTGTAAGAAATGTGACCGATTACAATCTGGGGCATAACCATCGCAGTCGCAGAGGGCGCGACTGTGATTGGGCCCATGCTGGAGGGGGGCCCGATAACACCAGCGCTTATTTCAGCTGGATGTGCATCTGAGGACTCATATCCAGCTGAATTGTATTGCAATGCAGGCGCCCACCCGATCCCTGCACTGCAATACACACCATCGGCCAATCAGAAGCTGGCAGCTGATGTGGGCGTGCCAATCACAGGTGTTGCATAGCAGTGACATCACGAGTCACCCATAGAAGGCACATGGATGTCAGCCGACATCAATAAAAGAGGATGGGGTGCGTCATAGGAGTGCGAGAAGGTAAGAAGAATTTTTTTTAAATATATGTTAGAGTAGAAACGGGGAACATATACAATCAATGCTGAAAGTGTTGCTACCTTTCCAAATGTTCCAGAAATTAAAGTATTTCTTCTAGAAAATTATTGCAATTTCACATGTTTTGTTATACACATGTTTATGTCCTTTGTGTGTATTGGAACAACATAAAAAAAGAGAAAAAACAGCAAATTGGACATAATTTCACACAAAACCCCAAAAATGGGCAGGACACATTGTTATTCCCTTTAACTTACTTGGTTGCACACCTTTTGGAATAAATAACTTCAATCAGTGGCTTCCTATAGCCTCCACAAGCTTCTTATCACCTGGAGCTTCTCCTCTTCTTTATAATCTGCTCCCGGTCTCTCATATTTGAGGCGTCTTCTCTTCTCCCAACAGTAATTTTCAGATCTCTCCACTGGTGATCAATGGGATTTAGATCCGGTCTCATTGCTGACACTTCAGAACTGTTTTCAGTAAACAGTAGAAGGATGTGCTTTGCCAAAACCTCAATCTTGTTTTCATCTGTCTACAAGACTCTTTCCCAGATGGATTTTGGTTACCCACGTACATTTTGGAAAACTGCAGTCTAGCTTTTGTATATGTCTTCCTCCAGAGTCTCCTTCATAGCGTTTCATTTCATTCACATGTATACAGATAGTTCACACTGACACTGATGCCCCCTGAGCCTGCAGGTCAGATTGAATTTCTTTAGATCTTGATTGGGGTGGCTTATCTACCATCCGGACTAACCTGTGTTCCAACCTTTTCTTACTTTTTCTTTCCCATTCACATCCAGGGAGATTAGCTACAGTGCCATGGGTTTTAAACTTCATGATTATGGTGCCGACTATGAACAAAGAAACATCAAAATCTCTGGAGAAGGACTTGTAACTAAGATTGTTGATATATTTCAACAATTTTGGTTCTCAAGTCCTCAGACAGTTCTTTTCTCTTTCTTTTCTCCATGCTTAGTGTGGCGCACACACAGACACACAATGAAAAGATTGAGTCAACTTCTCCCCTTTTTATCTGGCTTCAGGTGTGATTTTCTTATTGCCCATGCTTGTTACTTGCCACAGGCGAGTGTGAATGAGCATCACATGTGGCAAACAATGTTGTTTACCCACAAATTTGGAAAGGTGTCAACAATTCTGCTGGGCATATTTTGGGGGATTTTTGTTACATTTTTGTCCAAATTGCCTTTTTTCCCTTTTTTTGTGTTGTTCCAATACGCACAAAGGAAATACACCTGTATAACAAAACATGGGGAATTGCAATAATTTTTTGGGAGAAATACTTAATGTTTTGAAATGATTTTAAGGGTGCCAACAATTTCAGCCATGACTATATTCTAGGATTGGGGACATTTGTACTGGAATGGGCCCAGGATGGAGGCACCAATACCAGAAAGACGGTCAGGATAAGAGACTTTATTGCAGGTGGGGAAAAGAATTGGTGACATTCTTATAGGACATTCTGCTTTTTTGTGATCTAGCATTCTGGTGGTGTGAACACGGCCTTACAGACCTGTTCACTTTGTGCATGTCTCATTTGTCTAAAAAGAAACAAAAGTATTACAGGGTGGTATGCAAGTAATTTGTTGTACACATCAACTTCATACATGACATAATGGTTGTCTCTTATCACTCGATCTCTTTGGAGACACAAAGTTTTTGCACACTTTTTAAACCATATTAGGGTTAGGACTGGGGTTAGGGTTAAGCTTAGGTTTGTAACTATAGGTTAAACTTGATGGACTTATGTCTACCTCCAACTGTAAAAATTATGAAACTATAATAATACCACAAAAAAGTAGTAAAAAATAATAAGTGGAAAATATCATAACTTTTTATTTTAGCAAAAAGAAATAATTAGAAAGCCAAAAAGGTGAGACTTTTGAAGCCTGAATTTGTAAAGAAAAAAAAATTCGATTAGTGGGGAATTGATTTTCCACAAAACACAGGTACTGCAAATATTCTGAAAAGACGTGTGTACGTATCCAAGGAATGTGCTGGATACTGAGGTATCCAAGGACTGTATACGGCCCCTTTCAAGCACTTTAATGCAAGCACAACTTTTTTAATGTCCAAGTGTCCTCCACATATATGGTTATTGCTAAATGGATGGTAACGACTTTTCACTGCTGTCACACACTATCTGTAATGTTTAGTCAGTGTTTATGGCTTTCTCTCGCTATGTTTGTTGCTAAAATAGGATGTCCTCTCACCATATAGATTAATTTTGAAATATCTGCTGCATTTTCTTCATCTGCTTTTATACAGGCTATGATAATTCCTCCTGATTGGCAGTGTTATATTATGATTTGTGATAACTGCAAGGCATTATGGGGAAGCCCTTTTTGGTGATTTGCAAAAATTGAAACGCAATTGTCACATGTCATGTGAATTGCTCTGCTGCAGTTTAATTCAGAGTAAAGTTTCTTTGGTTCTTCTGAGGTTAATGGTAAAGCTGCTGTTGCTGTCTATGTGTGGTGTATGGTTCTGCAGGTAGAGGTGGAGGTTGTCAGGTGACCACGCCTCTATCCTTTATATCGCCTTCCCGTCCTCCAGCTGATGTTGCTGATATAGATCCACTCTGCCTCTGACCGTGTGAGCGGGAGACATCTCTGCACTGCCGAAGCTTCTTTGAGCTTTCCTGATGGAAGTTGCTGTTTTCCCCTGTCCTTGGTGGGAGGTGAGAGGGAGTAGCACAGGGTTGGTTGAGGAGCAGAGGGCAAGGGTGGTGGCCCAGACCTCCTCGCCATCTGAGGCACCTCTCGGAACAGGGCTAGCCAGGGACCCCAGTCCAGGGCCAGACTAGCTACCCAGGTTTCCTTACATGTTAGTACCATTCTGCTTCCTTTCCCTCATCCACTACACTACATGCATGACAGAATTCAAGGTTTGGGGATTATTTTTGTTACTCTGAATAATTTTGTGAGCTTCCCTAATGGTGTCAAAAATAATTACATTTCTCTAAATCCTCTGCATAAGCACAGTGTTAAAAATAAATATGACCACCACTAGGAGGAGACTGGGACCTCACTGATTATACCTTGAACTTTATCATAACACAGTACGCATTGAGCTCTTCAGCCCCCCCTAGTGGAGATAGGATTTTTATCTTTACCCTCTGTTTATACAGAGGATTTGAAGTTCTATATCAGAAAAACAGAACTTCAACCACTAAAAAGATATACAAAGAAATGAACCAGAACAGAATGTCGGACCTAAAAACGACAAGAAGATTAAAAGTGGAGATTGACTTTAACAACGCATTAAAATGTGAACAGATAAATATATGACACTGATTAAAAACCTGATTTAGTTCGTGAGCAATATTGCAAGAAAAAAGCACAACAAATTAAGCGCCATTTACAATCTCCTACATAAATTGAAGCAACATTTGCTTCTTCTTTATGCTTGCGTTGCCCGCAGCTGTAAAACGTAATGGATTTAGCAGTTTAGACTTTTATATGTAGACATTCATTTTGTGCAAAGAACTTTATACTCTTACAATGCACCAAATTCAATTATTTAGTAGGCAACAGTTTAAGAGATTTCCTAAAGAAATAAATAGTCGCTCATAGGAAAGACAATGAAATCTGGACAAAACTGATTATCTGATTAACTGTTATACTGAGAGCAAGATCCGAGAAAAGTGGTGCATGAGCAAAAACATTCAAAATGATTCATTAGTCATGCTGTGGTCCATCATGGCCTACATAATATGGAGCACGGTGTGTCGGCTCTGCCCACGGTTTTGTCACGCTGGACCACGGGATGTCTAACGCACAATGCATCACAAAGGTACAATGTCATGGTTTTGGGGGAGGAATAGCATGATGATAAGGAGCAGGCGATGGGACAACTCCTGACACTGGCCTGTGCCTGTCATTAAACTGCCCTATCATCCCTATGCGGGTCAACGTGCCAAGTCCCTCACTGTAAGACCCTATGCGCATTCTCATTTTTTAGATATAACTCCCTCACTGTCACCTCTATTAACCATAGCTAGTGAGTAGGCTGGCAAGAATGCTAGCCTCGCCTCTGCAGATAATATTACACAGGGAATGTAAACAGACAGGGGGCAAGACAATAAGGATACAACTCCAACACTGAACTCAGATTTGCATTAATGCACCAAGACAGCAAGCAGCACCTTTTCAGCAACAAGAAACTTGCTCCTTTCTCCACCATGGTCAGAATAGAGTGAATCTATTACCGGTGTCAGGTGATGGGTCATGCAGCTATTTAAAGGGAAGTAGGAGTTATCACCAACCAGCATCACCTGACCCAGAACTATCATAAGCTGCGGCTGCTGGGCTCCATCCAGGTGTCACACTTTAGGGTGATCATCTGGATATTTAGCTTTCTGTTAGTGGTCCGATCACTGCCAGTTGTAGCATTAAGCTTGGTGGTGTCTGTGTGCCTTTTCCTGTGCTCAGTCTTTGATCTGTAGTTGTCGGACCTCTGATCTGGCTCCTGACCACTTGTTTTTCTAGCCCCTTTGTCTTGAACCGCCGACTTCCTGAAATTTTGATCTTGGACCGTTATCTGACTACAACTTTGTCTTCCCTCTTTTGGTTATTACGAGCCCTCCAGGTATCTGACCTGGGACCTCTTGACTACCCAACCTCATGGCTAGGCTATGAGTAGTGACTAGCAGCACTGTTTCTCTTTTATTCCTACACCTCCTTGTTCCTGAGATTTGGGCCTCTCTTTCCTATATATATATATATATATATATATATATATATATATATATATTTAGTATTTTTTGCCATTCGGCGTGTTTCTCAATAAGGTTCCAGTAAATGAAAGCTGAGGGCTAAGCCCATTTAACTAACAATACATAATATGTATGCGGGATAGAAGGGGCCAAATCTAAGGAACGGAAGAGCAGGAACAAAAAAAATCATTTATGAGAACAGAGGTATGGATGCCAAATAAAAAAAATGTAAAAAAAATTATGGCATATTACCATTTTCTATAAGTACTCAATGGGCGCAACTTTGACATTGGAACTACCGTATATTATGGACACTTCTATACGGCTGGCACATTATTATGAGTTCCCCTGTGTAGTGCAGACAATGATTTAAGGATAATTTTTTTTTATTTTTCCTCCACATTACTCTTAAGAGTTGGTCACTCATTGTATACATATACGCCTAGCTATGTATAGACACATAGATCAATAATAACCTTGTATTACGTAAGGCCTATATATATTGCAGCCGGCAGCTTTCCAATAACTAGACCGGTCTGAATGGCGAAGCGGTCCTCCAATATGCAAGAAACAAAGTAATTTAGTAAATGACAGGGCGAAACGCCAGGTAATCACTTAGGTCATGAGATGAATGATGGAGGCCAACTGCTGCTTAATCAAACAAGGCACCTACAGAGCAGATATAATGGAGAGGAGAATGGACACATTGTGGACTACCTGTGACTGCAACGTGCTGCTGAGACTTGCACAGACAGACGCATTATTCCCATGGGATTGTGTGATGATGTTAAATACACTCTCCGTATATCTATTATATAATTGCGAATAGGTTTTTTGCCCCTTCTGAGTCCACTCGCAATGCGAGTCGGCGTGGTCATGTGATACGCTCGAAGCATTGGCCGCGCAGCGGCCATTGCGAGCAGTTCTAAGGCGACTCGCTATGCCCGCGCAGCGGGCATGGCGAGTCGCCCTTGCAGCGCGAAGCATTGGCCGCGGAGCGGCCATTGCGAGTCAGAGACTCGCCCTTCTAGAATCCCGATGCATGTGCATCGGGCTCCCAGCTAGTATATATTTATATATATATATATATATATATACATATACATATACATATACGTTGAGTTCAGGACCTCTTTCCAGATCCGTAACTTTAACTAAGTTGTCCCAACACTATGTATATTGAAAGATCGTCAAAAAGGTTTTTTTGTTCTCTCCGAGATAAACCACTGCCAGAAGAGTCTGCCGGCAACTCTTACATAGGAGAACATGCTGTCAGTGGAAAATGAGGGGTTAATCCACGCTGCTGTTAGAAATGAAGGCTGAAGATATATCTTGGAAAGTGGTTTAAAGGGACACTGTCACCAGGTTTTTGACAACCCATCTGACAGCAGCATAATGTAGAAATAGAGACCCTGATTCCAGCGATGTGTCACTTACTGAGCTGCTTCCTGTCATTTTAATATAATTACTATTTTTCCTGCTTCATATTTAGCAGTAAATGAATGTGCTGGACTATTGGATTAGTCCTATAATGTTAATTTCCAACTGATTAAACAGTGCTTTTCTGAAAACTACACTGAGCAGCCCAGTAAGTGTCATATCGCTGGAATCAGGGTCTCTGTCTCTATATTATGCTGCTGTCAGAAGAGATGGCAAAAACCTAGTGACAGTGTCCTTTTAATTTGATGCATTACAGAGTGGTAACTCCTTCAGGAAAATCGCATCTTGCATCATTATATTGAAGAAGTATTTTCCACTCTGCAAAACGCGGCAAATTAAATCACATTCCAAGATCTATCCTCAGTCTTCATTTCTAACTGCAGCGTGGATTAATCCCATCATTTCACAAGGCTAGCCTGACTTTACTTTTTTGTGTATGGGGATTTTTATGTACTTTGCTTATTCTGCAAGTTTCACCTCATGCAAATGTCTATGTAATAAAGTGTAAGGATTTTCTCAGGAATCTATTAGCAGTGGGAGCAAAGACACAATGAGACCAAGTTTAAAGGTAAACAAGTCTGTATTCAACACACATGGCAGATAGCAAACATGATTTGCAGCAAATGACTTTGAGGAGCTACTTAAAGGTGGCACTGGAGATCATCCACTTCCTTACTGAAGTGCAAATTTGTATATTTCCTAGAGGAAGGATGTGGCTTTAAATCTCCTCACCTACTTAACTGTCTTCTTATGGTTGCAGGAAAACTCCTCTCCATAAGGTAGATAGCAACTTCCCAGAACAAGTTCATCAAAGCATGCAGCAAACTGATTAGCCTCTAGAAATATTTCTTACACGATCATTCCAATAAGGAAGTTTCTAGAAATCATTCACACAGAGAGAAGCCGATTGAAATGCACGATACAACCAAGAAGGCCTGTGAATGGAAAGTCTCAGGAATACAAGTCCAGAACCTTTGTAGTGCAGTGCACCTTTAGTTTATTTTCTCACATTTTTCTGTGGTCTTTTAAAAACTGCATTTTATGGCTGTGAGGTCATGGGCAGCATCTGCCAGCACTGTATTTCCAAAGCTTTTGATAGCAGGCTGATAGTGAGCAGTGTGACATCAGAGAAGGGGTTAATAGAGATCTGAGCTGTGTGGAGCCAGATGACAGATCAGAAGCTTGTGCCAAAGAAAAAGGAGTTTGTACTGATCCTGACATTGCTTAGCAACTGTGCTGTAATCTGAGCAAATCTGATACATTGTTTCCTCACCAGCTGCACTCAGCAGTGTAGGCCACATCCCCTTTCCCTTATATGGTTACATGCCCCATATTCAGTGTGAAGACAGATCTGATGGTGGGTTTACACACACCAATTTATCTGTTCAATCTCTGAACCAATCTCTGGTTGCAGTGAAAACATGGATATATTGCTCCATGTTGTACACAGCCACAAAATGGAGCAATGTATCCATGATTTCACTGCAACCAGAGATTGGTTCAGAGATTGAACAGATAAATTGGTGTGTGTAAACCCACCATGACTGATAATGAACATATGTCTGCTTTACACACAATGTAGTGGGGACACCTTGTGGAAGGTTAATGAATGGTTTTCAACCAGATTTCATTGATAAAGTATATGTGAAAGTTTATTATAATAATTTGCTCTACATTATTATGGAATAAAAATGTAAACACTTTACACTTTAAGGAATTCCTGAAATCCAGAACATTGCTACTGCACAATAAACAATATTAAGAGTTCCAAATACTAGCAGAGCACACAGGGCCTATATGACACAGAGCTGGCAGAACAATGGCAGAATGAGGAACACACAGCATAGGCATCTTGTAGCAGAAGAGTAGCTAAAAGCAAGTGTGGTTGCTGGAGTTCAAACTGCAGATTCTGGAAAAACTGGAGAGGAGGAAGCAGGAAGCAGAACAAGAAAACCAGCAGAGAGCCAGGAATTAAAACTGAATTCTCAAGCTAGGCTAGATGGTAGACTAGGGTTTATAAAGGCAGGGAAGGAGGATCATATGAACAGAGTGAAGCAGCGGACGCCATCTTAGAAAAGGGCTAGGATGCCTATAAAGGTCAATAGAAGATCTCGAGTCCTGACAGGCCATATGACAGCTTAGTTTTGTGGTAGGACAGGTGCCCTACCTGTGTTGACTACCAATTTCATGCAGAGATTCAAACCGTAATACCCAAGGATGGCCACTACACAGTGTATGGACCGGTGACCTTCCATTGGCTGCAGCTCCTGATATCAGCTGATCACAGGGTGACTTGGGTTCTAACAATAGGTCAGATTATTTTAGTTTTGGACAATCCCTTTAAAGATTAGCTGATAGGCCCTTGTCTTGTTTTTGTTCTGGGGTCCAAATGCCTGAAGCAATTACGTGAATATACAATAATCACACATCTTCAGTATTAACTTCTATGCAAATAAACACTGGATAATAATCTACAGATTGTGAGTTAACAAGTTATTTTTATGTGACAGTTACTAAACTCTTCAGATTGCGCCTCATGGGATGTGCAGCCTCGCGCTGCGCTGACATCCACCTGCCCATTATCACAGCATCCCAGGAAACCTTATCCCAGGGATGTCAGCTATGTGACAGCTCTCGAGGAAGCAGCACTCAGCCAGGCAGCCTCTCCCATGTAATCACTCTTCTCAGTATGAGCAGGGAGTGGCGGCACTCAAAGGTTAATGAATGTGCAGAAATTCCTGTGACATCATTGGACATCCTAGATGTTTCCTGTGTTTAGTTCTGTATCCAAGGCCTGGGTTACATAACGGGAGGTAAGAGCATTGTAAATAGTAAAATTCACCAAACTATATGACAATGGTCTTCAACCCTTAACTCTTCAGCATGCTGGGAGCTGTCATTTTACAGGTTGAGGTCACTGATATGTGGTATATACATTATGATTTTGAACATACATGAACCATATGAAGTGTATTGGGGCGTTAGTATGATAACAGCCAGTTGTCAATTTAATTTGACAGACCGACCGGTGGTACCGAGCTCACTGTAACCAGTGCAGTCCTGTAATAGGAGCCACCGGGGTAACAAGTCCATTCAAGACATTTGTTCCTCCTAAATCTTTCCCATCACCTCTAAGTGATATTATTGAGACGTGGGAGGAACCACAGCAACTTAGCCACAAAGTGGAGTCCCCGTAATGTTACAGAGCGGGGTGCCGAGTGCTGAGGAGCAGATGACAGATAAGTCCCCACTGTTCTGCTGACCCCATAACTGCAGCTCTACATCACCAAGCACAAACATTGCACCTGCCGGGAGCTTCATGGCTGAGCAGCTGCAGCTGTGCATAACCAAGCACAAACACTGCGACCGCCGGGAGCTTCATGGCTGAGCAGCTGCAGCTGTGCATAACCAAGCACAAACACTGCGACCGCCGGGAGCTTCATGGCTGAGCAGCTGCAGCCGTACATCACTAAGCACAAACATTGCCACTGCCGGGAGCTTCATGGCTGAGCAGCTGCAGCCGTACATCACCAAGCACAATGCTGAGTATAGGATTGAGAAACTGTACATCACTAAGCACAATGCTGAGTGTCAGATGGAAAACCGTACATCACCAAGCACAATGCTGAGTGTCAGATGGAAAACTATACATCACCAAGCACAATGCTGAGTATCGGATGGAGCGCCATCACTGGATTCTGGAGGAGAAGTGTTCTGTGCAGTGATTTATCACACTTCTCTATCTGCATCTGATGGAGGAGTCTGGGTTTGGTGAATGGAGAGTGTTACCCCCAGACTGCATTGTGTCCACTGTACAGATGGTGGAGGAGGATAATGCTCTGGACTGTTATCAGAGAATGGCCTCTGGGCCTTAGTTGCAGTAGAGAGAAATCTTAATCCTTCAGCACAAGACACTGTGGAATATTGTAGCCTTCACCTTAGCGGAAATAGTTTGGGGAAGACCCTTTTCTGCTTCTCATGACAGTGCCCAGTGCACAAAGTTCATGAAAACATGGTTCATGTATATTGGTGGTAGAACATGACCGGCTGCACAGAGCTCGGATCTCAACCCCATCCAACATCTTTGGGATGCTTTAAATTGGAGATTGTGAGCCTGTCACACACACGTAGGATAGGAAACCACGGTCTCTCTGTTGCTGAACTTCCACCCAGCTGGTTCCAGTACCGGCTAGTACTCCTACTGCACAGTCCCTAAAGACATCTGCACAGATAGTAAAAACCTTAGCTCTAGGACTAGAGGATGACTGAATGGGCCTAGCTTTCTGATCAGCCATCGAGAGTATCACGTACCTCATAAGGAAGTAGGGGTGAGATTTCTAAGCACAACAACTGCAACTGGGCAAAGTACAGAGATAAACTATACGAATATGACAGTGTCGTAGCAGGAACTGATTGCACCTGAAGTGTCCCTCCAGCTAGGGATCCCTAGTCTAATTCATGTCCCCAAGTTTACCCCTGAAAGTGGGAATACCTGGGGCTGCAAAGCAAGAAAGTATACAGAGAACCCAGACAGGGCAACAGAGATAGCAGGGTTCCAGAGGATCTCCAAATAGAAGCTTTACTGCTGCAAGCGTAACAACACCACATAAGAATAACAGCTTCACAACTAGGAAGTACACAAATTCTATAGCCGGCATGGAGTGAGGTCAAAGTATTGTTGATATAGCGGAAGGAGAATGTAATAACAAGCTACAGCTGAAGGTTAAGAGAATATTTAGATAGCAGTGAAAAGGTACTTACCCCCTTCAGCATTGAAAACCAAGCACACCAGTAAAAAACGCAGTGAGCTCTACAGAAAACCTGAGATCAATTAAACACTGAGACCTTCTGACCTAAAGTCCCCAGAGGTAACAACAGGACATGGCACACTCATTACAGTGCCTCCCCCAACATCAGTGTCTGACCTCACAAATGCTCCTGTGGATGAATGGGCAAAATTTTCCACAGACACCTCCAACATTTTGTAGAAAGTCTTCCCAGAACAGCAGGAGCTGTTATAGCTGCAAAGGGAGAACCAACTCCTTATTAATGTCTATACTATGGGAGCAGAACTGGAGGTCTGACAAGTTCCTGTAGGTGGGATGTGGAGACGGAACATAGTTTTATTAATGTAGTGTGTAAATTAGTAAATACTTACATTTTTTACAAAACAATCATATTGCGTCTTATTTTCCTAGAATATTAATTATAATATGACAATTGGGTGTTACTATTTTCCTAGACAATGAGACAAGCCCCTATACTCTCTAACATTGACTCAGTACTGAGAATGTAGAGTCACACTACATTGATTAGAGGAGAACTTCCTTCCGGCTGCTCCACCATCCAAGACCAATGAGAGAAAAAGAGAGGTAGAGAGAGCGAGGGATGGAGATAGAGAGGGAGAGAGCAAGAGAAAGAAAGAAAGGGAGGAGAGGAGAGAGATGGAGAGAGAAAGAAGAGGAGAGAAAGGAGAGAGAGAGAAAGAGAGGTAGAGAGAGCAGGCGGGAGGCAGATAGAGAGTGAGAGAAAGAGAGTAAGGGGGAGATAGAACGATAGAGAGAGAGAGAAAAAAAGGGAAGAGAGGAGAGGTAGAGAGAGCCAGAGGGATGGAGATAGAGAGGGAGAGAGCGATAGAGAGACAGAGAAAGAAGGAGAGGAGAGAGAAAGATAATGAAAGGAGAGGGGAGAGACATAGAGAGTGAGAGGGATGGAGTTAGAGATGGAGTTAGAGAGGAGAGAGCAAAAGAGAGAAAGAAAGGGAGGAGAGGAGAGAAGAAGGAGTGGAGAGAGAAAGAAGAGAGAGAGAAGGAGAGAGAAAGAGAGTGAGAGGGAGGGATATAGAGAAGGAGAGAGAAAGAGAGGGAGATAGGGTTATAGAGAGAAAGAAAGAAAGAAAAAGAAAGAAAGAAGAGGACAGAGAAAGAAGAGGACAGAGAAAGGAGAGCAGAGAGAGAAGAGAGAAAGGAGAGGAGAAGGAAAGGGAGGAACAGAGAGAGGAGAGAGAGAGAAGGAGAGAGAAAGAGAGAGAGGAGCAGAGAAGAAACTGGACTTTGAAAATCATCTCTGGTGGTCAGAAATCTTTTCAGAACATTGCAATCAGCGTATCTTTTTTGGTCATAAACGCACCTGTGGCGCCCCGCAACGAGTGCGTCACAGGAGGGTATTGCAGCCATAAATGCAGCCGCAATATTCTCTGACACAGCAGTGATCCGGTTAACTTTGAGATCCAACCCTGCATGCATCACCTAGAACAGAGGGCCAACCCAGGGTCCTGGTGGGCGGAGTGTTAGGGAAGTGTGTAGGGAGAACAAACCCTTAGTCAGGAGTAGTCTGCAGAGCCTAGAGAAGAGAGAACTTGAACTTGGAGTAGGAGCGGGGGCTCTGCACCCCGTGCAGCCCCCGGGCCGTCACCGGTCGGGTGTCAGCACCCGAGGCCTTACCAACCGGGATCGGGCATCATCAACCACGGGTTCCAAAATACCCCCGTGCCCAACTCACAGCCGGTTCACTGGTACGAAGCTGGCAGCAGTTCACCTCTGCTACGCGAACCAGAAGAGTGGAGGATCAGCTTTACAGGAGCACCCCACCACCAGCCAACTTCCAGTCGTCTAACCAGCGGTGTACCCACCGAGGGATCCAAGGCTCCCCAAAACATCCATAACGTACATCTTGGATAGGGCATTGAAGCAGCCTCCCCGTACCCGATCTGGTATTCCTGGGCGACAATGGCGAAATACTTAGCTAGAATGGAGGAACAACTTGCGGATCTCTAAGGGACACCATCACTGCTGAGTCCACCCGGTCCACTACCCGTAACTGTATACCATGTACTGCCTGCTGGTTACAGTAAAGATCCGTTGCAGAGACTTTATGTGTCCGTGCTTCCTTATGAACTGTCCGTCCGCACTACAAGGTAACCGCAGCTGCCGCACAACATCTTAAGCAGCTCCAGCCTCCGGGGATCACCGCTCAGCCTGTGGGGAGTGTTCCATCTTGCTGCTGTCCATCCCCCGGAGGTTCCGCAGCGTCGGTAACGATTACCGAAACTACTCATAAGTGGCGTCACGAATAAATTAACCCCTTTAATCTGTTCCTACAAGACGTCTTCAACTTTTGATCTGCACTCTACCGGGCCCGGCTACTGGCAGGCGCGACCCACCTGTGACAAGGAGGAAGGAGCTACAGCCTGTCTAAACCGGAGTCCACGGGCTTGCGGTGAGTCACACCAATTACACACCAAAACCGCACTGTGTGAACACCATGCATATCTGCAGCGTTTTTCTTGATTACTTTGAGGTCAATGGTTAAAACACTCTACAAAAATCGCACCAATAATTGACACGCTGCAAATTTTCTTCTCCGCAGAAGGTGGAGGCGCTGTCATGAGTGTGCCTCTTCCTGTTGTTATCTCTGGAGGACCTTAGGTCAAAAGGTCTCGGTGTTTATTAATCTCGGACTTTCAGTAGAGCTCACTAGATGTTTATACTAATGTGCTTGGTTTCCAATGCTGAAGAGGCTAAGGGCAGCTTCAAACTGCGGTCAGGCCGCGGTCCTGACCTATCAGCGGCTACAGCTGTGTGCGGCGGCACACCGGACCAGAGGGCAAATTAGCCCTCCAGTTCTGTGTGCTGATCCAGTCTAGGGTTGTCAGGTTCACCCCTGACAGCCCTGGACCGGACCTGACCGCATTGTGAAGCCACCCTATGTACATTTTCACTGCTAGATATTATCTTAGACTTCAGCTGTAGCCTGTTATTACATTCTCCTTCCACTATATCAACAATACTCTGACCTCACTCCATGCTGGCTATAGAACTGTGTACTTCCCAGTCTTCTCCGCACTTGTGATATGATTCTCACATGCAAGAGAATTGGATCACAGTACAGGACACTCAGCTCACACTCTGATCAGAGTATCATCAGAGTGTCATTAACATAATCATTCTGATTCTCTAGAAAGAGACAATCATGACTCGTGTGGGCGCAGACTTACTCTGTTTTACTGATGATGTTCCTTTCCACTTCTGGTAATTTTTGAGACTTTTGATTCTCCTGAGTATGATATTGCGGGGTGCTATGAAGGGCTTTATTGTATTACCTACGTATTATTGTATTGCAATAATTCTCCCAGTCACACAGCACACAATTAATCTCTGAGCTGCACAGGCCTTCCGTTCAATGGAAGAAGATCATTTTATGCTTTATGGATGGAGATAATAATGTAATTTAATATCACACTATGTCGTGCATATGAACTATATAAATATATGAACCATAAAAAAACTAAAACCACAGAGTGAGAGATGTAATGGAGTCTCACGGTTTAAAGTACATTTCTCCTAATATTAGTTGTTTCCTGCTGCAGAACTTCTGAAAACAATGAAGTGCTATATTCCTTTTCCTTGAAGAGGTTTCGCAGCAGCATAGGATTATGCTTTACCTGTCAACAACAGAAAAATGGCAGACTCTGAACTCCAGGAACAGCCATTAATGGGGTAGTCAAGATGTTTTCTTGAGTCCTCATGAGTCTGAAGGAAGTGGGGATTGAGTGAGGCATCAAGGTGGTGGGAAATGGTCACAAAGTATCAACACTTCTCATTCTGTAAAAGGGATTGTGGGGAGATCTTTATATCAACATCACGTGAAAGCCCACAGACTTATCAATCTTATTACAACTTACAATAATCAATGGCAGTACTGTCACAATCCCTCCGCACAACGCGTCTGGAACACTATTGTAGTTTTGCTGTTACCGGTACCTGGGTGTGCTGAGCTGTCAGTATGCTGATTTTCAAAGCAAACTTCCATTCTGGTTCTGCTAGGTGCTGAGTTGCTCAGGTGTTCCAAGTTCCAGTGATTGCTTTGTTACTTAGCTGAGTAGCATTTCCCAAAATGCTGCCAGTTGTAGATCCTGTTTGAAGTGCTGTGTGGCCTGCATTCCTGTGTCTGCTCTGATCTTGATCATATACCCTGAACTGTTTCTTGATTACTCATTTGCCTGTTCCCTGTACTTCTTATTCTCCTGGTATTTTGGCCCCTGGACCGTGATCTGTATATGCCTCTGTTTAATCGTTGAATCCTCTCCGTGATCTCCTGGAAAACCTGATTCTGGACCGTTATATGACTACGTCTTTATCGACTCCCTGAATACTGCGAACTCTCTTGAAACTGACCCTGGACTTCCTGACCTTCCTGTTGGCTCCATTCCTGTAAGTAGTGACTGTGTCACAACCTAGTTTAAGTAGTGACTCGCATCAGACTCTGCGACACAACCTAGCTTTTGTTGCGATTAGTGTCACAAGGACATTTCAGAGATACTGATTAAAGGTTGGGGGATTTTGCTTAGCAAACTGAAATTACATTATTTTATTTCAACATTCTCTGGATTGATAACTAGAAGAGCTAGGACCTTAAGGACCGTCTCACATCCAGCCATTTCCAACCACCCATATATCATTTAAACAGGGGGTTGGACTTAAAGGGACGTACCCTTGTGGAAATTGTCCAAGAAGGATTTGGAATAAAGGTAAAACACTTACGGTACATTGTGTCCTCACACTTTTTACATCATCATGGGGGTAAAATCAGGGGTGTGGGAGTTATGGGACTGGAAGCTCTTCACGCCAATGTTAGGGGTAGGGATGAAACTTTGGAGCTTTTACGATGGGAATCCGAATGGATCTCCAATTTACGCAGACTGGATCCACATGGATTGAATGAAGAACTTTTCTTACATGGATTTCACATACAGTCCTACAAAGGGGTTTACATCTTTTTGCCTAGTTTCATGTGCAGTACTCTTTTTATCAACTTGGATTAATTCTCACATCTCTGTTTTCAATAACCTAATATATTTATTTTATTTTTTTACTGTATTCCTTGAACAGATGTAATGACAGCTCCAATGCCCCTGTGGCAGGGTCACCGACGCACTCACCCCTCTGGACGGTCCCCACTACCGCTTCCAGCACCTGACTGTCTGCCTACTTGTACCAGCCTGCCAAATGGATTGGTCAGTTAATTACCGTAAACGTATCTATGCACAATATTCCCATGGATAATCCAATCAGATGTAGCTATGCCTAGTCCAATCAAATTTTAGCAACCATTAAACAATGGAGAGCAATGTCTAACCTTCTTGTAACCAATTAAGAGTAATAAGAGCATGAGGGCCCGCGAGGAATTGTCTGGTATAAAATGGCATGGTTCTGTAGTAAAGCAGAGTTCTCTGGCATTTGAATCTAATCTGAGTCAAGGGTCATTATCGTTCAATGACATGCTCCTGTTGATTTGGCAAGCAGACAGTTTAAAGGAAGAAGGGCATATTTTGATGTCCAAACCAATCATCCATATTAACCAGGTCTCATGTGTATCCAGACTGTCCAGGAGAATCAATGTGCTGATCCAGATCTGGGAGGAGATCCCCAGGACACCATCCTCCCATCTCATCCAGGCAGTGGCGGACTGTGATCCCGGAGGGCCCTGGTGCAGCCATAGTGAGGAGCTGGGGGAAAAGGGGTTGGGAGGTGCTAGTGGTCGCCGGCGAGGAGCGGGGGGGAGAAGGTTGCGCTTGTGGTCGCCTAGCGGGGGGGTTCTGTAGATGTGGCTCTCCTACCTGCACTGGGCCGCCAAATGCAGTGGAGCCGGGGCGAAAGAGGAGAAGAGGGGCGGGAACAGGCAAGGGGGAAGCAGGAAGCTTCCCTCAATGACCCTCCTCACCTCTGACATCAGGTTACGGTGGCCCCCTAGCCGGTCAGGGCCCTGGTGCAGCTGAACCAGCTGCACCACGGTAGGTCGGCCCCTGCATCCAGGTAATGCCCAGACATTGTCATGAGTCTATACAGGCACTTGGAGGCCACACGCAGTAAGGAGCTGTATTATGGGCTGCTGTGATGAAAATAATGAAAATTAAACTTGACTTTTGATTTTTGGGGTGATTTAGAATCCAGCCCTCAATTGTTTGATCATTTTGGTTTCCATTGAACATTGATTGATACAGGGTTTCATTTTCATAGAATTAGGGGCCTTTCACATCAGCGGTAAATGTAATTTTGCAACAGATCCGGCAGATGTTGCCGCACCTGCCGAATCTGCTGCGTAACGGCCGACTTGCGGCACCGATCCGACAAGCCCCATTCATTCTCTATGGGGCTTGCAGTCAGGTGCAGCAAGTGCGGTTCCGGCAGATCCAGCACTTGCGGCCGCACAGAAATACCGCCGCTAGCAGTGAGCCCCATAGAGAATGAATGGGACTTGTTGTATAAGTGCTGCAAGATGGCAGACCCGGAAGGTGCAGCGACATCTGCCAGATCTGCCGCAAAATTACATTTACTGCTGATGTGAAAGCACTCCTACACTATTTATCTTCAATGAAGATTTTCAAAACTTTCGTTCAAGATGTGATGAGTGATTCTATGGCCCCTTCTTTCCTCTGAGCGGTGTACTTATTAATCCGGCCTAGGAATCGCCCTCATTGGAGGGAATAGTCTATGACTAGCAATGCAGGGCTTTAAATCCTGCCAGTCAGCAGACACAGACGGCTTTATGACAACCCATAATCTCCGGTCAATAAATACAAGGCCCTGGAGCATGCTGACAGAAACACAGCGCATGGACTTGATGTTTGCTTCCACCCTGATTTTATATTAGTGGAACACCCCTGCTGCTTGTGAAAGTCATTACAGTAATGATAATCTTATACGTTGGGGATGTTGTACCTGCAATTATATAGAGAAACAATTATAGTACAGGAGTGTGTGCAATTATTCTTTATATAAATACTTGCACAGTAGATTTTGTTTCTAAATAGCTGCACGGAGCGGCTGTTGGCCAGGATTCTGCATTGCTGGCTAACCTACATGATACAGGAGCCTATGGCCAACTGTTACAACCGCTGCGACACTGTCCATCCCGCAGCAGAGAACCCGACTGCTGCGACAGCTTACTCACCCATCCAGTGGTCTTGCACTGTCTCCTGGCATGCAGTCTTGCTCTTCTGGCCCAATCCCTGAGCGTCTGTCTTGCAGGCCTTCCAGGTACATGCTTAAAGGGCCAACTCGCCCTAACCCAGATATGCTTCTTAGCCTATTGCTGAGAAGGGCTATGTACAGTGGGTATGGAAATGAGTCTCCCCAGGGGTGTTTGGGGACTCGGGTATCCGGGCCTTGTGGTGGTTGGGTTGTCGCTGGTGGCCTGCCCGAACCCGTGGCCCTGGGGACTCAGCTAAAAAGGGTTGGGGGAATGGCAAATAAGAGTTCATGTGACGCCACCTGTGGTTTCTGGTGACTGCACCAGCGCTGCCTTGGGCCTCCAGGGATGATGTACGGGCAGCTAGGTGTTGAAGCTCCCCACAGGCGGAGCTGGATCCCCGGGGCTCTGGTAGTAGATGGTTAGGGATCGAAGTAGGGGATTGGCCTTGCTGGCGGGCAGTTGGAAAAGTCTCTATAGATGGCAGGGTCAGGGGTGGAGGAATGAACACACACCGGAAATTGTTTCTTTACCTTTTACTGCTGGAATTGCAGGTAAAAGTCCAGTGCACTGCCGGGTTTTCAGGAAGCACTTCTGGATCTCCACAGTGAGTGGGGGTATAAGGCCTCGTCTCTTTTCCCTTGCGTGAAGCCCCTGCCCTGTATGTAACTTGGCTGGCCTCCTCTGCTCTCCTATCACCTGTGCTGTGTTGGGTAACCCTCGTTGGACTGCCGCTGTATACTCTCTTGCGGTGCCTGGCTCCCTTGTTGGTGGCTGCACAGATGCCCGGGAGACTGAAGTCTCCACAGAAATCGGTATTCTCTGCTGGGCTGGGTGCTCTCCTGCAGACTCAGACTCCTGTGCCTGGGGTGCTTTCTGGTGTGAACCAAGACGGCTCCTTGGTCCCCAGGCTGTACTTCTCCATTGTTCCTACGTCTCGCCTTCGAACCCACTCTTGGGTCCCAACAATAGCTAGACTGATGGTTGTTCAGGTGTCTCTGGCTCGGGCCTAGCTCGGCACTCACCACCAGAACGTCTTCACAGCTTTTCTAACGACTGCACGCTCTGCCTAACTCCGGCACCAGCACCGGTATTCATAGGGGATCTTGCCTAAGAGCAGCAAGTTGAGATACCCCTACTGGTTTGGGGTGGAAGGTGTTGTTTGCGCTTGTGTACCCACTGTGGAAACCCATCCATGCTGTAGGTGAGTCTGTGGTTACCTGTGTGAGCTGGGCGCTACAGAAACTATTCAGACCCCTTTAAATTTTTCACTCTTTGTTTCATTGCAGCCGTTTGGTAAATTCAAAAAAGTTCATTTTTTCTCACTAATGTACACTCTCACCCCATCATGACTGAAAAAAACTGAAATATAGACATTTTTGGAAATTAATTAAAAAAGAAAACTGATATATGACATGGTCATAAGTATTCAGACCCTTTGCTCAGTATTGAGTAAAAAGCCTTTTTGAGGTTGTAGAGCCTAGTAGAGAGATAGGCAACCAGTCCATACATTGTGGTCCAATATCAAACTGAAATCCACAGCCCATAAAAATCTGACTTTAGACGTACATATGTGTCTTATGCCCACGTCACACGCGTCAATCTTGTGAACGATATCAAAAAAGCAGATCGCTTAAGCGATATCGTTTGTGCGTCGCTGCGTGTAACCGAGTGATATTTCATTGAAAAATCGCTTGATTGTTTGATTGCAGATTTGTGAGCAGGACCTCAAATCAAGCGATAATCACTTGAGCGATCTACAGCATCATGCCGTGTGACGCCGCACTAACGATCTAGTGGACGATTTTGCCTATTCCTGACAATGGCTTTTGTAGAACACTGGGTTGTGCGCTTGATCGCTGGCACTTTGCCAAATTTGAAAACCCAATTGAGATCTATGCTTGTGACACCGCACAAGCGATATTGCGAAATTGTTCAAACAATCTCAATCACGTGACTTTTCTGACGATATTGTGATTGAAATTGAACCGTGTGATGTGGCCATTGAAATCTATGGGGATCTGTAAGGGTACCGTTACACGTCGCAACATTGCATGCAATTTCACTGGCAATTTGCTGGTTGCAGTGAAATCATGGAGACATTGTTACATTTGTACACGGCAACGAAATAGAACAACGTGTCCATGATTTCACTGCAACCAGCAAGTTGCCAGTGAAATGGCATGCAATGTTGTGACGTGTAACAGTACCCTTACAGATCCCCATAGATTTCAATGGCCACGTCTGATCTGCAAAACCTGAGAATACTTGCTACTCTGAATCTGATGGACCCGTTTATAAAACAGATGTGTGAATGGAGCAATAAAACTCTATAGGACTCTGTGCTGTCCCAGAAAAATAATTGCAACCACACTGGAACGCGTCACTTGGATGTGTGCCTGCAACCTAAAAGTCTGATTCATGTGTGGGTTTCATAGTTTGTGTATGAACACTAATGCCCGGACTGACCGCCAGTCACTTCATACGCCTATGAAGCTGTTAATTCAGGTCAAGTAACCCTCACTTGCTCCGGGCATTGCCATCCCAACACAGACTGTGAGACAGAAATGTTTACATTCAGGTACTACATTCCCTGACACTGTCAAATCAGAGGTGATAGTTTCAGGCCGTGCAGCAACAAACCCTATATACAATGTTACTGTCAATTTATTCAAACATTTCCAAGAAGAATTACATAGGGATACCACAATGTAAAAGGTCTAAAAGAAAAGGGAATATAAGATCATGTTAAACCATGGGATAGTGACAATTTACTGTCAGATGGGCAGATAGGGCCCAGCTTGCAGTAGTCCCTGACCTAAGGTCTGGCTAGAGAACAGAGCCACATAATCTGGGTGTACATAGTGGAGACACAGACAGAAGATAGCCAGATCCTGAGGAGATAAGGTTGACCGAGCATCCAATCCAGCTGGTGTACAGTAGGCTCACTAAGCAGTGTACGTATGGAGAATGGAAGAGCTGGGTCTGAGTG
The DNA here is from genome assembly GCA_033576535.1 of Allobates femoralis. Lineage (NCBI taxonomy): Eukaryota > Metazoa > Chordata > Amphibia > Anura > Aromobatidae > Allobates > Allobates femoralis. The sequence continues at coordinate 78,323,782 of JARQOC010000007.1, forward strand.
TGGTTGAGGGAAAAACCAGCAAAGAAAGTGTTGCAAAGGCCTCATTGCACCCATCAAGCAGGACAGTTTAAAGTTCCTGAAAGGCTGTGTTACAGTGTGTCCAAGACCCACTTGTCCATAACGTCTACATATTGAAGTCATGAATGGCTAGAGAATTGGTTTATTTGCACACTTTGGGCACCCTACTGCAAGATTGAGAGAATTGAAGCCGCAAGAGGGTTGCACACCTTAACCAATGACTGAGCTCATTCCAAGATAGATTTAGCTCCTAAGGACTGCGTGCCTGTTTCGTAGACTGGACTGAGGAGACAGGACTGTGTCCCTGTCCTAAGAACTGATGATGAGGGTATAATGGGCTGTGCCCATGATGTAAAGGTCTACCCTTGAAGGAAATGGACTGCTGGGTTATGTCATCTTGAGGGCTCTTGTGAGAAGAGTCTTTTGCAAGGTTGGAGAGAGACTGTGATGGTTATGGTTCCAGGGTCCTAACAAAGGAGATCCATGTCAGAAATATTCTGGAAAAGAAAAGGAGGAAGCCGTTGTGATGATTAATTGTATGTTATGTGTGGTAAAGTATGTTGTGTCTTCAAGGTTTCCTGGAGGGTCAAGGACGACCATCATTAAAGAGGCGAAATGTAAAGAGATGTACATATTGCCCACATTCCCCCTTAAAGATGTTATTGTTATGATTGTATAATATGATATGTGTTGGTAACATGTGTCTGCAATTCAACATCGTCATCTGCTGACCAGATTGGTAAGAATGGAGAAAGTGGAGATAATGACAACAGTAGGAACCAAAAAGTGAAGTATACGTCCCCTATGGAGCAGATAAGAAGAGGCACCATGTCGGGTGACAGCTGTGGCGTAGTTAATAATTCTAAAAATCACAGGACAGCATGGGACGACTTGGCACTTGGCACTGGAGTAGAACGAAAGCGTAGGGAGCGAGTTGGTTATAGCTGCCATTAAGTGACCAGATCCTGTGGGGAATCAAGAGACCGTATCCTGGGGAGAACGAGAGAGCAGATCATGTCGAGAATCGAGAGAGGCATTACTGATGTGGGGTCTGCTGGCCACCAGAGAGAAGCACTACTCATGTGGGGTCTGCCGACCACTAGACAGAGGCACTACTAATGTGGGGTCTGCCGGCCACTAGAGAGAGGCACTACTCATGTGGGGTCTGCCGGCCACTAGAGAGAGGCACTACTCATGTGGGGTCTGCCGACGACTAGACAGAGGCACTACTAATGTGGGGTCTGCCGGCCACTAGAGAGAGGCACTACTCATGTGGGGTCTGCTGGCCACTAGAGAGAGGCACTACTCATGTGGGCTCTCCCAGCAACTAGAGAGAGGCACCACTCATGTGGGGTCTGCCAGCCACTAGAGAGAGGCACCACTCATGTGGGGTCTGCCGGCCACTAGAAAGAGGCACTACTCATGTGGGGTCTGCTGGCCACTAGAGAGAGGCACTACTTATGTGGGGTCTCCCAGCCACTAGAGAGAGGCACTACTTGTGGGGTCTGCCTGCCACTAAAGAGATGCACTACTCGTGGGATTCTCCGGCCACTACAGAGAAGCACTACTCATGTGGTGTCTCTTGACCACTAGAGAGGCACTACTCATGTGGGGTCTGCTGGCCACTAGAGAGGCACTACTCATGTGGGGTCTGCCAGCCACTAGAGAGAGGCACTACTCATGTGGGGTCTGCTGGCCACTAGAGAGAGGCACTACTTGTGGGGTCTCCTGGCCACTAAAGAGAGGCACTACTTGTGGGGTCTCCTGGCCACTAGAGAGAGGCACTACTTATTGGGTCTGACTGCCACTAAAGAGAGGCACTATTCATGTGGGATTTTCTGGCCACTACAGAGAAGCACTACTCATATGGGGTCTGCTGACCACTACAGAAAGGCACTACTCATGTGGGGTCTGCCGGCTACTACAGAGAGGTACTACTCATGTGGGGTCTCCAGACCACTAGAGAGAGGCACTACTCATGTGGGGTCTGCCAGCCATTAGAGAGAGGCACTACTCATGTGGGGTCTGCCAGCCATTAGAGAGAGGCACTACTCATGTGGGGTCTGCTGACCACTACAGAAAGGCACTACTCATGTGGGGTCTGCCGGCTACTACAGAGAGGTACTACTCATGTGGGGTCTCCAGACCACTAGAGAGAGGCACTACTCATGTGGGGTCTGCCGGGCCACTAGAGAAGTACTACTTATGTGGGGTCTTCAGACCACTAGAGAGAGGCAATACTCATGTGGGGTCTCCAGACCGCTAGAGAGAGGCACAACTCATCTGGTGCCTGCCAGCCATTAGAGAGAGGCACTACTCATGTGGGGTCTGCCAGCCATTAGAGAGAGGCACTACTCATGTGGGGTCTGCCAGCCCCTTTAGAGAGGCACCGCACTACTCATGTGGGGTCTCCTGGCACTAGCCTGACAGGTAGCGCACACTTTCAATGCATATTCATACTGCAGTCAGCGGAACAACTTCCCTTTGTGAGTCAGTAGATGTGGTGCATGTCCAGGTGGAACGAGCTGCAGTTTCCACAAATACTCGTGTGTGTAACGGTATATAGAACTGCACTATGTATGCAGAAAATTCAATTTTGATTTTCGTGATCCGCCTGTGAAACAAAATATCTTGTATGGAACATTTGGTATGAAGCGAATAGCAGAACGGAGGTAGAGTTCCCGGGGTTGTGGATGTAGCCGGACCATAAGGCAGAGGCAGCGATGTGTGCACCTGTCCTATTATTATTTTAACAGGACAGGTGCACAATACCTGCCAGGTGTGCATCAAATGGGAAGCGACAGGCGCCACATGAGTAGCCCGTCTCAATTGCCGGTGCAACATTGAGAGGAGCTGGGTCACCTCTTTCAATTCTGTGCTTTATGCAAATGACCTCTAACGTGGTGACGGAGACAAATCAAGCTGGCAGAGCATTAATCCCAGGGCCAGTGTGAGACAGGGTGGGGCCCTAAATGCCCACATAGTGCACCATCAAACACATAAAGGTAGGTTACATATACTGAGTTCAGACTGGAAAATAAGCGCGATTGACAATATTCGATCCTTCCGTGCTCTTCTTTTGTAGTTTGTTAGTAAACACATGGTGAACATTCTAAGAATGAAGCCTGCGGGGGGCGCTCCTGCTACTATTATATGGCTATTGCATGGATTGTAACTCTTTCACTCTCGACTTTCCGTTTTTGTTTTTTCTTTTGTTTGTTTTAGTTTTTTCCTCCATAATTTTGAAGTTTTTATTCGTTTCTTGTTATGCCGTCAACCAATCAGATAAATTTACTTTATATTTTGATAGATCGCACTTGTATGAGTGCAACAATACCAAATGTGTAGTTTTTTTTTCATTGGTTTAATGCTTGTATCATTGTAGCTCCTGCTATAGACCCTGTGGGCCCCCAAGGTAGTGGGGCCCAACAATTGCACAGTCTGCCCCTTAACCTTAATGCCAACCCTGCCTATTCCCACCCAATCGGGTTTGATGGATAAAACTACAATAGGTGCAGGAGTTGCAATCGCACTGAAGCCTAGAGCCCAAAAAGTCACTTTGGCCTATAGAAAAAGACTAATGCTATTAAAGAATTGCAATAATTGGGGGCCCATGAGCTTCAGGTTACGCCACTGATGAGGAGAATCATACAGGAGCATCTCAATGAATTACGGTAGAATATCATCAAAAAGTTAATTTATTTCAATAATTCAATACATAAAGTGAAACATATATGTTGTATAGAGTCATTACACACAGAGTGAAAAATGAAAGCCAATGAAAACCCAAAGGTCATTATCTCAGTCAATTAATTAGGGAGGATGAAGGGTCTGAGAGATAAAATATTCCCTAAATAGGTATCAGAGGCTTCACCTTGTGTGGTTGTGAGAGTCACAACCACTGTAAAAGCAGATCACAGCTGCTGCAGTCCCCAGCGTGGTGCATGTAGAGTAGGGAGGATGAAGGGTTAAACACTGCACTGCCGTATTCCACCAGACATTAAAGGGTGAATATAATATTGATTTATTAAGTCAACGTGTTTCCGGGCTCCCTGGCCCCTTCCTCAGAACGAATCAATATCATATTGCCATGTTTCAGAGCATTTCTGGGTGCCTTGAAACGCGTTGACTAATACATCAATATTATATTCACCTTGTGATGTCTCGTGGAATACAGCAGCGCGGTTTTTAATCCTTCATCCTCCCTACTTTAATTTTCTGAGATAATGACCTTTGGGTTTCCATAATCATCAACATTAACAGAAATAAACACTTGAAATAGATCCCTCTGTGTGTAATGACTCTATATAATATGTGTGTTTCACTTTATGTATTGAATTACTGAAATAAATTAACTTTTTGATGATATTCTAATTCATTGAGATGAACCTGTATCTCCACCTATGACCGGCTTTATACATGGGAAAGTGGAATAATGACAAAGTGTACAGGAAAAATAGGTAATTCTCCGGCCATCTGAAATAGCACTGGTATTTACAAGGGGTAAATGTCCATCAGCCGTAGTCATAGATCCGATCTACAATGATCTCTTCATGGAATCTGACCTTGAAAACTGGTCAGAGGTTTTAGTGGTGGTCACAACAAGGGAGCAGCTGACCCCTGACCTGTAGGTTCAGCGCCGGACTGGGGTGTCTGGGGCCCACCAGGAAAATTGACTCCAGGGGCCCACCCATCTGGACCCACACGGGCCCACCCATTCTTCAGCTAAATACAAGTTCCTGTTATCGGTTATACCTATTATAGTCTAGCGTGGATTGTAAAGCCCAGGCAGCTCCTGCACATCACTGTGCGCTCACCATTACTGTGATGTACAATTACTGTAGTTTGCATTAAAGGAATATTTTGGTGAAAACAAGTTGTCAGCGATGCACAGGTTAGGAAGGTGATCACTTATTTATTGGTGGAATCCGCACCATCAGAAGAATGTGGAGCTTTGAGCATTTGATGAGGTTTTTCCCTCAGTATTTGTAAGACAAAACCAGGAGTGGAGCAATCAGAGGTCATGTTTTCTGAATTTCTCACCCTTTCCTGGTTTTGTCTTAGGCCGGCTTCAGACTGAGTCTGAGATCCGATCCGTAGCTGTCCGCTTGAGGCAGACAGCCGCAGACCGGATCAGCACACAGGACTGGGGGGCTATTATGCCCTCCGATCCTGTGTGCAGCCGCACGCAGTTCCTGCTGCTGATAGGTGACCTGTCAGCGCCTGCAGCTGTGCGCGGCTGCACACAGGATCGGAGGGCATAATAGCCCCCCAGTCCTGTGTGCTGATCCGGTCTGCGGCTGTCTGCCTCAAGCGGACAGCTACGGATCGGATCTCAGACGCAGTCTGAAGCCGGCCTTATAAATACTGAGGTGAAAATCTCACCAAATGCTCAACTTGCTTTCTCTGGCGAACCTCAGTAACTGCATCTCTGCTGCTGTGTCACAGGACAGGGAGGGGTTAAACATCCAAGTATTTAATATCTATTGGAAATAAATAAGTTTCCCCTTAGTGATATCAGATAAAAGAAATGTCTGACCACAATCCACTCTACCAAGACCAATAATAATACATAGAAGGCAGAAATACCACCACACCGTGACCAGATCACACATTACCATGATATAGTGCCCAAATAATGCCACATACAATACACAAATACCGCTACACCATGACCAAAGCACGTAATACTACTACATAGTGATCAAATGCTACCACATATAAGGTATAAATACTGCCACAACATGAGACCACATATTGCCACCACATAGTGACTGAATAATACTACATACAAGGGATAAATACTGTCATGTCATGACCAAAGCACATAATGCCACCACATAGTGACTGAATAATACTACATACAAGGGACAAATACCGTCATGTCATGACCAAAGCACATAATGCCACCACATAGTGACAAATAATACTAAAATAATAAAATTGTAAAAAAGCCCTGTATATAGTGTCAGTGTACAGGTAATGCAATGATCACCATTGACATTATACACAGTAGCTCAGTATATAGTGTCAGTGTGTGTATAAGTAATGCACATACTCACCAGTGATGTCTCTAGGTGAAGAATGATATCACGTCTTCTATGCAGGACTTATCTCTGCAGAAAATAACATAGTTAGCTATACCTGACTCACTTCCAGAGCACAATCCACACTTTTCCCAAGATTTCTACACTAATTGAAATGACAAAAAAAGAAACATAGTGCCGCACTACACAGTAACAGTGCTAAAGTGTCATTCTGTGCCTGCTTATCCTTGTTGACAGACATATTTGTCTGATGGCAAAGATGTAGCAGAGCTGAAGACAAAAGACCCGTGGATTTCGTCGGAACAAGGATTTTTTTTTAATTAAAGATGGAGTCCCTAAATGTGTTTTGTGTTTTATTTTTAATAAAAAAAAATTCTGTTTTTTTTTCCTGTTTACTAGAAATTCATGGTGGCCATGTCTAATTTGGCATGACACCATGACATTTGGGCTAAGTACCAGCTGATAATACAAAGCTGGCCTGGTACTAACCCTTTTATTACCCAAGGTGCCACTCACCACCAGAGCCACTGGAAGAGCCAGCTAAAGTGCCTGGAAATGGTGCTATAAAGAATGCGCCTTTTTTAGGGGTGGCAGCGGGCTGCGATTTTCAGTGTGGGGAGCCAAGAACGCTTGGGCCCTACCATGCTGAGAATCCCAGCCCCCAGCTGCCTTGTTTTTGCTGGCTGGCCATCAACATATGGAGGGAGCCCACGTATTTTTAAAAAAATATATATTTTACATAAGTTTAAAACAAATATTAGGCTTCTCTGTCTTTTGATCCCCAGCCAAGGTAAAGCCAGGTAGCTGGGGGTGGCAGGCCGTAGCTGTCTGCTTTATCTGCGGAGAGAATCAAAAAGTCTGTGGAGCGCTAAATCATGTTTTTAAAAATGATTTTTCACACTTCTATATGTGACAGACCCAACAGCCAATCACAGATGCTGTCAAAGAGGATGGGCATCTGTGATTGGCTGTTTGAGCAATCTACAATCAGCCCATACATTCTAGTATGGTACTATGTTTGGGCTGCTTTCAGGTTACTCAAGCAGCAAATCACAGACGCCCATTCTCTGTGTCAGTGTCTGTGATTAGCTGTTGGGTCTGTCACACACACAGAAGTGTGGAAAAAAATAATTAATAAAAAAAAAAATGACATAGCGCTCCGTGGAATTTTTGATTATTAGGTCAGATAAAGCAGACAGCTACAGCCTGCCACCCCCAGCTGCCTGGCTTTACCTTGGCTGGGGATCAAAAGTCAGGAAAGCCCAATGTTTTTTAAAAATTATTTAAAAAAAAAAAAAAATGCATGGGCTCCCGCCATATTTTGATTGCCAGCCAGTTAAAACTAGGCAGCTGGGGGCTTGGATTCTCAGCATGGTAAGGTCCAAGCATTCTGGGCCCCCACTCTGAAAATGGCAGCCCGCAGCCACCCCTGGAATTGGCGCATTCATCATAGCGCCATTTCCAGGTGTTTTATCCAGCTCTTTCAGCGGCCCTGGTGCGGGGTGGCACGCTGGGTAATAATGGGGTTAGTACCAGCTTTATATTATCAACTTGTACTAAGCCTGAAATTCATGGCGTCACGCCAAACTAGACATGGCCACCGAATTTCTAGTAAACAGAAAAAAAACAACATAGAGAAAAACATTTTTTAAGAAAAATCAAACACAAAACACATTTAGAGACTCAATCTTCAATAAAAAAAAAATCCTCGCTCCGACATAATCCACAGATCTTCTGTCTTCAGCTCTGCTACATCATTGCCATCAGACAAATATGTCTGCTGACAGAGATAAGCAGGCACAGAATAAAGGCCCTGTTACATGCTGCGATGTTCCAGCGATCCGACCTGGCCGGGATCGCTGGAACATCGCTGTGTGGTCGCTGGTGAGCTGTCAAACAGGCAGACTCACCAGCGAGCAGCGATAACACTGGTAACCAAGGTACACATCGGGTAACTAAGCACAGCGCTGTGCCTTGTTACCCGATGTGTGCCTTGATTACCAGCCTGCTCCCACTTAGCCAGCCTGTCAGAATGAACATCGCTGGTCATTGGACCCTGTCACACATGCCGATGCATGCGTGACAGCGGCAGACCAACGCCCGAAAAATGGTCCCGGCCATTCCGCAACGATCAGCTAGCTGATCGCCAGTCGTTGCAGCATGTCACACACAGCGATATCACTGCGAGGTCGCTGCAGCGTCACAAAACCAGTAACGTTGCAAGGATATCGTTAGCGATATCGTTGTGTGTAACGGTGCCTTTACACTAGAACACAGCTGTTAGAGAAGTGCTTAGCTGGCCTCCACCCGGCGACCATGTTTTCCTGTGCATTGCAAATAATGCATACTTTCAAACACATGCCTATTTTTGCAAGCGTTAGTATGCATTTTTGCAATGCAAGTCTACAGTACATTGCATTTGTGCTGATTTACAACGGATCCGTTGTAACACACAGCATAAGTGCAATGTTAACTCAGCCTAACAGCAGCGAGGAAGGGAAACGGAGCCCTGGAGACTGCCTAGTCAGTCTACTGGTGGTACTATTATGCCCATTGCCCAGAATGTCCTCCCAGCCTTTGTGGTACTATTATGCCCATTGCCCAGTATGTACTGCCAGCCTCTGTGGTACTATCATGCTAGTACTACCACCAAATGCTGTTAGGACATGCTGGGTGGGCATGATAGTACCGCAGACGCTGGCAGGACATACTAAGCAATGGGCATGCATGATAGTACCAACCGAGGCAGGCATGACATATGCCGGCCAATGGGCATGATAATCATGCTCATTGCCCAGTAGTATGTCCTGCCAGCCTCAGTCAAGGGTCCCAGAAAGTTACCTCCTCATCCGTCCTGCTGCTGGCTCGGAGTCCTGTACAGTGCAGCATGTAGTGTGAATGCCACACTATGGAGATGCTGCTTCTACTACTGCCAAGTGGAGGTGAGGGCCACATAGAGATTACAGGGGCCCCATTAGGGGCGGACATAGAGATCATGGGGCCAATCAGGGAAGTATATAGGGATCAGGGGCGTACATAGAGATCATGGGGCCCCATCAGGGGCATACATAGAGATCATGGGGCCCCATCATGGGTATATATAAGGATGAGGGGCGTACAGAGAGATCATGGGGCCTCATCAGGGGCATACATAAAGATCATGAGGCCCCATCAGAGGCGTGCATAGAGATCACGGGGCCCACACAGAGGTGCACATAGAGATCATGGGGCCCACTCAGATGCGTACATAGAGATTATGGGGCCCACACAGAGGCGCACATACAGATTACGGGGCCCACACAGAGGCGCACATACAGATTACGGGGCCCACACAGAGGCGCACATACAGATTACGGGGCCCACACAGAGGCGCACATACAGATTATGGGGCCCACACAGAGGCGCACATACAGATTACGGGGCCCACTCAGATGCGTACATAGAGATCATCATGGGGCCCACACATAGGCGTACATAGAGATCATGGGGCCCACACATAAGCGCACATAGAGATCATGGGGCCCACACATAGGCGTACATAGAGATCATCATTGGGCTCACTCAGAGGCGTACATAGAGATTATGGGGCCCACACAAAGGTGCACATAGAGATCATGGGGCCCACTCAGAGGCGTACATAGAGATCATCATGGGGCCCACACATAGGCGCACATAGAGATCATCATTGGGCCCACTCAGAGGCGTACATAGAGATTATGAGGCGTACATAGAGATTATGGGGCCCACACAAAGGTGCACATAGAGATCATGGGGCCCACACATAAGCGCACATAGAGATCATGGGGCCCACACATAGGCGTACATAGAGATCATGGGGCCCACTCAGAGGCGTACATAGAGATCATCATGGGGCCCACACATAGGCGCACATAGAGATCATCATTGGGCCCACTCAGAGGCGTACATAGAGATTATGAGGCGTACATAGAGATTATGGGGCCCACACAAAGGTGCACATAGAGATCATGGGGCCCACACATAAGCGCACATAGAGATCATGGGGCCCACACATAGGAGTACATAGAAATCATGGGGCCCACTCAGATGCGTACATAGAGATCATCATGGGGCCCACACATAAGCGCACATAGAGATCATGGGGCCCACACATAGGCGCACATAGAGATCATCGTGGGGCACACTCAGAGGCGTACATACAGATTACGGGGCCCACTTAGGGGCGTGCATAGAGATCATCATGGGGGCCACTCAAAGGCATACAAAGAGATTACAGGGCCCACTCAGGGGTGTACATAGAGATCATGGGGTCCAGTCAGGGATTGTAGATAGAGATCATGGGGCTCCGTGAGGTTAGGCTCTCACTGCACCCCAGTATGGTGCCATCAGGGAGCTCCCACAGTGTTTGCTTCATACTAAGGCGGCCTGTGAAGCCCTGTGGGACCTCCCAGAGGGCACCATGCTGGGGGCAGTAGTAGAAGCAGCAGCAGCAGCAGCAATCTCCTCACACTAAATGCTGCACAGCAATACAGGCCCCCAGCAGGTGAGACTGGATGGTGGAGGCTGGAGCACATTCTGGCACCCCCAGGCTGATGGCTGAGGAGCCCATCTATTATGGCAGAATGGGCTCCTCAGTTACCAGGACGACCCCCCCCCTCCCCTCTCACCCAAGCCTCCTTCCCCTGCCCCCCGCCTTTATAGTCACCCTGGCCGGGGCCTGACTGTCTTCTGAGTTGCTGGGCTGCTGGGGCGACGGCGGGTCCCTCTCCTCTGCAGCGACGCTGCCGGCATCTGCACAGTGAGTGTGCACACAGCCTGGATGGAGGCAGTCATCGCAGGCTGAGACTGTCTCCATCTGCGCACGCGCCGGCAGTGTCGCGCTGCGCAGAGGAGGCTGGGCGGCACCGCAACAGCAGGCAAAGCACGGAGAGCTCTCTCCGTGCTTTGCTGCTGCAAGACAAGAAATAATCACTAATCATATCGGCAGTGCGCCGATATGATTAGTGATAGTACAGGGGGGGGGCCTCACACATCTCCCTGCAGGGCCCGGGGGGGGGGGGGGTATGGGGGCGGGGCTAAGTGGGCGGGGCGAACAAGTGTCGGGGCCCCCCGGGGGATCTCCCGATCTCCCGCCGGGCCAGTCCGCCCCTGTGTAGGTTCAATGAAGAATGCTGGGTTAGGGGATTTCCTCATTAGTCCCATTTAAAATCATGAGACATAGATCTTAGACCTCGGATGACTAAATAGGAACAAACGTCTCACCACAAATGGGATGACTGTGCACAAAGGATCTGGTAGGAAGCATAAGTACTGGTCGTTCTGGGTAAAAACATGTATAAGTAATAATTATAAGTCGCTCAACAATGAACTTTGATCTTTTAGATACATAATTATCAATGCTGCAACCAATTATAGCCATTGCAAGAATCCAGAGTAGGCGGCCGCCCAGAGCGTTTCCGGTAAGCACTGTAACCAATCAATGTTTATTGTCCATTGCAATAAGCCAATCACCAGATACTCCCAAAATCTATGGGGAGCCCAAGAGCAAGTGGTCACTTTCCCTACAGCGCCTCCAGAGGGGAAAATTAATCACTACACAGTCTTCATTAAAATCAGTTGGCTGTCTGTAATTCCCAAACTGGAACAGAGATGCTCCAGGTAAATGCTGTGACAACTGTCCAAGGGAACAGGCACAAAAGGGGTATCCCAGAGAGGTTAGGTACAAGCCGCTCCATTAGGCAGGACCCCGAGAAACCCTGACTCCTATTAACCTCTATACAAGAATCTGGATTTACAACAGGCTTCAGGAGATTGCTGTCTATGGAAGGGCTGCAGTCCGGAGAAAGGAAAGTCACCAAGCAGGGTCAAAGCCGGGAGGTCAGAAAAAGGCTAAACTCAGGATCCAATAGCATAGTCAGGGACCCAGGTCACAACTGAGATGGCAGCAAGGTATGAAATCTTGATACAGAAGAAAAACAGGCAGAGGAAGAACCGGAAAAACACCCATACAAGACAGGAGACTAGTCAGGGATGACAAAAGCTACTTCTGGCAGCTTCCAGCAGAAGGCTGAAGATATTAGAAAGGTATGGTGCTTTCCAATAGGCTGAAGCATAAGAGTTAATGACTTCAGCTGGGCAGCACACACATTTACTAGTCAGACTGAAGTACAGCAGGTTCCAGACACTCTAACCTTAGTGGATGGATAGAGAGTGACCCTGCACTGATCAGAGGTTCTGACTTCTCCTCTATCACCAGCACCACCTACAGGATGAATACGGCAGTGTCAGTTGACAGAAGCAGATGTCGCAGGAGCAGACTTTGGTGGGGAGGTGACAGCTGCTCTCCACTCCAAATAATAATTGTTGGAAAAGTTGTTTATAATAAATTAGAATTCACTAATTAGGTATTTCAAAATGGCTAGTCTAAATCAAACAACGCCTTTAATAGACCAACATTGGTTAGTGCATTCATTCACCATTCTTGGCACAACTCCCACATGGAGCTGCACTATGGCCTCAATAAGATTTAGCGGAAAAGTGGACCCCAAATGCTCTAAAAGACCTAAAATAATAATTAGAACAGTTAATCGCTTCTCCCCCTGTCCGTGCCGCTGCTCTGGTCTTGGTGTTTTGGCTGCAGCGATGAAGTCACATTGACCGCACTCATAATCTCTGTAGCTAATCACTGACATGCACAGCTGTGTCAGGGTAGATGGCACAAGACGCTGAGTTCAGTGATTTGCTGCAGCGATGATATGGTGATATACTCTGTTAATATGACATCACTGCGGCAGCCAAAACACCGAGACCCATGCAGAGGTAGGGATGCATCACTGGACCTGCGGAGGGTAGGCGCCTGCTCTGTTTGCTATTTTAGTTAGTGAAGTCCATTTGGGGTCTAATTTCCTGAAAGTGGAATACCCCTTTCAAGGGAATCTGTCAGCAGGTTTTGGCTATGTAAGCTCAGGACAGCATGTTGTAAAAGTTAAAGAACAAAAGTCAACTGTGCCTTTCTTATCAGACTGTGTGCTATTTTTTACTTAAACTAAAGGCTTTATTACCTGGTGATTACCATTACAGGACTACTTTGTCACACACATGGCTGTCCGATACACCCCCTCCTGTGAATAACACCTCACAGTCAAAGGACAATCTCTATAGAGAGCCTGGTGTGGACGGGGGCAGCTCTCCCAGCTCTAGTACAGGCCTAAAACTAAATGCTTTGATTGTGTCAGAACAGTTGCAGCCAGTAATCTATGCAATACATCATCGGATTCAGGGTCTCTTTTCCTATTTTATGCTGCTGTCAGATGCGATAGCAAAAACCAGCTGACAGATTCCCTTTAAGGCCCCCATACATATTTGAGAAAAGACACTGAAGGAGGGGGTCAGCTGATCATCTAATGAGTAGCGGGGCAGACAGGGTGTATCGGGGCGAGAGAAGGATCAGGCATGTTCAATTTCAACTCTTAAAAGCAACATGCATTCGTTTGTATGGGGGAGAGATGGCTTTCAACTGAATGGATATTAGTATGATGAATATTCAGGGTGTTTGGAACCTGATATACAGTAATCATGTATGACGGGGGTTTCCTCCCTATACTGAATGACATTATATGATGTCATTAGTCTCTATATGACACGTCGTGATATAAGGTGACATGTGATGTCATCAGGTGACAGTCCCCTGTATATACTGGAATGAATCCAAACTGAATGAATGAAAGTGACTGCTATCATGTGTGCTACATTCAGATGATGAATGACGGATGAAGCAATACACGGACACACCAGCAGCTTCTTATCTGGGACAAATTATAACATAAGACTTGTCAGTGCATTTTTCCTGTCTGTCATAGTGTGAGCCAGCAGACTCAGGATCATGAGTAATAATGACTGTGCAGAGTTATAATGCTACAGACTGGAGAAATAAGCTGCAACATGCAAGAGCAAGCAGCACTGTAGCTCCATCAATGCGGCATGTCGCTCTTGTGCGAATTCCTGCTTCTGACCAAATAAAGTATGCAATTGATCTAATGATGGATCACAATGTTATCAGTGAGATGTATTAATTGCAAAATTGCTCGTAGTTGCAGGCACTATTCAGCAATACCCACCTATGGAGGTGAGAAGGGCCCTTTAATGGAGCCGTGTACATGAGACTATGTGACTTGCAGAATACTGCTTACCATGCTCAGCGCTTACAAGCTCTTTTCAGTTGGCTTTCTGTTTTGAAGCTGCCCAGGTTCGCTGGAGCGCTGTGTTACCTCCTAATACTCCCCAACCTCAGTGTAGTGCAACCAACATCAAAGCGGCAGTGGTCGGTCTCCCAGGCAACGAGCTGTAAACAAACAGTAAAGTGTAAATAACTCAAGAATGGATGCAAATTGCAGTAAATTGCAAAAGTGCTTATTTTTACAAGCAGTATTCAAAAATATCCAACTGTGAAATTAGAATTAACCCTGTCCCCATAAATGTGCTCATTGTCTCCTATGTACCTCTGTGGGCCTTAGATTTAGGGTGTGTGCTCACGGTCAGTATACGCAGCATTTTGGGCGCAGCGTCTTGCCGCTGCGTCCAAAACGCTGCGTAGTACAGTATAAGCATAGTGGATGGGATTGTAAGAAATCACATCCTCACTATGCTTAACCTGCCCGCAGCGTGTTTGGAGCTGCGGTGCGGGTTGCCGGGAGTCCGCTCCTCCGCAGCATGTTTATTTCATTCTGCGGAGTCGGAAGCGGCTGCCATTAGTTGACTGCAGGGAGAAGCCGCCCTGCATCTGCCGCACATGGTGAGTATAGGGCGGCTGCGGGCTCCCTGCGGTCATCAGCAGCTTCCCTCAGTCCAGAGGAGCTACGTCCAACACACAGCTCCACCGGACCGTGAGCACACAGCCTTACAGAGAGACAATGTGAGGCTCTTTATTGGCTTCTCCAATGAAAACTTAAGCTATATTAGAAGCATTAAGAAGGTAAAGCGGTGCCGGTTTCGCTGGGGTGGTGGTTGCCATAGGTGAGTACTGTGTGCCATAGGCGAGTCTCTGGTGTGTATGGGTGCCCATGATCTTACTTTTAGTACATTCAGGCCAGTCCTGTTGCACTCCTCACCTGGTCCATATGAATCACAGATAAGACAGATACGTTCTTAACAAGGCAGTCTTTATTGGGCACAACACTTGTAAGCAGAATGCAGCAGGCAGTACACTTTGGTTCTTCTGTGTAACACAGGCACAATCTTTATGGTTACTGGTGATGACGGCATAATACTTATAGATTTTTTCTTTGGCTAGGCAAATTGGACTCACTTTAGTACAAATCCACTGGCAGTGATTTCTTGCACAAAGACGCTCCCAGAGCCTTTTCCTTCCTTTGTTCATCATCTGGGCAGCACCCTGACCTTCTGGTCTCCCAAGCCTGACCACCTCGCTGGACTCACTTCCCCTTGTCTCTCTGTCTCTAGGCTAGGGTCACACATAACCGTTTTTGGGGAAAAAAATTAAATTTTTTTTTCTAAGTCCAAAAATGGATCCGTTAACGGATGGTGCACTTAGGTGTACTTGAGTTTTTCAAAAACTGTCATCCGGTGTTCCTGGGCTCAAAAAAACGTTGCAGGCAATGTTTTTGGGTGCAGCAAAAAAACAGATCCATTTTTTTTTTTAAATGGGGCCCTATGGGGAAGCTTTCTGTTAACGCTAGGCACCATCCGTTAAAGGATATCCATTTTTGGTGAAAAAATGACTAAGGGCCACTTTACACACACCAACTTATCTGTCCAACTTCTGAACAATTCACTGTTTGCAGTGAAATCATGGACACATTGCTCCATTTTGTGGCTGTGTACAAATGTAACAATGTGTCCATGATTTCACTGCAAACAGTGAGTTGTTCAGAAGTTCGACAGATAAGTTAGTGTGTGTAAAGTGGCCATAAGTCCAAAAGACGGCCAGGACCTTAGGGAACACTTTTAGCACCCTAACGTTAACGGATCCGGTTTTCTAAGCCCTCAAAAATCGGATTGGCATGTGTGACCCTTGCCTTAGGCCTTCTCCAGCTTCCTAGCACATGAGTTTCTGTCACCCACACTTTGCTTACTTGGTCCTTGCTGTTTCTGTTCTCTCAGCCTTCACACACGTCACCAGTCCCAGACTCCTTCAGTACCGAGCTCCCACTCCAATGTAGTTCTTTCTTAGCTGGCAGAGCTGCTTAAAGTGAACCTGTCACCCTCTTTGGGCGTTCTAAACTGTGCCCACCATCTGTAACATGCTGTAATTGGGGTTCCTGTAACCCTTCTTTGTGTCTAGACGTCTCCCTGCATACCTGAGAAATGCACTTTTATTCTGTCCCGCCCTGTACGGTAGTTAGCGCTGAAAAGGTCCGGGAGGGATCCCTCTATTTTGTCATTGCTGCCCACTGCCGGGAATATCCACCCTGCTCTTTTGAAATTCCCACCCCTCCTGTGTATTGGGTGTTGACTGACACGCTCATGTGGCACCCCAGGTTCCAAGTGCCATAGTGTCATTATCGCCCCTTGGTCATAGTATCACATTCGAGAGCAGCAGAAAGGTATTCACACCAGGCAACAACCGCACACAACACCTTCTGCCTCCAGGCCTGAGGGGAAGAGACCTAAACCCGGGTTCAGGGTGAGCTCCCCTATAAATTGTCACCTGGGGTGAAGCTAGTCAGTTCAGTTCCTAGGAGGACTGAGGAAGACATCCTGGTGGACTAGTAGCTGGCTTAAGCTCATCCCAGCATTGCTAACTCACCGAGAGACCTAGAGTCTCAGGAAGTGGAGAGAAACCTGGGGAGTGGAGCAATCCAGTGCTCACCCCAGAGGACAGCGCCACAGAACGGACACCGGGCTAACGACCCGGTAGCCAATACCGGAAGGTGGGGATTCCAAGTTCCCCAGCCACACTGTGCCTGGAGGCAAAGAAACACAAAGAGCCCAGGAGCAGCCGCCTGAGACTTGGGACTGATAAAGGACTCGAGTAGCCTGTCATATGGCAGCTGGCAGGAGATAGAGGGCCAGCAGCTTAGTTTACACAGCAGCAAGTACCCCGCAAACTGAGCGCAGCAAGGAGGCCTCAGGACTTGCTGGGTGTGTAGAACCTGGAGTTGCTCTCGGGTGCATGGACCCCGTTAACCTGCCTAGCGGTATTCCCGAGCCTGACTCGGGGTTAACTTTGACTATCAGAAGCGGTAACCCCGAGTCACACTCGGGATTAACCGCGGGCAGTGTTACAGAAAAGGAAGAATGACAGAATGACACCGCCGCCGCTGCAGCCGCGGGTGAGGACCAGGGGGGGTGTGTGTGCTGTCACAGACTCGCCCCGCCGCCCCTACAGCCGCGGGTGAGTTCCTGGGGGGGGGGGGTCTGTAGCTCTCACAGACTGCAGCCGCGCGTGAGGACCGGGAAGGGAGGGGGGGGGGCTGCTGTCACAGACTCTCCCCGCCGCCCCTACAGCCGCGGGTGAGTTCCTGGGGGGGGGTCTGTAGCTGTCACAGACTGTCATACCTGCCTCTCGGCGACATTGAAGCCCTTCTGTGCAGCCGCTCCCCCTGCCAGCTTGCCCCTGATCCACATGCAGGGGATGGATCCCTGAGCCCCATGCAGGGGGATGGATCCCTGAGCCCCATGCAGGGGGATGGATCCCTGAGCCCCATGCAGGGGGATGGATCCCTGAGCCCCATGCAGGGGGATGGATCCCTGAGCCCCATGCAGGGGGATGGATCCCTGAGCCCCATGCAGGGGGATGGATCCCTGAGCCCCATGCAGGGGGATGGATCCCTGTTCCCCCCCGACTCCTCACCAGACACTGCCAGCACCAACCCAAACTCCCCCCACCCGCTCCTCACCTAATGCTGCACCAGAGCCCCAAAGGCTGAAGGTCCACCACTGGGCAGGAGCGCTGTGCGTTACAACAGAGGGGCACTGCAGAGCATTACAGCAGAGATTCTGCAGAGGAGCGGGGGGGGGGTTCTTGGGGTGATAGCAGCTCGGGGGGGGGGGAGGTGTGCTGCCGCCCGGGACTGTCAGGTCTGGGAGCCGGGGCTGCAGATGAGGGGCGGGAACAGTTACCCTCCTCGCCTCTGTCATGGGGGCCCCCTACTGATGCTTGAGGGGCCCTGGTGCAGCCTCCGCATCTGACACTCGGGGTAAATGGCGGCGGAGTCTCCTTACATTCTCCTGGTGATCCAGCGTGGTCCCCACTGTGATCACCGGTGAGAGCCCCTTCGGAAGCCTCCATATGACTTCCTGGTTCCGTCGCTGTGAGCCGCAGCGGCTCATTAGAGGCGGAACTGGGCGGAAAATACAAATGTATAAAATTTCTGCCCATAAGGGCCCCGTCACACGGGGCGATGGGGCTGGAGATGTCGGCGGCGAATGGCGGAGCCGCGCACACTCTTGCTGCCCCCGCCAGCATCGCCGTCCCCCGTTTAGACGGGGAAACTCCTCCAGCCCCGCGACGGCGACCTGTCGGGCGGTCTCGCCGCCGGGGTGTCTGACAACCCCGGCGGCGATGCAGTACAATGGGAGCCTGTGGCTCCCATTACCTGACAGGTCGCTGGCGCCCGGTTACATGGGGCGATGTGTGCACATCGCCCCATGATGGACGCCTGGTTTCACAGCAGTGCTGTGAAATCAGGCGTCCGGCCGGGACCGGCGACATCACCCCTTTACATGTGGCGACGTAGGGGCGATGATGCCGGCGATAGGCCACGCCCCCACATCGCCTCATGAATGGGCGGCGATATTGCCCCGTGTAACGGGGCCCTAAAAGAAATTTTTTACCAAAAAAATGGTACCGCTTTTAGTACAAAATTCCGGACATAATCAGACCGCCAGGTATAAGATTATTGAATAAAATAATATTATTTATTTAATTATAATTCATGATTTTATGTTTAAAACTTTATCACATCTGAGAGGTCTACTAGAGTCTTCTTTGATCAGGTAATTACTAAGAATTGCAGGCCGACAGTACATAACACCAAATTTCCATGCCAAAAAATGGTAACGCTTTTAGCACAAAATTCCTGACATAATCAGACCGCCAGGGAGGTTAACAACCTGCAAGTACTACCGTTGTACCAGTAAAGGACTGAGGAATCTACAAACCATGATTCTGTCTGTTGCTTTGCGCCCACCATCCTGCACCCAACACCCTGTTTACATCTACTGCCCTGGGGAATCGCTCCACCCATGGGGAGTCTCACCATCTCAGCTGCCTGTCCATCATCCCCAGAGGTTCTGCAGCAGCGGTGGCCACTCATGGCCGCATACCACAGGTGGCATCACGAATGCCCCTTATCCCCTCAGACTTTCCCTAACATTACCCCCTTTATTGAAGGTCATCGCCAGAGTCACAAGACCAAGTATCGGCACCGTCTGTCCCTGTGAAAAGAACCAAGAAGTGAAGACGTGAGAACAACTAGTAACTGCCCAGTACCGAGTCTTCCCTGGCCCTGGAGTGGGTGTGTCAACCTGGCGTCACAAACAGGATGCGAGCGGCCCAGAAAGAACAGGTCTCGTGCCCTTTAAAGAACTGTTAAAACGGTGTAAGAACTGGCTCGCAAAACAGCAGTGGGAAAAAGAGCAGGTGCCATGTGCAGGTCCGTGGGTGTGTCTTGGCCCTCATTGTGGGAAGGACCTTGGAAAAGGCACGAAATAGCAGGCCTGCCCCAAGTACTAAAGAAAAGCTAAGGGGGCCTGATATCAAAAGTGCTGACCCCGCCTGGAGGAGGAGACGTGCCCTTGAGAGCAGAAAAGAAGGAAGGAGAACCGCGTAGTGCGAGAAGCAAGAGGGCATCATGGCGGACGATGGTCCCAGAACCCCGGCGGGCAGACCCGCAACAGAGACCACTCTCAATGTAAATAGGGAGGCCCGAGAATGGGTACGGTTTACCGGATCTGAGGACTTTGATGAGGCTATGAAAGAGCTGAGCCAGTTGTTGACCGCTGTGCAGACGTGGGCCGTGAACGCTTGGACAAGGTCCCAGTTGCAGAGAGCAGCACTACAAGCTACAAGACTACTAGTGCAAGAGCCTTCTGTACCACCGATAGTTGCACCAGTGGAGAAACCAGCAGCAGCGCTGGAGTCACCAGACCTGAGTAGGGTGGTATCGCCTGAGTCGCCCAAGGAGCTACTGGCTGCTACGACCGAGCTGCCAGAGTTGGTACCACAGCCCAAAGACGATACCACCGAGTCGGAGACCAGCGAAGACTCAGAGGAACTTTTGGGAGCTGTAGGCGGTAGGGTGCATTGGGCCTCCTATGAAAGCTTAATGTTGAGGAGCCCGATCGCGGCCAGGCGGAGAACAGAGTCCAGGACCGAGATGACCAATATGACTACTGGACCTGAAGGCAGGCTGAGGAAGAAGAGGAGCGACGGCAGTGCAGAGACCGATGGCATCTGCGGGAGGAGGCCAACCTCGAGGAA
Source organism: Allobates femoralis (assembly GCA_033576535.1). Taxonomy (NCBI): domain Eukaryota; kingdom Metazoa; phylum Chordata; class Amphibia; order Anura; family Aromobatidae; genus Allobates; species Allobates femoralis. The sequence goes on from JARQOC010000007.1 coordinate 78,344,269, forward strand.
TAAAGATGAAGGGAAGACCTCAGCAGCAGTGTCCAGAGACCATCTCAAAATATGTCCAGAAACATTGAAGTCCCAAGAGAGGATTCCAGAAGTCCCAGTACCAGTACAACCTAAAGAAGAAGTGTTCCATACAGTTCTAGGAGACTTTCCAAAGACCTGGACTCAGTAGAATGAAGCAGTCATAGTACTTATGTACTTTTCACCAAGTAAGAGTACCAGAACCAGTGAGACAAGTAGCACCACCACAAGTGGAAGTAGCAGAAGTGGCAACTGTGGAAGAACAGATCTCTGCTCACAGTGAGTTTGTCAGTCCCGTGGTAAGACCAATACCTCTTTCAGAGCCAGAAACACCAGCACGCTATACCACTACACATAGCATAGTGCTCAGTACACCCAGTACACTTGTAGTAAGAAGGTCACAGCGTAGTACACAGGGTCAAATCCCAGCTCACTATGGGGATTAAAGTGCAGTTTAGTTAAGTAGAGAATGTAAATATGTTTTCTTGTGTATATAAAGTGTAAGTACGTAACTATGCAACCACCAAGCTTTTGAACCTACAGAGAATTTACTGCAGGGGTCTCAAACTCGGCTGGGTTGGTGGGCCGCACATAGAAAAATTTTTTTATAGGGGGCCGCATTGCTTGTAGGACTAAGGGTACCGTCACACTAGGTGACATCGCCGGAGATATCGCAGGCGACACACGGGAGCGCACACATTTTTGGCCCCCCCGTCAGCGTCATGTGTTTAGACGCAGCGATACCTTCGGCGATGCTTTGGCGATGTTTCAGGCAATGTCGCTGTTGGGGTGTCTAGAAACCCCAGCAGGGATCCTGTAACATGGGAGCCTATGGCTCCCATCGCCTGTAACATCGCTATTCGCGATGTTACACAGGGCGATGCTTACACATCGCCTGAGAGTGGTTGCCTGGTTTCACAGCAGTGCTGTGAAACCAGGCGACCACTCTGAGCCGATTTTTCGGTGCAAAATCGCCACTTTACACGGGGAGATGTCACCTGGTGTGACGGTTCCCTGACATTTTTAGTAATACCAGATTTTTTGGTCAATGTAGTAACGTCCAAATCCTGATCCCCTTCTTGTAGTAATGTCCGCATCTTGGTCCCTTTCTTGTTGTACTGGTCCCCATCCTGGTCGCCCTCTTGTACTAATATCCCCAACCTGATCCCCTTCTGTAGTAATGTCCCCCGTGCTGGTCCCTTTTTGTAATGATGACCCCCATACTGATCCCCTTTTGTAGTGATGTCACCATCCTGTCCCCCATGCTGGTCCCCTTTTGTAGTGATGTCCCCATCCTGGCCCCATAGTGTAGTAATGTCCCCCATGCTGGACCTCTTTTTTAGTGATATCCCCAACCTGGTCTGCCTTCTTTTTACACACTCAGACATATTCACTCACAATCACACCCACTCACACATTAACTCACCCACACTCACATTAACTCACACTCACATTAACTCACACTCTCACACTCACGTGGAACAAAAGGGGGGAAAGCACAACCCATGAGCGGTACCTGGTGGTCTAGTGAGGGCGTCAATAACAGATATGGGGGGTTCGCATCTCACCTTTGGAGGTTCTGCAACCCTGCACAACCTCGGCGTATCGCAGTGGATGGCTCCGGACTCCAGCGGTCGGGGGTTTCCTCCACGAGCAGCTCCTTCTTCCAGTCAGTTGACTCGAGCAGCCGATCACCTGCCCCTGTGACGTTCTCGGTTACGTCACCGCAGGTCCTTTGGATTCTGTTAGCGGAGACTCTGGTTCACAGCTGCTCCTGCTGCAACCCTAGGATGGGGATATGATATTTGTACAGAAGTGTGTGATTATAACAGAAGCGCTAGAGCACAGGAGGCACACGTTTAATTACCTTTAATATACCACAACGTGTTTCCACGGCGGCCCGCCGTCTTCATCAGGTAAATATACCTGATGAAGAATGCGGACCACCAAGGACTTTTGTTATAATCGCACACTTCTGTACAAAATCGTGCACTCTGACACCCTCACGCATTCACACTCACAGGCACCCTGACACCCACAGGCACTCAAGAAGCACTCTCAAGACAGGCAGTCACACACACAGGCACTCACACACACAGGCAGTCATGCTCACAGGCAGTCGCGCTCACAGACACTCACAGGCACTCACACTCACAGGCACTCACACTCACAGGCACTCACACTCACAGGCACAGGTACTCATACACACAGGCACTCACGCTCACGGGCACTCACAGGCACTCACACTCACAGGCACTCACGCACACAGGCACTCACAGGCACTCACGCACACAGGCACTCACGCACACAGGCACTCACGCTCACAGGCACTCACGCTCACAGGCACTCACGCTCACAGGCACAGGTACTCACACACACAGGCACTCACGCTCACAGACACTCACAGGCGCTCACAGGCACTCACACTCACAGGCGCACACAGGCACTCACGCACACAGGCACTCACGCTCACAGACACTCACGCTCACAGGCACTCACGCTCACAGGCACTCACGCTCACAGGCACTCACACTCACATGCACTCACAGGCACTCACACTCACAGGCACTCACACTCACAGGCACAGGTACTCACACACACAGGCACTCACGCTCACGGGCACTCACGCTCACGGGCACTCACAGGCACTCACACTCACAGGCACTCACAGGCACTCACGCACACAGGCACTCACGCACACAGGCACTCACGCACACAGGCACTCACGCTCACAGGCACTCACGCTCACAGGCACTCACGCTCACAGGCACAGGTACTCACGCTCACAGGCACTCACACTCACGGGCACTCACAGGCACTCACACTCACAGGCACTCACGCACACAGGCACTCACGCACACAGGCACTCACGCACACAGGCACAGGTACTCACACACACAGGCACTCACACTCACGGGCACTCACAGGCACTCACACTCACAGGCACTCACAGGCACTCACGCACACAGGCACTCACGCACACAGGCACTCACGCACACAGGCACTCACGCTCACAGGCACTCACGCTCACAGGCACTCACGCTCACAGGCACTCACAGGCACAGGCACTCACAGGCACGCACAGGCACTCACAGGCACGCACAGGCACTCACAGGCACTCACACTCACAGGCACTCACACTTACAGGCACTCACAATCACAGGCACGCACAGGCACTCACGCTCACAGGCACTCACACTCACAGGCACTCACACTCACAGGCACGCACAGGCACTCACAGGCACAGGCACTCACAGGCACAGGCACGCACAGGCACTCACACTAGCACACACTTTTATTACACTAACCATGCTGGTCCAGTGCATGGGGACCCTGGGGCTTCCCTGTGCGGCCCCCAGCACTTTGGACCAAGAACCATGCTGGCGGCGGTCCAGTGCATGGTGCCGCCGCTTTCTCCGCTATAACATTACTTGCGGCCGCTTCACTGTCTCTGCCGCTCGCTCTGCAAGTTCAATGCGAGTCACCGTCAGCCAATGAGAGGCCCGCAGGTGACGTCAGCGGCCTCTCATTGGCTGAGGGCTTGTATTGAGCTTACAGAGCGGCAGAGCGAGCGGCAGAGACAGTGAAGCGGCCGCAAGTAATGTTATAGAGGAGAAAGCGGCGGCACCATGCACTGGACCGCCGCCAGCATGGTTCTTGGTCCAAAGTGCTGGGGGCCGCACAGGGAAGCTCCAGGGGCCGCATGCGGCCCGCGGGCCGCGAGTTTGAGACCCCTGCTTTACTGTATGAACTCTTGAATATTCTTGAACTTTATAAACTTTTCAGCCAGTGGTGGAAGGACTAATCACCAAAGTGACTGTTTGAGTTTTGAATTTTTATTGGTTTTTGTAATGTTTGATTTTTGAGACTATGTACATTTAATTGTCTGTTAATCTTGTATTGCTTATGTCTATCTTTTGAAAAAAGTTATAGCAGTCCCGGAACACTGGATTTCACTACGGAATGTGACACCCCAGGGTCCAAATGCTACAGTGTCATTATCGCACCCGGATAATAGTGTCACCCTTGAGCGCAACAGAAAGGTATTCACACCAGGCAACATCCGCACACAACACCTTCTGCCTCCAGGCCTGAAGGGAATACCTAAACCAGGGTTCAGGTTGAGCTCCCCTATAAATTCTGGTCTGTGGCGGAGCTAGTCAGTTCAGTTCCTAGGAGGACTGAGGAAGACATCCTGGTGGACTACTAGCTGCCTTAAGCTCGTCCCAGGATTGCTAACTCAGCGAGAGACCTAAGGCAAGGGTCTGAGGAAGTGGAGAGAAACCTGGGGAGTGGAGCAATCTCATGCTCAGCCCAGAGTACAGCACCACAGAACGGACACCGGAGTCTGAGGCTGTGCAGGGCGAATCTGGGATCCGTGTTTTTGGGGTGATTTTTCTCCCCGGACACAAAAACGTTGCAAGCAACATTTTTGTGTCCGGAGAGAATAATCCGAATTCTCCCGGATTCATCCGGAGAGATGGAAACCGGATGGCAGAGAGCTGCCATCCGGCTCCATCGGCTACTATGGGGCCGAAAACCAGTCCCGGGGTGTCTGGTTTACACTGGACAGCCCAGGACCGGACCTTGCCGTGGTGTGAAGCCAGCCTAAGAATCAGGTTTTTTTCCTGATCTTCCAGTGTGAAAGGCCCCTGAGACGTATTACTTTGAAAGGAGTCAACCATTACAATCTTTTCTTTGGGACGTTTTTCCTCTACTTGTGCCATGTTGGACATGTTACAGCATTTCAAACATGAATCTTTTATGGAAGTGCTGGATACTCCACTGCAATGGTCGTTAAGACAGTGGTACTCGGATACTCTGGGGTATCAGTCTGTTTAGCAGTCATGGTGGCAAACCCCAGAAGCCGTGGCCCTGACCGAGCATGAAAAAGGGGGCGATGATAAAGTTTATAAAGATGATCGTGACGGTATCCGTGATTTCTGGTCAGGGTGACCACCACTGCTTGTAGTGACCCCGAGGGATAGGTGTTATAGCAGCTAGGTGTAAGGGGTACTTCACACACAACGATATCGCTAGAAATATCGCTGCAACTTCACAGGTGATGTAACAGCGACCTCGCCAGCGATCTCGCTGTGTGTGACATGTAGCAGCGACCAGGCCCCCGCTGTGAGATCGCTGATCGTGACAAATCGTTCTGGACCATTTTTTGGTCGTCGTTCTCCCACTGGGCATGCTGCATCGGTGTGTTTGACAGGGATAATGACCAACGATCTCAATACTACGCTCGAGAGTGACAGGTTCCCAGCGACCGTCGTATCGTTCCATATCGTTGCTGGTGAGATCTGACTGTTTGACATCTCACCAGTGACTACGTAGCGATGCACCAGCAATCTCTACAGGACGTATCGCTATCGTTATCGCTTAAGCATCGCTATGTGTAACGGGGCCTGTGAGGTGTAGCGGTGTCGGGGAGGCAGGGAACCAGGCACGGACAGTTCTCAACTCACGGTTTATTGATCTCCGTCCGGTTACAGTCACCAAAACACAGATCCGGAGCGCAGCCGGCACACTTCACACCGCTTGGTGTATCTCCCGACCGCTGACAGGCTCTATCAGCCCCACCGGAGATAATCCCTTCCCGGGACCACTTCAACTTTCCTTCAGAGCTCCCTCAATCAGGCTCTGCACTGGAGAGAATCTCACTCCAGACTCAAGGAACCACACCCAGGATTCCTGCTTCCTCTTAACACATTCAGCTCAGGGAAGAGGAATCACATGTAACACCCGGGATGGAGTACGTCCTGCAGACCGGGAGGACGCACCCAGGGAGGCACATACCGGTCGCAGCATACCGACCCGGTCGGTGCCTCACAGGCCCTAACACTCTCCACAGATGGAGCGGGCCCCCAGGGTGTGGTATTATAGAATGGTTGGTGATGGTGAATATTGTTGTAGCCATGGATAACAGAGGGCGCAGAAAGGAACGACAGACACCAGGGTTGCAGTTCTTACCAGTCTCTTTACTTGTCGTTGTTGCAAAGACAACCTGGCCGGAGTGCGGTGTTCTTCCAAATTGCAGCTTGGTCAGCTCACAGAAAGTCCGAGTACACTTCACTGACACACAATTCATAAGCCTTTCCGTGATGTCCTTACTGACACTTTTTACTCCTTTTCTTCATCTGTGTCCTCGTGCTACCCATCCTGAAGCAGGCGACTGCGGGTCCTGTCGAACAACGGCCTGGCACGTCCTCTTGACCCTCAATAGCCACTGTGCCTGGGATAGTCCACGGCGTTGGCCACTGCATGTGCAGTTCAGAGACCTCCGGTTTCTTGGCTTATTTTAAAGAATTCAGTCCAATTTGGGGCCGGTACACCTTTGCAGCCAGTTCTTCCACCCGACCTGGAAGTCGGCTGTAGATTCAGGGTTCTCCGGACTAGGGGTTCGCAGCTGATCTACCCACTGGTCCCGCTAAGTCCCAGCCCTAGTGTCCCTTAGAACTCCATCTTGCTTATTCCTCTTATGCTAAAGGCCCCGTTACACGCTCCGATATCGTTAACGATATCATTGCAACGTCACCGGTTTTATGACGTTGCAGCGATGTCGAAACAACATTGTTGTGTGTGACATGGACCAACAACCAATGATAAGTTGGTTCATCGTTGGACGTTGATAAATGACCCGGACCATTTTTTTATCGTTGGTCTCCCACTGGCCGGCCAGCATCGACGTGTGTGACAGTGGGAGACCAACAATCAACGACGTCCCAGCGCTGCACATAACACGCTGGGAGCTGGTCACCAGGGTTAACAGCGGTTAACTAAGCACAACATTCTGCTTAGTTACCCGATGTTTACCGTGGTTACCAGCGTTCTCGCTGGTCGCTGATCGCTGGTGAGTCTGCCTGTTTGACAGCTCACCAGCGATCAGATAACGATGTCCCAACGACCCCCATCGTTGGTCGTATCGCTGGGACATTGTTAGGTGTAATGGGGCCTTAACTCCCACTCGACTCTAACTCACTCCTCCCACCCCCTTAGACCTACTCCTTCCTCCAGCCAGCAGATGGGGTCTGCTCTCAAAAGGAGTTTCTTCCGCCCTGCATCTCCCAGGCCTGGAGTTAGGATGGGTGTTGGGTGTCTCAGTTTTGTATTCCCATCTTATCTGAGAGCAATGGCAGCACACCTGTGGGGTAGGTGCGGTCTCACTGTGGCGACCAAGACGCAGGGGCTTCATACCACCATCTTTGGATAGCACTTGGATTACTACTATCATGGAGCTTGGACCCTTGCACTCAGCAGAGGGGTGAGATGGTTATTTTTTTTTAGCTTTTTCTTACACCTGCAACTTCACCCACCTCCTGTGGACAGGGAAGGTATTGTTTTTTTGGAAGCAATGGTCATGTTTGTTTCATCTTGAATAAACCTATGAATTTATCCCAGCAAACTTTATATTGGAATCCATAATGTAACATTACATATAAAGGAAGAAAGGAACTATGGTTGGAATATTAGTTAGGTCAGGTGCTGCCTACGTCGCTGTGTCATGTGGCTGGGATCAGCTTCATAGTATGTTTCCTGGTAACTATTCTGACGCCACGACCCAGGAGGCTCCAGCCATTCTGTATGAAGTGGTTATTCTCGATCCTCGGCTCCATAGCCAACATTGCAAAGTCCAACATTTCTGCATGCAGGGTTTGTGCTTAGTGTAACGTGGTGTAAGGTTACTCAGCTGAGACGACAAACAAAACCGTGAATAGACCCAATACAACGTAGCAACAATTCGGGTTTGAAAGCGACAACACTGCATTGTTACCTGGCTGATGGGCGTCTACAACATGACACGCATACTTTCTGTTAACCCTTAAATACTGGAAAAATTAAAAATGCCTCAGACATTGTATAGATGTTTTCTTGTGGATTTTTTTGGGAATATTTCATTTTTTGCTTCTAATAAAAACCAATATGTTTACCAGGATTTTCTGGAGTAACACAATGAGGATAGTTCTCTGCAATCCTTCCACTGAAAGAAAAGGATACACAATGCAAAGAAAAAGGGTTAATGCCCGACATATAGTGAATGCTGTGAGGCCATGTGCACACACTGCGCTTTTTGAGCAATATTTGTGTATTTTTTCCCAAGTCTGCATGCCCATCCTAAAGCTCACGCAGGTAGCCACAGCCTTCCCTACTGCACAGCTGGGTTTCCACAGCAGGTACCTACTACATGCAACACCTTCCACTCCAACACTGTAGGGGGAGCTATACTCACTGACTTTAGGTGAGATCCCCTATAAATACTGCTGCTGGGGGAGGAGTTAGTTAGAGTGTACAGACGCTAGGAGAGCTGCGAAGACGTCCTGGTGATCGGTGCCGCAGTTAGGCCCGAACCAGTGACCCGGAGTGGCCATTCTACGCTGAGCCAAGCCTAGGAGTGGGGACAGAAGGCACGGAGCCTAGCCAAGGGAGTAGAGGAACTAGTAGAGGTTCACCCAAGACGTACCGACTTCGGGGATCCGCACCTGCAGGATTACTCTAGGACTGCAGAAAACCCCGGCACACCGTAGAGACTTCAGTCACCCGATCCCCCTGCGTACCTGGAAAAAGGAAGCCAGACACTGTAGTGAAAGGCCAAACAGCGGTGATCATAGAGGGTAACCCGTGGACCGCGCAGGAGGAGAAAGAGAGGACCAGAGAAAGTGAGGACGCCAGTCGTGTTGCATACAGACAGGGCTTCAGCGACAGCAGGGAACCTGAGGAGGCCTTATACCCACTTGCTGTGGAGACTCACTGTGCACCTGGTCACCCGACAGTGCTCTGGACATTTTACCTGTGAATACCATCAGTAAAAGGTAAAAGAGACTTCTTCAGAGTGTTTGCGTTATTTCTCTCTGTCCCCAGCCTCCCTATAGACTGCCTTACGCTTTTTACCCTGGCCACAAGTCCCACTCCAAACTGCCCCTTTATTACTCGCTACCCCGGAGGACCAGCTCCACCTGTAGGGAGATTTGTTATCCTTGCCACGATATCATCGCCCTCCGGAGGACTGTGGCGGTGCTGGTGATTCCTCACCAGGTACTACAGGTGGCGTCATGTGACAACAACAAACTCTATCCCCTGTACATAACCCCTTATTGAAGTGTCACCCAGACCATGGGCTCAGGCGCTGCCACCAGTGACATCCCCGTGAAAGCCCCTCCGAGCCTGATACCCGAGTAGCATACAGATTCTCGGCAGCACAACGTGCTACAGACAACATTGATTTTAATGGCCCACATGAATGATTCCATAAGTCGATGAACAATTGCTTTGCTTACTCACCAGCTGATCGATGACATGTTTCTGCACCGGCCGATGATTGGTCCTTATTAGGCCGGTTTCACACCGCTAGCCGCGGTCTTGCAATCTCTGCAGGGGACAGCTCAAGGTGTTGAAGTTTAGTATCGCTCGCTGCTAAACTCCAGCACCCGGCATTCAGCTCCCGCATCTGATTTTATGTCGGATCCAGGGCGATCCGGCGCCATAGACCCCCTTTGTTAGGATTGCTTGCAATGTTTTTGTGCCCGGGAGAAAAATCTGAAAATCTGAATTCCCCCGAATCCTCCTGGGATGGAAACCGGATGGCACATAGCTGCCATCCGGTTCCATCCGGCCCCATAGGGCTGCATTACTGCAAAATCGGGTCCGGGGCTGTCAGGTTTACACCGGATCTTGCCTGGTGTGAAACCGGCTTTAGTGATGAGCGAGCTCAACATTGCTCAGAGCTCGGTGCTCAAAATGAGCAGTCAGACGCTTGGACAGGTCCGATTCAATTACCGAGTATAGGGAAAAGTCAATGGGAAAGTTGAGCGTTTTCCAGAAGAGTCTTGCATAAAAATGTTCGAGTCCCATTGACTTTCACGACAAGAGTTGAGCCCATCCAAGTGTCCAACCTGCTCGTTTCACGTACCGAGCACACAAGGGTGGTAGTGCTCACCCATCACCAGTTCTCATGAAAGCTCATTTGTTCATTATAATAAATGGGCCTAAAAACACTTTGGGGTTGAGCCATTTTTTTTTTTTTCATCCACTTACCACTTTTTGAGAAATGTCAGAAAAAGGAATGTGGTTTTCAAGTGGAATGCAGTGAAAAAATGTCAGTGTTGTGCGTGGGGAAACTTCTCAGAGGTCAGGAGCTGAACTATTTTGAGGAATGCAGTAGTTTGTTGCATTTAAAGTATAGACATGGTGCAACCAATGCCCTACTGTGAGAACAGTAATGCACTCAGTCTGCCGGGAAGGTAATAAGAAACAGCTGCCAGAAGGGGAAGGAGACTGATTGTATATCAAGAAAAGCACCAGTCAACATCGGGCGCTATATAAGTGATTAAATATTATTACGTTCTTACGATGAGCTTTTGGAGAGTTTTCTTTATCTTGCAGAATTTCAGCACCTTATGTAACTCAGATTACTTGCGTTTTTCATTGCTTTTTTTTGTTTTTTTCTGGTATGACATGTTCTATACAAAGCCGCTTTGTTTCTTGATGCTTCTTGGTATTTGGCTTTGACAAAAGTTTGCTGACATTCTTAGGTGCGGATTACATGGGTTTTTAATGCATTTCCACTTTCCACCTATGGATTTTCGGCATCTAATACAAGTCTATGCATTGAAAATTCAGTGTACCTGCCAGAGAGATTGGCTGTTGATTTACAGGTCTATTTATGCAGCATAAAGAAGCACAGTGGGCAGGAGATTTATAAATCCCAGGCATACTTTTACAACAGGCGGCAGGAAGTTGCGGGTGTTAGCGGCTCAGGTGGTAGGCGTGGTTTGGGGGCCGGTGGGCATGATTCAGCGGTCCTTCCAAGCCCCACATCCAGGCCCTCGCCACCACCTGCTGACTCCAGCTCAAAAACATTACCTGAATCCGCTCTTTCTCGACCACAACACGACTAAAACACTTATCCATGCTCTCATCATCTCTCGCCTTGACTATTGCAATCTCCTACTCACCGGCCTCCCTGCTACCTCCCTCGCACCTCTCCAAACTATCTTAATTCCGCTGCCTGACTCATCCACCTGTCTTCCCGCTACTCCCCTCTCTGCCAACCTCTTCACTGGCTCCCCACTTCCCAGAGGTCCCGGTTCAAAACCCTAACCATGACATACAAAGCCATCCACAACCTGTCCCCTCCATACATCTCTGACATGGTCTCCCGATACCTACCCTCACGCAATCTCCGATCCTCCTAAGAGCTCCTCCTTTACTCCCCCCTCATCTCATCTTCTCACAACCGCATACAGGATTTCTCTTGCGCAACGGCAATACTCTGGAACTCTCTCCCCAACACATCAGGCACTCCCGACCCTGGAACCTTCAAGGAAAACCTGAAGACCCACCTCTTCCTTCAAGCCTATAACTTACACTGAGACCTGATCCGATGTACCGCCTCACGCTCTCCTTTCCCCCTCCTACTATCTTCCCACCCATCGCTATAAACCAAGAGCCCTCGTGGACAGGGTCCTCTACCCTACTGTACCTGTACGATTTAACTGTCGTCATCTTATGTTCTTGTCCTCGTCCGCCCTTACATATATAAAGCGCCATAGAGCCTAATGGCGCTATATAAATAAATAATAATAAACCGAATGAGCGTTCATTTTTAAGTCCACGCAATTATGGAGGTGATTATAATAGAAGCGGGAGTCTGGCGGTAAAGGCCAGGTTACATACTGTGATGTCCCAGCGATCTGACCAACGATCGGGATTGCTATCTGATCGCTGGTGAGCTGTCACACAGGCAGACTCAGCAGCGACCAGCGAGAACGCTGGTAAGGCTGCCTTCACACTGCGGCAGTGTCCGGTCCGGGGCTGTCAGAAGTGACAGCCTGGACCGGATTTTCCTCCATAGAATCCTGTCGGGCTGCACGGAGCTGGATCCCGGCGGTGGTAATTAGCTGCTATCCGGCTGCCAGCTCGCCGGATGTATCCTGCAGAAGTGGGGATTTGTCTGCCGATTCCAAAACCGGTGCATGCAACGTTTTTGGAATCGGCAGAAAATCCCCACTTCTGCACGATTCATCCAGCGACACAGCAGCCGGATAGCAGCTAATTAACACCCGCCGGGATCCAGCTCCGTGCAGCCCGACAGATTCTATGGAGGAAAACTCCGGTCCAGGCTGTCACTTCTGACAGCCCCGGACCGGACACTGCCGCAGTGTGAAGGCAGCCTTACCAGGGTACATATCAGGTAACTAAGCATAGCGCTGCACTTAGTTACCCGATGTTTACCCTGGTTACCATGTCCCAGCGTGTACTGTGCGGCGCTGGGCATCGGCCGGGAGGTCATTGATCGTTGATCTCCTGCTGTCACACATGTCGATGCTGACCGCGCAGCGGGAGGCCAACGATCAAAACATGGCCCTGGCCATTTATCAGCTATCAGCGAGCTGATCGCTGGTCGTTGGTACATGTCACACGCAGCGACTTCGCTATGAGGTCGCTGCAACGTCACAAAACCGGTGACGTTGCAACGATATCGTTACCAATATTGTTGCATGTAACGGGCCCTAAAGACCCCCCAGGCGGGTGGGTTGCATGGGGGCTCTTGCATAAACCCATTATAGTTATGCAGGGCCCTGTACCCCTCCACCTGGGAGTCTTACCACCAGACCCCTGCTTCTCTTATAATCAACTCTTCTATGACCACATGGATTGAAGGAGTAATGCTTATTTCTTTACTTAATGGAAAGCGAGGACATGCCCACCACATCAGGGCAGTGTGCCCGATCACACCCATTGTGACACCCCCTCTATTAACTCTGCCACACCACTGACCTCTGGATATCAATCCTGCCAGAATGCCGATTTAGGCTGCTTTCACACTACCGTTTTTCAGTGTCCGTGTGAATCCGGCTAAAACTGTACCTGCATCCATTTTCGACCCCATTGACTTTCAATGCAGGTACTTGTGGGGGCATATAGTTCTTTATCGCTCCCCCTGATTTGGGTGTCTACGTTTTTTCACAAAGACCAAAAACACATTTGGAGGGAATTTGGTGTCCGCTTCTAAACTGAGAACACCCGGATCTGGGAAGTGCAGGTTAAATGCAGAAAATCACATGTAAAAATCAGGTTAGGAAAGAGCTCCAGCTTTTAAAGGGACACTGTCATCAGGTTTTTGCATCTCATCTGACAGCTGCATAATGTGAAGACAGAGACCCTGATTCCAGCAATGTGATAAAATGACTGTTTAATCAGCTGGAGATGATCATTATAGGACTACTCATGTAGTGCAGCATATTCATTTACTGCTAAATCTGAAGCAATTTTATCAAAATGACAGCAAGTAGCTCAGTAAGTGACACATCGCTGGAATCAGGGTCTCTGTCTCTACATCATGCTGCTCTCAGATGGGATGGCAAAAACCTGGAGACAGATTCCCTTTAAGTAGTTAATTGTGATAATTCCTTCCCTAAAATGCAGAAAATCATATTAAAAATCCTAATGAAAAGCTCCAGGTTCTAAGTAGTTAAAGGGGATGTCCAGGTTTGATAAAACTTTACTGAATTCTTTCATAAACAGCGCCACCCCTGTCTACAGGTTGCATTTGGTATTACAGCACAGGCTCCATTCACTTAAATGGAGCTAAGCTGCAATATCCCATATAACCTGTAGACAGGGGTGGCGCTGTTTATGAAAGAATTCAGTAAAGTTTTATCAAACCTGGACATCCCCTCTAATTGTGATAATTCCTACCCTAAAATGCAGAAACTTGGATGTTAAAATCTCAATAAAGAGCTCCAGCAGTTAAATAGTTAATAGTGATCAGATTCTTGCTACCTGTTTGTTTGTCTTGAACTCCTCCTGAATAGTTTCCTGACTTTAGGTCCAACTTCAAAGAGGTTCTGCAGCAGCTGATGAGCTGTGATTAATCCTAATTATTCATCACTTTAGTGTATGACTCACTTTGGTCAATGACTCCTTATTATTGCAGTAGAAAGGTCACTCCTTGCTCCCCCATGCTGTGCACCCCTGAGCTGCAGGACCTGGTGCTGGAGGGGAGGAGGGTGCTGTGTGTGTATGGGGAGGGAGAGGGCAGAGGCAGTGCGCATGCGCGCCAGTCCCCATTGCTGTGTATGGACAGGATGGAGTGAACCTTTGTATGTGTTTAAAGGAGCCGCGAGGAGATCGCCGCGGAGTGTCCTGCGATCCACCGGATCTGGGAAAGTTTTGTGGAGTGTCAGGATGTGTGGGATCCCCGGATAGAGGATCTGGAGGAGCAGTGACAGCGGGATCTGGATCCGGAGTTGTAAAGTTTGTGCAGTGATGAGCTGAGTGTGAGCTGTCACCTGGAGCTCCGCGGACACCCTCCTCCTCTCTATGCAGGGGGGATCGGGATCTCTGTGACAGTCTAATCACTATGGCCAAAGTCATCCAGAAGAAGAACCACTGGACGGGCCGGGTGCACCAGTGTGCGGTGAGCAGGGGCCCCGGGGGGGAGCTCGGCCTGCCGCTGCTGGGGGGCGCGGAGGATGGAGAGTTCCTGTACCTGGGGAGGTGGAGGACCCCGGGCTCTCCTGCTCTCTGCAGGGGGGGGAGCTGCTGCTGGAGGTGGCCGGGGTCCCGGTGTCAGGATTACCCAGATACGACGTGCTGGACATGGTGAGGAGCTGCGGGGAGCAGGTGCCCATCACAGCTGTCAGGCAAGGTAGGTGACCCCGACCTCAGTATGGGGGGAGTATGCACCCCGACCTGGGGGACTATGCACCCCGACCTGGGGGACTGATGTGCACCTCAACCTGGGGGAGTGAGCACCCTGACCTGGGGGAGTATGCACCCAGACCTCAATATGGGGGGACTGTGCACCCCGACCTCAATATGGGGGAGTATGCACCTCGACCTGGGGGACTGTGCACCCCAACATGGGTAGTATGCACCCCGACCTGCGAGACTGTGCACCCGACCTGGGTTATTGTGCACCTCAACTGGGGACTGTGCACCTAAGGGTTAATAGTCCCTCTACAGATGGGCAAGAGCTGAATTTGTCAGTTAAAGGGATACTCTCTCTAAAGCCATGTATATATCAGGGGGCTCTGCCTGCGGGGAACCCCCCTCTCACTGATCCGGAATATAGGGGTGAAATGTAAACTACTTTTAGTGGAGAGGTGGCCCAGTACTGGGACCCTCCCCCACCCCTCACTGATCCTGAATATGGGGGGTAGAAATACTGTAGAGGTGGCTCAGTACTGGACCCCCCCCCCCCACACTGATCCTGAAAATAGGGGTGAAATGTATACTACCATAATGGAGAAGTGGCTCAGTACTGGGACTCCCCCCCGCCACTGATCCTGAATATAGGGGTGTGAAGTTAACTACTTTCTACTTTAGTGTAGATGTGGCTCAGTACTGGGACCCCAATGATCCTGAATATAGGGGTGCAATGTGAACTATTTTAGTTGAGAAGTAGTTCAGTGCTAGGACCCCCCCTCACAATTTGATCTCCCCCTCTGAGACAACCTCTTATGGTGTGTTTACACGTCACGATATCGTTCCGATATCGTATACAACGGTGCGGGAGCGCGCATTTTGTGCCCGGTTTTCCCAGAATCACATCGGCGGTTTACACGGTGCGATATCGGGATACAACGTCCCTACAATGTGTACGCCTCCCGACCCAGGAACGACCATTTAACACGGGAGTGAATGGGTGACTTTGCAGTACACATCGGAGTTAGGCTGTCACACGGGACGGATCCGGCTCCAACTGGCATCCGATATCGGGCGGTTGAATAGCACGCTCACTGACCCCCCGATATCGGTTTGCCATCGTTCCTACATCGTATTGGACGTTCACTCCGTACAACACACAAACAATATCGGGTCCAACGCCCGAACCACGTGACTTTTGGTCGGAGTTGGACGCCGATATCGCAACGTGTAAACCCACCATTAGGCTATGTTCTTATAGCACTAGTTTAATTAAGCAACGAATACTGTTTGGTCCCCATGTCACCAGTGGCATTTCACATACAGTGATCAATACAGCCTGAAACTTTTTAATGAACTCTATCAGGATATTTCTCTGAGATATCACCTTTTACATAGGACTGCAGGTTAGGCTATGGTCACACGTCCAGTAATCATCCATCAGAACAGATCCAGCACAATCCACTGCCAAAACGTTATGCAGATACAACTTTTATGTCTTTTCAAGAAAAGCCCCTGATTCCAGCCGGATACTTTTTTGTTTTGTTATTGAAGTTTACGGTAAACAGATCCATTTGGTTTTCTTTCATCTATAAAGGATCTGTTATTTGCTTATAGGATCAGTTTCTAATGGAAGATAACAGACGGCTATTTAATGGATCAGTTTCCATAGATTTCAATGTTAAAAAAGGACGGATCCAGCTGAAATCCGTTTTTTAAAGATTGATATAAAAGTTGTGTTAGCACAGGATTGCTGCTAGATTACTGGACGTGTAAGCCTATCCTAACCCGCAGTCCTATGTAAGGCTGGGTTCACCTGTCCAGTGATCATCCATTAGATCGGATCCAGCACAATCCTTTGTGCAAACACAGCTTTTTTGTCTGTTGGTAAAAACCAGATTTCTGCAGGATCCGTTTTATTGACACTGGAGTCTATGGAGAACGGATCCATTACCTGATCGCTATTTAGCCTCTGTTTTTTCTATTATTTGTAAAGGATCCATTTTTTTGCTTGCCGGATCCACTACAAATGGAAGATAAATAGTGATCCATTAAGGGATCCATCTGTTCTCCATAGATTTCATTGTTAAAATATAACGTTTTTTTCTTACAGATCTCTGTAGGATCCGTTCTAACGGATGTGTACAGGACGTGTGAACTCGGCCTAAAAGGTGATAAAGTTGATGAAACCGTTATCGGTTGTAATGCTCCATGTATATGAAAAGCATATAGGTTACATGGGGACTCATTTTGTGCAACTTTGTTATTCGACTATTTTAGCATTGCACATGACTTGTAAGACTAAATAAAGACTAGGGCTATGAGGCTGCACACTGACTATCAGTATACGCAGCGTTTTGGTCGCTGGGTCTTGACGCTGCGCAGTACAGTATAAGCATAGTGGATGGGATTTCAAGATATCCCATCCTCACTATGCTTAACCCGACCGCAGCGTTTTGGTCGCTGGGTCTTGACGCTGCGCAGTACAGTATAAGCATAGTGGATGGGATTTCAAGATATCCCATCCTCACTATGCTCAACCCGACTGCAGCGATCTGACAGCTGCAGGGCGGGGTGCCGGCGTTCCGCTCTTCATGTTCATTTCATGCTGTGGAGTCGGAAGCGGCTGCAGGCACCCGTGGCTTCACTCGGGTCCGGAGGAGCCGCGTCCATCACGATCGTTGGGACATCGTTATATGTAACAGGACCTTAAGACTGAGTTCACAGGTCCAGTAACCATCTGTTAGAATGGATCCAGTGGAGATCCCTTGGAAATATATCTGCCAGATCAGTTTTTTTTTTTTTTTTTAACATTGTAGTCTGTCGAGAGCGGATCCGTCAAAGGATTGCTTTTTATGTTCCATTAAAAACTAATTCTGTAAGAAAACAATGGATCCAGTACAAATGCAAGAATAACGGAGGCTAAATATCGATCAGTTACCAGATCTGTGCTCCATAGACTCCAATGTTCAGTGGATCCGGCACACATGAGTTTGCACAACTTTTTCCAGTGTGGATTTCTGCAGGATCCGTTGTAATGGATGCCTAAGGTTAATGTGAACTCTGCCTTAGGCCACAGTCACTTGCCGAGTTTCACATCGCATTACCCCGGCATGGCTTCCCACTCTCCGGAGAGGAGTGTGCAGTTGTATGTATTTCTATGGAGCTACACACTCCATAGAGCGCCCATAGAGGGTGGTCGTGCCGGATGATACCGATGGAAGCCTCTGATGTCACACGCTAATGGGATCGCAGCCTTACAAGATAAGTGTCCCATTTTGTGAATTGGTACTTGTCTTTGCAGTTAAGCCCCCTCTGATCAATAAGTTATCACCTTTCACTTGTTTTCACCGGACAATCCCTTTAAGTGCTTTCATGTGTGTGTATATCTATGTGTCTGGTTTGGTTCCATCATTTGGATTAGAAGTCATATCCGGTTGTGTCCTCTGTTCTTACCGGTCATCTTCTTTAGATATAACCCCCCCTCCTCAATCAGCTATTATGCCATCCCGTATACCTATTGAAAGGCTTTATTTGGGTATTAGAGGTTCTACTTTGACTAATAGAGGGGAATCCTAAGTAGTAACCCCACTAATAAGAGCAAATAAATAGAAAGGGGGCAGAAGAGAATGTCCCCTTTAAATGACAAAATCCAGCTCTGCTACATATTCTTATACGGTGTAGTCATGTGTCCATTGTACACCCAGATCATTACCAGCCCATTCTGCCATTGTGTTCTGCTCTGATGATACATTTTATTGGAGTGTCTTGTCATTGGTTTTCATTATTACGTTGATGGCTGTGGATTATAGTAGTGCGCTCAGCGCTGTGCAGCGATGAAAATATCTTTCCCGCCGCACGTTCCTCACATTGCTAAACTGATAACACTCCCAGGTGAGATGTGCACATGATGGGTGAGATGTGACAAGGATCAATAATTCAGATATTCTACTCTGTTGTGATGGTTCATAATGTGCGGGATGTTTGGCCATTTGTCATGGTGGATTTATAAATGACGAGCCATGGATATTATATTAGAGGACAGTTCCCAGACAAAGGATGTTGATTCGGACATTTCTCTGTTTTATCTGCTTGTGCCCCCTTTCTGACTATTCTTAGGTGGCCGCCATTCATTCAAGTCTGAGATGCGATATCCTAAATAAAGTGACTGTAAAATGACTTTTTATGGTGTTGAATGGATAAGAAGGAATCTCCAATATACTCAAAATGGCACATAAGTCACTGGTGGTCCGCTGGTGTTATCTAAGGTCATACAGCAATGACTTGTAGTTCCCCCCCATGAACATGGCAGCTAATTGCTGCCCAATACTGTTCAGTGACATCAGGAAGGATGGAGGTCATCTGTCCCCCTTGACAAGAGGAATTTGTAGGGGGGGGTGGGGGGAAAGTGACTGGTGGCTCCAAAAAACAATCCAAAGTATAAAAGGTAAACTTCCTCCCTTCTTGGAGATTTATGGCGTATGCAGTTTCCAAGAACACATCTATTTCAAGAATAGGGTCCCGTTATCGCTAATAAAGATGTGGCTGCGCACGAGAGACCCTCTCAATCCAGCTGATCAAGCACGCTCTGCTATTTAGAGAAACCCTATAGAAGTGAATGGAGAGAGCAATGCATGCACGGCCACAAGACAGTGCCTCGCTTTAAGATATGTAGGGGTAAGGCCCTAGACAATATTGATCTCAGATATATGCACTGTTTCCCATCATTCCCATCCCGTCTAATCCAACTAATATGTAAAAAGGAAAGATACAGAAAATCGTTTGTTCCGACAGCTGTGGGGATGTTTAACAAATGTATAAGTGTAAAGCATCCCAAGACTAAGTGAAGTTCTA
The DNA here is from genome assembly GCA_033576535.1 of Allobates femoralis. Lineage (NCBI taxonomy): Eukaryota > Metazoa > Chordata > Amphibia > Anura > Aromobatidae > Allobates > Allobates femoralis. The sequence continues at coordinate 78,363,793 of JARQOC010000007.1, forward strand.
AGTGTATGGGGGGAATAGGGGAGGTACATGTACCAGTCTACCCGCATCTGCTGTCCATATAGACTTATTTTGTAAAGTGTGTAATGTTCTTGATCTTTGTTCTGCTGCTGTAATACTGTAATTTCCTCCGGGATCAATAAAGTTTATCTAATCTAATCTAATCTAATTGTGACTGGAGAGGTGGCCACATGGCTCTCTCCATTCACATCTATTTATTTTTTTTATGTTAACAGCCTTCAGCTCGATCTTGAGTCATGGCGACTAGATGGATGAACGCTCTGTTGGAAGATCAATCTTGTGCAGCCTAGATAGATCAACCAGGATCCACCTGGGTCTTCTCCAAGCCTAGAGATGGGACCACCTGGGTCTTCTCCAAGCCTAGAAATGGGACCACCTGGGTCTTCTCCAAGCCTAGAGATGGGACCACCTGGGTCTTCTCCAAGCCTAGAGATGGGACCACCTGGGTCTTCTCCAAGCCTAGAGATGGGACCACCTGGGTCTTCTCCAAGCCTAGAGATGGGACCACCTGGGTCTTCTCCAAGCCTAGAGATGGGACCACCTGGGTCTTCTCCAAGCCTAGAGATGGGACCACCTGGGTCTTCTCCAAGCCTAGAGATGGGACCACCTGGGTCTTCTCCAAGCCTAGAGATGGGACCACCTGGGTCTTCTCCAAGCCTAGAGATGGGTCCACCTGGGTCTTCTCCAAGCCTAGAGATGGGACCACCTGGGTCTTCTCCTCCATTATCTTGATGGTATTAAGCCATCGGGTTGCTGGTCTTCCTCTTTGCCTTGTTCCTTCTATTCTTCCCACCATGATGCCCTTCTTCAGTGCTTTGTAGATCACCTAAAAAGAGCTGAAGGTTCTTGATTGGCTGAATCGAGATGGGCTGCTCTTGCACTGCTGCTCATGCGCTGTTATCTCTTCTTTTATGATATGGCAAGACAGGGTCCCATTTATATATATTACATTATATTAACTATGCTCCAGTTTCTGGATATGCCATGAAATGTTTATTAGGAGTTGGAAAACCCCTTTTTGTTCATTATAGAAATGTGATCATTATCAACCACAACTAATAGTTGGGAATTTTATTCTCCTGTTTTATTTCACTTTCTGTTCTTGTTCTACATGGGCTAACTTATTCCAAATCTGGTTGAGGCCGATGGCTGCGGTCACCTGTAGGCCTGTAACGCTGCAGCAGGTGACCTCCTACATTGACACGCTGGTTACGTTTTCTGTGTCAATATTTGTTCCCTGCACGGTACAGATGGAGCTCACCTGTAACCTGTAATCTCCACCCTGCGCTCATGAGTCACACACAGGATTGTCAGCCTTGGGGACATCCAGATTAGGACGGTGTCACCTGTAAATTTGGCTCCAGCTCTTCATGTTGTCAGAACAATGGACTCTTGGTTTACAAAGTGAAAATGTCATAAAACTGGTTCCAAGAGCTTGCCATCATTTTGATGTCATTACTTTGTTTTTGGTTGCATTGCCCAGTTTAGGCTAAATTCCCATGTCCAGTAGTAATCATTTGTTAGATTAGATCCAGCAGCAATCTGATTGCTGCTGGCTACGTTCTAATGGATGACTAATGGACATATGAACTCCGCCTTCTATGCCAACGTCCTCCCATACATTGACAAAATGCTGCCTCAGACCAGACTCCTATGCTCCTGAAATACTCTGCGCTGCTGGCTAGACTTCCCTTGCTGTCTGTCCTTGTCTCTGTAGCCCAATTTGAGTTGATGGGATGACTGTGGAGAGTCATCAAAGACTTATCTGGCATGAATTGACATGAGGATTGAGTGCACCTGTGACATACATGATACACTACAGCTACAGGAGTGTGACTTCACACTTGGCGATATTGTTGGTACACGTTGATCACCTGTAGTGTATGGGGGTCTCCTGACACTCCCCAATTATGTCGGGTGGAGAGAAGGATGAGAGGGATCGTTGGTGTTTCAACAACCTATTTTTTTTGCTTACTGGGGAATGAGCTGCTTCCACAGGAGTCTGGCAGAGGCTTTCTCCTCTCTTCCGGATAAGGCTTGTGCACTTGTGTATGATGGAACCAGGAGCGAGATCGGTTAGCTGGACGAATGTTTGGTTGCTGACAGCTCTCTCATAGACATGGTGGCAAATGCAAGAATGCACAACTGTACATAATCCCTAATTTACCAAATGCATGGGGCTGATCATAGAGCTCCTTCTGGCTACATTTCTTTGCGTACAAGCGCTATCTGTATTCTTCATAGAGAGCACTTGTACCTATAAAAGTGAATGGGGCTGTTCACTTGTTTTTGACTTGAACTGTCCGCACCAAATCGCGGAGTCATGTCCAATGTTGATCCTATTGGAACAGAATTCACAGTGCAAGTCTATGGGTCCATGAACATATTGGACTGTCAGATAGGAGCATTTAAAGAATCAACTGATGAGTTCTGATCAAATTCGGATGAGAATCTGAACAATTCTGAACAAAATTGCTCCTGAAACTAGGACTATTTTTTTCGTACATGATAAATTGGACGGACTAGATAAGGCTCAATTGGACATTCATCATTTAAAGGGAACCTGACCCCTAAAAAACACCCCCCAGCCTATCAATACCTGTCCCTGCACCATCAGTATTGTATTATAGCCATCCCTTTGTGTATAAATTGCGTATTTATAAAGTTTATAAAAGTGTATTTTATATCTGCAGATCTGCGGCTTCTCAGTTCTTGAGAAGTCACACAGGGCGTTCGCTTTGGCTTCTCATCGCCGCCTGTACTTCCATTATTCACGCCCCGATGGGCGTGCTAAACCATAGTGATCCTTCCCATCCTCCTAAATGGGCGGTATGGCCGTTATGACGCTAATCGCGTCCTATCCAGCTATCCTGACGTTAGTATAACCTTTTGGGTGCACTGTGGACCTCACGATGCAGATAACTACCGTAAAGCAACTTCGCGCATGCGCAATGCACATCGCGAGGTCCACAGTGCACCCAAATGGGTATACTGACGTCAGAATCGCAGGATATGACGTGTTAGCGTCATACTGGCTATTACCCCCATGTTAGGAGGATGGGAAGGATCACTATGGCTTAGCACGCCCATCGGGGCATGATAATTGAAGTACCAGGTGGCGATGAGAAGCCACAGGGAACCCCTGTGTGACTTCTAAGAACTGAGAAGCCGCAGATCTGCAGGTATAAAAAGCACTTTTAATTATAAATACGCAATTTATACACAAAGGGATGGCTATAATACAATACTGATGGTGCAGGGACAGGTATTAATAGGCTGGGGGTGATTTTTAGGGGTCAGGTTCCCTTTAATGGATTAAAGGTTTGGGTCAAAGGGACCATGGCGCCTTCTTTCTTTCATGCTCCCCATTCACCGCACTCCCCTGCCTATAGGTCACTGACTGCAGTTCCTTTCCCTGTACCCCAGCCCTGCACTGTGTGAATGCTGGCCTTCTGGCTACAGACAGCTATAAACCAGGGTATTTGTGCTGTGAATCCTCCAGATCAGATAAGCACTTCCACTCCCAAAGTGTCAATCTCATTATCTCATTCCTAATTAACACCTCAAGGTCTGCTTTCCTAACTCATTCATTATGCTTCAGAAAACACAGCAAGTGGGTGGCATACTGGCAAGACAGCTACCAAGTAATCTGCAGGTCGTCAACTTTTGCACAGGGGTTATTAGGCGTTGGAAGACGTCACTGTGCCCATAAGGCTTCATGGCTGAGTATTGTACAGCTAGAATATACGGTTTTCTCAATTTTTTTTTCTTTCTCATGGAATGAATATAATGTATGTCCAATTGGACCATGGCCAGAGAACTTGGCCTATACGACATGAGCATAACAAGTAGCGCAAAAAGTTTTATTTTCTGTAGAAATTAATCTTCTGCCGCATTAGTCTTGTGTTTACTAGAACGGGTTCACATCACAGACACAACAGCGTTGTCGACTACACAGAAAGAAGTCCAAAATTTCAGGTTTTGTGCTCCTTTTGTCTCAATCAACTCATTAACTCTGATAAGACAACACCAGAGTTCCAGAAGTCCCTAAATCTAGTTATATATTTATTGGCGTTAAGCTTGATATCCCGCCATGGCAACTTGATGGATGAATGTTCTGTTGGAAGATTGATCTTGTGCAGCCTAGATGGGTCCACCAAGCAGGGTCTTCTCCAAGCCTAGATGGGTCCACCAGGCAGGGTCTTCTCCAAGCCTAGATGGGTCCACCAGGCAGGGTCTTCTCCAAGCCTAGATGGGTCCACCAGGCAGGGTCTTCTCCAAGCCTAGATGGGTCCACACAGGGTCTCAAGCCAGAGGGTCCACAGCAGTTTCTCCAAGCCTAGATGGGTCCACCAGGCAGGGTCTTCTCCAAGCCTAGATGGGTCCACCAGGCAGGGTCTTCTCCAAGCCTAGATGGGTCCACCAGGCAGGGTCTTCTCCAAGCCTAGTGGTCCACAGGGTCTCTCCAAGCTATTGGGTCACAACAGGTTCACAAGTCTAGATGGGTCCACCGGGCACAGTCTTCTCCAAGCCTAGATGGGTCCACCAGGCAAGGTCTTCTCCAAGCCTAGATGGGTCCACCAGGCAGGGTCTTCTCCAAGCCTAGATGGGTCCACCAGGCAAGGTCGTCTCCAAGCCTAGATGGGTCCACCAGGCAGGGTCTTCACAAGTCTAGATTAGTCCACCAGGCAAGGTCTTCTCCAAGCCTAGATGGGCCCACCTGGCAGGTTCTTCTCCACTATTATCTTGACAGTGTCAGGCCATTGGGTTTGTTGGTCTACCTCTTCGCCTTGTTCCTTTTGTTCTTCCTACCATGATGTCCTTGTCCAGTGATTTCTCTCTAACGGTACCGTTACACGGTACGATATCGCTCAAACGTCACGTGTTTGGAGTCATTCAAACGACATCGTTAGGACGTCGTTGCATGTGACACAGAGATTCGACTACGATAAATTGTTGGATTGTTGACCGCAGATTTGAGAAAATATTCTCAAATCAGACGATCCTCGATCAGCCAACCTGCTGCATCGTTGTGTGTGACCATGCGATAACGATGTCGTTAATGACTTCGCCCATTCATATCACTGAACAAGTATCGGTCACCGAGTTGTGGGAACGATAGCTGCTCGCTGAATCGTTGGAGAGACGTGCACGATATCTAGACTTGTGACATCTCACCAACATTCTCCAAACGATGTCCTAACGACTGCGCGGCTCCAAGATTGTTAGTGATATCGTTACAACATTGACGCGTGTAACGGTACCTTAAGTATGATGTGTAGACAAGTCTTATCTTAGTGCTTCTTGCTTCCAGTGACACGTCTGGCTTAATTTATTCCAATATTGATTTGATTGTTCTTCTTGCCATCCATGGTATTGATAACATCCTTCTCCAGCACATTTCGAAGGTGTTGACTCTTTTCTGTCTTCTTCCTTTATCGTCCAGGTTCCACATCCATATGTTACATAGTCTGGTCTATTCTGTAGTATGAGCCGTGTCTTCATCACCAGTGAAATGTTCCTCAATTTGAAGACCTTGTAATTTTAGTTATGCTGTATATGAAAATAATTGCCTCTAACACCCAATGACTTTTTTCATGGTCCTGAATCTGGTCCCAGTACATGTTAATGATGCCGTCCTGCAGAGGGTCTCCCAAAGATAATGTTTCATCCTAACTAGATGAATAATACTGTCCTATTGTATATCTACTCTCCCATCCCCCATCTTGCAAGTATTATTTTCGTCACGGATATGCTTGATCTATAGATGTTTGCAGTCGGTTGCCTTTTGGCAATATGTCATCATTGTAATTCTTGTAATATCTACTCACTATTAAATACAGGTCTTGTCCTCTACGTAATATACATACCTTACATGTGTTAACAACAAATGATTCATAAAGCACGCAATAAATGTCTGGGTCAGCTGTCGTCAAAAAGTATGATATGCCCCCAATAAAAGTAGTTGGAGGTTAGGCACTCCTAGGAGCTGGGAATATACAAGACATAATAAAAATAACTGAACAACACCAAAAAAGATCAAATAATAAAGTGAGTGACATGACATGTCTCATATTAAATCTGGGTCACAAAGGGAGGAAGAAAAAGACCAGTGATAAGAATCAATCAACAAGCCGGTCTAAGCTGATGATATCAATAATAGGACTCTATAAAGGTGGTCCGTGAATATATAATTATATACCTTTTATATTCTGTGATCCCCGGCTGTAATGTCTGTATACTTTTATATTCTGTGATCCCCGGCTGTAATGTCTGTATACTCTTATATTCTGTGATTCCCGGCTGTAATATCTGTATACTATTATTTTCTGTGATCCCCGGCTGTAATGTCTGTATGCTCTTATATTCTGTGTTTGCCGGCTTTAATGTCTGTATACTCTTATATTCTGTAATCCCGTGCTGTAATGTCTGTATACTCTTATATTCTGTGATTCCCGGCTGTAATATCTGTATATTCTTATATTCTGTGATCCCCGGCTGTAATGTCTGTATACTCTTATATTCTGTGATCCCTGGCTATAGTGTCTGAATACTCTTATATTCTGTGATCCCCGGCTGTAAGGTCTGTATACTCTTATATTCTGTGATCCCGCTGTAATGTCTGTATACTCTTATATTCTGTGATCCCAGGTGTAATGTCTGTATACTCTCTCTTACTTCCTTATCTGCCCAGGAGCTGTGGTATACCTGACCTATTCCTGCATGGTGGGACACCTCCATTACACAGGGACACATATATAAGAATATCTCGGTGCCGGAACCTTTTTTTTAAAACCTCCAATTGTGGAACTTATTTTTATTCTAAGATCTATTAATTAAAATGTAAAATTGTTCGTGGCACAACCCCTTTAAGTCTAAATATGCTAAAAGCAATTAAGAAGACTTGGTAAGAAGTAAGTGTGATCAGTGGATTGATATTTAGCTCAATTATATTTTGTACTATACAAAAGGCTATGGTAGTCCCATGGCTGCTGGGCTCGAGCCCTGTGAACCTCATACTTGCCTCCATCCCTGGTTCCTCCCCTTAATAGTAGGTTTGGCGCAACGTCATGCTCATGCTGAGCCTACTAATCAGGAGAGGTGCCGGGGATACCTGCAGGTTAGGAGGGTCATGGGGCTCTTGTCCGGTGGCCACGGATTGTCAATGTGACCACTGTATTATTATCCTGGGAATTATTTTGCTCAATTCTAATTTCAGTGGTTTTAGTGGGAAACTGGTTCATAGTTGAAGTTGGATTTATGAGATTCCAAACTGGGAGTTCCCCAGAGCCCCTAACTTGGCGACGGGAATTTTAAAAGTAAAGCCCCCGTCACACATAGCGAGATCGCTGTTGTGTCTCAGGTTTTGTGACACAACAGCGACCTCGCCAGCGATCTCGCTATGTTTGACACTTAGCAGCAACTAGGCCCCCACTGTGAGATCGCCGATCGTGTCGGAATGGCCTAGACCTTTTTTTTGATCGTCGGGTTCCCGCTGGCCAGCATGTATCGGTGTGTTTGATGCCTTAACAACAACCTCGTTGGTGACTCAGAACTCAGCCACGTAGGTCTGAGTCATCAGACTAGCTGCTGTGTGACAGGGTCCCAACGACCGGTTAAGGTCGTTATTCGGGTCGCCGTATCGTTGCTGCGTTGTTGAGTAGATCTGACTGTTTGACATCTCACCAGCGACCACGTAGCGATGGTTGCAGCGATCCTTACCAGGTCGTATCGTTGTCGGAATCGCTGGAACGTCACCAAGTGTGACCGGACCCTAAGGCCACGTGCACACGTTCAGTATTTGGTGAGTTTTTTACCTCAGGATTTGTAGACAAAACCAGGAGTGGAGCAATGAGAGGAAACGTCTAATAGAAACACGTCACCACTTCTGGATTGAATTCTCCATTCCTGATTTTGGCTACAAATCCTGAGGTAAAAAACTCATCAAATACTCAGCGTGTGCACGTGGCCTTACCCTTTACTGCAAGCCATTAGTAAATCTATGATTAACCCTTCCACTATGTTACACATGTCAAAGTACCAAGAGGTGACCCAACTCTGCTTGTTACGCAGGGGCCCATTTTCTAAAAGTAATCATCCTTTCGGTTTAGCTGGGGCTCCAAAATGCGTTTCTGTATTGAGATTCTATATGTACAAGTTCTTTACAGGATGGGGGATAACTTGCTAAGCTTAGTCAGCCCCCTTAAACTGAAGAATATATTGTGATGGTAAAATGTATTTGTCAATTGCATCTTTCGTTATGAAAAGTTATTAACTTTGATGGTTAAGTCAAACTTTTATTAAACCCCCTAAAATATCCTGTTCTTCTGGATGAACTTTAGCACATAGTTCTGTACGTCAGGGTATTCGCATACCATGTTATATTTGATTAACTTGTATTTCAGGTTTCAGATTTAGGTGTCCATCTGTCATAACAGAATCACACAGTGCCGAGAGAATTGTGAGTTCATGTCCTCATAGCCATACTGCGTCTCTTGTTCCTGAGGACACCAAATGTCTGTATATTCTTGGCCGTAGCCTTAAATAAGAACTGCCTAGGTGGTACAGTGACAACTTGTCAAGAATGCCTAGGCGGCCTAGACTTAAGGCCTTCATAAAGGTTAGACTAATGATGGATTTATATATGTATGGGGGCGCCAGCCGACTGATGGCCGGGCGTGATGTCTATCGGACATGTCTCATTTCAAACTGCTGATCGCATTGTTCTCACTTAGATAAATCGCCGACTAACGTGTCCAAGAAGAGTCATCTGAGATGTCTGATTCTCTAAGAGTACTGCCTGAACTCTAAGATTGGCCATACACATTCGATGGCTGTTGGCGGAACGATGCTTCGGTTGATGATTTGGCTGATGGCCATCCAATGTGTACAGCCAGACTTACAGGTTGGTCATTACTCTCTGGGAAAAAGATATGCAACCTAACTTTCCTTCAAGAACATTAAAGCTGTCTCTTAAGTGCCACCTGTTGTCTCCTTCTATGTCAATGTCCATCCTTTTATTGAACCATGATGACTTGATATTTAGCCAAACCGGAGTCCTTTCCTGTCATCCAGTACCAAACTTTTTACACAACCTGAAGTTATCTGCAGATGGATGGATGGCCTTTCTCTTGGAAAAGACTCTTCTTCTTTGGCTAAATCTCTGACCTGAACTGTGTAATTCTTATTTATTTTCTATAGAAGGGCTGCAGAGAAATCAAACAATTTTTACTAGATATTCCCACTAATTACAACTTATGAATTATTATTTAATATATAGAGCATCATTTATTTCCAGGGTTACATTCAAAATTATAGATATAGTTTACAGTAAACAAACTAACAAAGACAGACTGGTACAGAGGGGAGAGGACCCTGGTGGTTTATGGCAGCTCTGGCGGTGGTGAGGTGGCTGCTCTGGCGGTGGTGAGGTGGCTGCTCTGGCGGTGGCGAGGTGGCTGCTCTGGCGGTGGCGATGTGGCTGCTCTGGCGGTGGCGAGGTGGCTGCTCTGGCGGTGGCGAGGTGGCTTGCGTCTGGCCGGGTGGCGAGGTGGCTGCTCTGGCGGTGGCGAGGTGGCTGCTCTGGCGGTGGCGAGGTGGCTGCTCTGGAGGTGGTGAGGTGGCTGCTCTGGAGGTGGTGAGGTGGCTGCTTGGTCATTACAGGTTGGACACTTTCTTAAAGAGCTGGATTTTCAAGTTCTATTTGAAGGTTCCGAATGTTGCAGATAATCGGACTTGTTGCGGTGCAGAATTCCAGATGATAGGAGATACTCGGGAGAAGTCTTGGAAGCGAATGAAGGAGGAACATAGATGTGTAGAGGAGAGTAGTGCGCCTTTGGAAGACCGAAGATTACGTGTTTGAGTATATCAGGAGACTGGTTCAGATACATATGTTGGAGACAGTTAATGGAAGGCTTTGAAGGTCAGTGTTCGTAGTTTTAAATCAATACATTTGGGAAATGAAACCAGTCAGTAAATAAATAGGATATGTCAGCAATTGTTGGATATTCTATTAATGTCTGGTAGGTGCAGGTCCCCACACATCTTTCCACAGGTGGTCTCCTCATCACCCAAGCACCAATGAATGGCGAAGTGAAGCTACATGTCTTATATGCTTAAATACTATTGACTCAGGGGCTTAACTATAATAGTTGCAAGGGTTGCAATCGCACCCGGACCCTGGAGCTTAAGGAGTAAGTCGCACACAGCGATATCACTGAAATCAGTGACCTTGCCAGCGATATCGCTGTGTGTGTGAAAAGCAGCAGTGATGGAGCCCATGCTGCAAGGTTGCTGATCGTTACACAACGATCAGGACCATTTTTTGCTCGTTAGTCTCCCGGTGTGCAGCATGCATCGGTGTGTTTGACTGCGGGAGACCAACGAGCGCTGTTCCCGAGAATGCAGGGAGCCAGCGCGGGCAGCGGCACCGCCACCAGCCGCAGTCACAGTGGAGTGCACCCAGCCGCACAGTGTACGCTGGGCTATGTGTAACCAGGGTAAACATTGGGTAACTAAGCACAGCAGTGTCCTAGCTACCCACTGTGTACCCTGGTTACTAGCCTGTAAGCGGGAGAAGGCTGGTAACCAAGGTACACAGCGGGTAACTAGGACAGTTCTGTGCTTAGTTACCCGATGTTTACCTTCGTTACCAGCCTTCTCCCACTTACCCAGCGATGTGGAGGTCGGCTCCCTGGTTGCTGAGGAGATCTGCCTGTTTGACAGCTCCCCAGCGACCATACAGAAATGTTCCAGCGATCCTGGTCATTGTCGGGATCACTGGAACATCGCTGTGTGTAACGGCACCCTAAGGGACAGTCGATTATGCCTATATGAAAAGAATAACACTTTGAAAGACTTGCATAAATTGGGGGCCCCGTTGGAGCTCTGATACCAGGGCCCATGAGCTTCGAATAACGCCACTGTTTTGACTGTATTCAAGGGCAGACATATCATTGGTGCAACCTGTGCAGCTGGACCAAGGGCCCAAGAGGTTAGGGGGTTCATTACCACATCCAAAGTAGGTGGAATTGTGTATTTTGATGAGCTATAGGACTGCAAAAGGGCCCAGTAAACTATTCTTGTACAGGGCCCGTTTCTGTCTGTGTCCGCCAATGACTATTTGCATCTCCTATGAACTTAACGGGATGGGGTGTCCCTCAATCTGGAGACAGCTGCAGGTCTGAGATGCCACTGGCGTCTTTCAGACATCTATGGCATAAATAAGTATGCAAATTGTCACTTCAGTGAGGAAGTAGCCAAACTCTCTAGCGCCACCTAATAAAGGTAGCAATCCTAAAAGTCATAGTCTACTCTTTGACAAGCCTTTTAATATGACTCAGGATTTGTGCCAGATCAGAACCCCAAACTGCAGGCAGACGCTGCGTTTCGGGGTGATGGCCCCTCATCAGTGCAGTGTGTGGAATTCTGAACTGGCTGTATAACACCTTTAAAAGAACAATGAATATTTCCAAGTAGACAACTAATTTAAACGTCTGGCCGACCCACTGGGTACAAGTGTGTGGTTTGGGAATCTTTACAGCTTTTGTGGGTAGGGATGAGGGAAAGAAATTCCAGAAATTAAATGGAAACCCGATCCTGGACTCTAGGATTTCTAGCAGCTGTGACCCTCTTGGACGTTTCCGATAACTCTATGCAGATACTGGGTTGTGTTTTTGGAAGCCGCTCTTGCGGTTTCACAGTCCGGGCCTGCAGTCGACGGCTTTTGATGTGGTCACTATTGCAATCGTCGGAGGCCCAAACACATTGCCGCCTCCTCCTCTTGCGCCCCTCTCCTGGGACTACAGTGCTAACAATGGCTGCTCTGTGCTGGCCTCCATCACTTTGGGAAACTATTTTATGAAAAAGGAAAAAAAAAAAATATTGATGTTACCGACGGAGAAGGAAACAAGACCCCGGCGAGTCTGAAGAATAACCGTGTCCTTGGCTCCATAATTAGATTTCGTTATTTTCTCAGTGTCTCTTTGGTTAAATGTCCTTTTCGGCGATGTCTCTTTATTGTAACATTCTACTGCTGGAACTCCGGGGTCATTAGTGTGGATTCGCCCGTCTTTGTGCCTCCTCGGATATTTCCGTGTGAACCGAAAATGAGAAGGATTTGTACAGCTGGAATGTGATAGTGAATAAAGCCACCGCTCGGCAGGTGAAAAGGCCACTCCATATCAGTATTCACAGACTAGACTTTGTACAGGAACACAGTATGAAACTGTCCACCGAGGACAGGAAATATCCCAAATTGTCAGGCCAGGGCCAAATCCAAGATAGCGGAGGCCCCCGGACAAGAGGATACTGGGGGCAGGGTGGGATCCTGGTGTATTTGGCCTTTAATAACTCACCTTTTATTTGCTAAGCATAGATCATGCCAAGTCGGGGGCCATATACATTCCCAAATTAAAAATTGTTTCACTGCGAATCTGTTTGGCACCCCGCTGCCTCTGAAGTGTCACATAACACCAGCTACCGTAATGGGGCTGTGCCACCAACAATTGTACCCTTTAAGATTAATAGATCTTAGGATATTAATAAGTTCCACAATTGGATGTTAAAAAGAAATGTTCCCGTCCCGAGATATTCTTATAAATGTGTCCCTGCGTAATGTGTGTGTCCGACCATACAGGAACAGGTGGGATATACCACAGCTCCTGGGCAGGGGAGGAAGTAAGAGAGTATACAGACATTACAGCCAGGGATCACAGAATATAAGAGTATACAGACATTACAGCCGGGGATCACAGAATATAAGAGCATACAGACATTACAGCCAGGAATATAGAATATAAGCGTATACAGACATTACAGCCGGGGATCACAGAATATAAGAGTATACAGATATTACAGCCGGGGATCACAGAATATAAGAGTATACAGATATTACAGCCTGGGATCACAGAATATAAGAGTATACAGACATTACAGCCGGGGATCACAGAATATAAGAGTATACAGACATTACAGCCGGGGATCACAGAATATAAGAGTATACAGATATTACAGCCGGGATCACAGAATATAAGAGTATACAGACATTACAGCCGGGGATCACAGAATATAAGAGTATACAGACATTACAGCCGGGGATCACAGAATATAAGAGTATACAGATATTACAGCCTGGGATCACAGAATATATGAATATACAGACATTACAGCCGGGAATCACAGAATATAAGAGTATACAGACATTACAGCTGGGGATCACAGAATATAAGAGTATATGGCGGTGATGGCCATCTCACCAGCTGTGGCCCTGGCTCGTATTAAAAAGAAGGGTGCAGAGTTTATAAAAGCAAAAATAAGTATAAAGTATAAAGGTCATGGTACTTACTTGAGACACCTCATAATCGGGTTCCAATACCATAGTCATTGACGTTATGTGAGAGCTCAGTTCGCACACGGTGGGGATGGGGGGGAGGGTTTCTTTTGGTTAAGTGTTAAATTTATGATATTTGCTGAATATTATTGCATATATGTGCTAACATGCATTTAATAAATAGAGTTTAAAATAAAAAAAATTAGAAATGTAAAACGTTAATGACTCCTACTGAGATGTTCAGCCAGGAGGTGGCTGGCACTGCGGCAGGGGGAAGATAGATGGTGGCAGCAGTGCAGGTGGTTAAACCTTCCCAACCAGGGCTGGCTCCCAGGAGGTAATAGTCTGTGTAGTGCAGCAGGAATAAGGCTAGGCTCACATTTGCGTTTGTGTCTGCATGTGTATGGCATGCAGACGCAGCCCATACTGATGTGAACGCAGCGGAGAATCTCCACATGCGTTCACATTAGTATGGTGCCCGGCCAGCCAATCAGCTGTCTCTGGGGCGGCCGGGAGGAGGAGATCAGTAGTGTAGATCTCCTCTTCCCAGCCACAGCTGATCTCCCGCCGGTGTCAGCGCGGGAGATTTGAAGATACAGCTGATCTGACAGCTGTTTAAATCTCCCGCGCCGACATCGAATAGGGTGATATCGGTGCAGGAGATAAGAAACAGCTGATCGCTGCTTCAAATCTCCCGCGCCGACCTCACCTATTCGGTGTCAGCGCGGGAGATTTAAACAGCTGTCAGATCAGCTGTTACTTCAAATGTCCTTCGCTGACACCGGCAGGAGATCAACGGCGGCTCTAGCTGATCTCCCGGTGACCGCCGCTGATCACCGGCGGCCACCAGGAGAGATTTCAATGAGATCCGCAGCGTTCTCCTGCGCTGTCATGTGGAGGACACTGCGGATCCATTGACTTCAATGTATGGTCTGTGCGCTTACGGGCGCTTGAAGATAAAACAAGCGACTGCACAAAAAATGCAACAGGGCTGCGTTCAGAGTGCGGAGGAGGGCGCACAAATTATGCGCATCCGAATGCAAACGCAACCGAATGCAGCCAAACGCAGGCACATGCGTTCCCATGTTAAACGTAGGAACGCAGTGCGCAAGCGTTTGGCTGCGTTCGGTACGCTGCGCTTGCAAACGCTAATGTGAAGCCAGCCTAAGACAGCAGGAGACGGGATGGTCACCATTTATTGAACAGTCCTGACAGATCAGCAGGACACAGTACGTCCTTCCCAGGCTTTTAGTCTGGCTTGTCTGATGGCAGCTTGGTTGAGTATGTATGTGTTTCATTGGGCAGAGGGGAAATTTCCCCCTATCACACTGCGTCTAGGTATACAGAAGAGTAAAAGCAAATACTATGACAAGGACCTTCAATTTAGTATTGTAAAGAGTTAAAAAAAAATTGACAATCCATAAGTGCAAGTGAGAAGGAAGAAAAGATGACGTTTCGCTTACACAACTGAGGAATGTCAGGAGCCCTGTGAATGTTATATGTCCATTTGAGACAATGTAACCACTGCACCATCACTACATAGACCTGGCTCCAGTGTTTGGTATATTCACTCTCCCGCCTTGTGGGACCTCCTAACAGCTGATTGGTGGATGTGCACACCCGGCTGTACTGCGCGTGCATGAGGTTCTTAAAGGTTAGAATTGGCGCATGAACACTACAATTTTACAATGTTTCCTTCTATTTCTTCCATGGAAGATGCTTTGAATTTCCCCAACAATATCCACCTTGGATGGTCCGTGAAGAATGAGACTAGAAGACGAGGATAATGTTGCTTAGTAACTCCTCTCTCCCCTCCCCCATATCATTTTATGGAGTAGGGGGTGTGAAAAGTCAAAATTGCCTTAAAAAGGACCTGTCATGTATTTTATATTTTTAAACCGCCCCCTATGTTCTTTAGATCGTGCACTGTGCATCACTACCCTGGTTTAGAAAATATATTAATAATCCATGTATATTTATCATAAAACAGCATTGTAGATGCTCATGTTTGTATTAGGTCCCTGCACAGTCATCGGGGTGGAGACTTCAGCTGGTATCAGTCACATCAATCCACTGCAGTCATGCAGTTTATTAAACGTAGTCACCCCCTGTATTGTAATATATTCACATCACTGAAGGACCATCAGTAATTGATATATGATGTGGAGGGACCTGTGGTGTTCTCACGAGCATGTAACTAATGGGCGGAGCTAAGCAGCTAATGTAGGCTTAGCTCCACCCATTAGTGACATCATCGTGACAGGTCCTTCTACAGTATATGTACATTTTTGAAGGTCCATAAGGGACATTAATTGGGGGATGGCTACAATAAAAACAACTGTGACTGCATTGAATTGATGTGAGTGATGCCAGCTGAAGTCTCCACCCCGGTGACTGCTTGTGCAGGCACCTGATGTAGACATATAAGCATTTGAAGTGCTGGTTTATGATGGATACATGGATTTTATTTTTAAACCAGGACAGTGATGATCTAAATAACATCAGGGGCGATTGATTTATAAACAGAAAAGGACATGACCGGGTCCCTTTAAGGAGTCCTATTGGGAGTTCACAACAATAAGTATATGATTCCAGTACTGGAGCCATTATTGCTCTCCCAGGCAGGTTAGAGTTATGGTCATGATGGTTTTCGGACACCCTCTGTGTAGACGTCCACATCTCCGTGGATTCTGCTTATATGGAGGATCAGCATCTTATGGGCTCGGCCAGAATCAATACAACCTATTGCTTGACCCTTTAATAAAACAGTTTTTTATCATTATTACAAAGTTATATATAATGTCAGGTTTTTTGTGAAATAAGTCTCTCATTTTCTCTTTAGAGCTTTATTTGTTACTTTGCAATTTTATCTATTTGCAGTTTTTTGTAATCTTTTTTTAATCTGGTGTATCTAAGGCCGGCTTCACACCACGGTTTTCGGCTGTCAGCTTCTGTCCGGTGTTTTGCAGGATGCACCGGACGAGCAGAACTGGAGGGTAAATCTGCCCTCCGATCCTGCTTTTTGCTGGCTTCGTCTGTGCCGCTGTCCAGTGTTGAAATTTCAGCACCGTGGCTGCAGGGGAAGCTGGCTGCGGTGCTGAAATTTCAGCCGTGGAGCTCTCCAAGTGCTCAAATTCAGTGGCGGCTGCTTTTAACCAGACGTCCGGAACCCGACACGAATTTCTGCCGTCTCCAGTGCCGTGTCATGTGTAATGGACGTGTAAAGAGATCTACTCACCATGACATGTGCTTTTAATTATGACAATAGCCCATTTGTCAACTACTGGGTGGGCCATTTATATGGATGCACCTAAATAAAATGGGAATGGTTGGTGATATCAACTTCCTGTATGTGGGACATTAGTATATGGAGGGGGAAACGTTTCCAGATGGGTGGTGACCATGGCGGCCATTTTGAAGTCAGCCATTTTGGATCCATCTTTTTTTCAATGGGAAGAGGGTCGTGTGACACATCAAACCGATTGAGAATTTCATAAGAAAAACAATGGAGTGCTTGGATTTGAACGTAACTTTATTCTTTCATGAGTTATTTACAAGTTTATGACCATTTATAAAATGTGTTCAAAGTGCTGCCCATTGTGTTGGATTGTCAATGTAACCCTCTTCTCCCACTCTTGTCACACTGAGAGCAACACCACAGAAGAAATGCAGCACAAGCTTCCAGTATCCGCTGTTTCAGATGCTGCACATCTCGTATCTTCACAGAATAGACAATTGCCTTCAGATGATGATGAGGAAAACGTTTTTGTGAATGGTGAAGTTAACAAACAAAACCAGCGCTATTGGTCTGACACTAACCCACAGTGGATAGATCCCTCCAAGACTGTTGGAACACAAACATTGATGGTATGGTGTGGTATATGGTGTACAAAGATAGTGGGGCCAGTCTTCATCAATGGAAACCTCAATGCCACTGGATATCTGAAATTGCTACATGATTCAGTTATCCAGTGGCATTGAGGTTTTCCATTGATGAAGAATGACCCCACTATCTTTGTACCCCATATACCACACCATGCCATCAGTTCTTCCCATTTAAAAAAAATAACGTTGGATCCAAAATGGCTGACTTCAAAATGGCCGCCATGGTCACCACCCATCTGGAAAAGTTTTCACCCTCCAAATGTGCCACAAACAGGAAGTTGATATCAACCATTCCCATTTTATTTAGGTGCATCCATATAAATAGCCCACCCTGTATTACAGCCGGGTGAGGTACGGTTTCTCCTTGTGGAGACCAAGTTGGCATAGGAAAGTTTAGACCAAGCTATGCTCCCTGGTGAGAAAGATATGGTAATAAACTCTCCTCCAAGAGGCAGAAAGCTGGCAGGAAAGTAGAGGTAGACACCCAAATGGCCAAAGCCAATCATTTAAATAGGGTGGTAGACATTTTTTATTTGAAAAAGAGCTCAAATATGGTCTAAAAATATATTTAAACATTCGTATTAAAAAACAAAACAAAAACAGGCATTGGATTTCTATCAATCCCCAAATACCGTCCACGTTGCCACAACGAAATACACAGCGTCAAAAACTTGCCAAGATCTCATTGTGAAAGCATTAGATGAAAGGTGGTAATTCGTGCGCTGCCGTCTGTCCGTTGGTTCCAGGAAATCCAAGGAATCACAAGATGTTAAAAGTAATACCTTTAATGTACAATTCTTACGCGTTTCGTGGTACTTCAGACCACTTCATCAGAGATCCACAACCTTGTGGATCTCTGATGAAGTGGTCTGAAGTACCACGAAACGCGTAAGAATTGTACATTAAAGGTATTACTTTTAACATCTTGTGATTCCTTGGATTTCCTGGAACCAACGGACAGACGGCAGCGCACGAATTACCACCTTTCATCTAATGCTTTCACCTGTTTCCCTTGGGCGGAGTGCTGCAAGCCGGCTTATGCTTCAATAGTTGTTGTGACTCTCACAACAACATAAGGTTAGTGCAACAGCACACAATACAACACCCCGGTTACACCCGGATAAGACCCTATGTGCGCTTTTCTACCTTTCTTCTAGTTTTCAAGATCTCATTGTGGGAACTTGTCCTGGTACATGTGGAGAGAGCTGTTTTTAGATTCCTAAAGATGTTTCCTACTACTAATGTGACCCCCTTTCTTTTGTCCTAACTAACACTTTCCCAATGTACTTCTGCTACCTACTTTGCTCCGGTAAACTTATCTCTTTGAGGCTTGTACTTATTGTAGTTGTAGCTTTGATCTTTCTGGCTGCAGACGGGAATCGGACCAACTGAGCAGAGCACATCACTGCGCGGGGGTCAGGAGCAGTGTAGATAGCAGAAGGATGTTGGGAAAGTGTTAGTTAGGAATAATTAGGACAAAAGAAAGAGGGTCACATTAATAGTGGAAAACCTGTTTAAGGGTGCTTTCACATCTGCGTTTTTCGTAATTCGCGGCAGATGCGGTGAAAAAACCGCATCTGCCGCGATTACCGCATACCGGCTGCACTTGCGGCGCGGTTGCGTTTTTTTCTATGCAATGTATAGGCGTACTTGCGGCAGGTGCGGCAAGTGCGGTTTTGCACTTGCGGCAGGTGCAGCCGCGAAAAAAACCGCAGTAAGCCGCGGTTTTTTTCGCGGCCGCACCTGCCGCAAGTGCAAAACCGCACTTGCCGCACCTGCCGCAAGTACGCCTATACATTGCATAGAAAAAAACGCAACCGCGCCGCAAGTGGAACGGATATGCGGTAAACGCGGCAGATGCGGTTTTTTTCACCGCATCTGCCGCGAATTACGAAAAACGCAGATGTGAAAGCACCCTAAGAACTATTTTTCATAGCCGTACAAAGGTCTTTTTATCTGGTATCCATTCAAATCAATCCATTCTGCGTAATGTAAGTAAAGCTGGAGACGCTTAGCTTCGGGTTTATAGAAACACAAATGGCTGCACATAAAGAACAGAACTCTTATGGTGGCTATCATGAGTCAGTAGGAGACTTGTGACGGCTTTGGAGATGTGGATTTTAAGTGTAGTTCACTTCTTTTGGGCCAGAAAAGGTTAATTTTCATTTTTTCCTTGATGGCATTTTCAAGCCTGCTTCGCTGTTTGCAGCCAGTTTGTGACCACACCCCTCCACCCAATAAGAAGTCCCATGGTCCAATACTTGTTGTCGGTTATGGAGTTCATTCTATACAGATCAGCTGGGTGTGTGGAGCTCTCTGGTGCTTGTGGAGACTCTTTACCTGGCGCAGTGCATTCCACTGCTGTGAGTTGGGCAGCAGATTCCAAGATGAGTTGTATCCTTTGTCTTTTTCCTCTATCTATTCCCGTGTCTCATTAAATCAGTGGTGCAGTTTAGTGTACTCACTGGCCTTGGCACTAGTCAGGGTGAAAGAAGGTGACAGCCAGGGATTAGACATGTGACGGTAGCGGGGGGAAGGACCCGCATAGGGGCGGCAGGGCAGGTAGGGACACAAACAGGCCAGTGTCCAGGTGGTATCCCATTCCTAGCTCTATACTGGGAGGTGGCACTAGAGTACTTCTACTTCTTCCCTGAAGTGACAATTTCCAGCTTCCTACTGTTAGTTTTGGGGAAGGAAGGCCCTCTCCCATTGTCTCTGGTGTGACATGTCCCTTGTCCATATGTGACTATGGCAATATGAGTCCATAAAGACTATTTATGCTGCTGATGCCATGGAACGGCCCCAGAATTCTCAACTGTAATCAGTTCAATACTTTTTGCCAAGACCTAACAGTGCAGCATGCTAAAATGCACGTGTCCTATTCATCCCCTAGATTTACAGTAACGAAGGAGTATAGCGAGGCATGCAATCATGGGGAAAAGGGGGGAGATGGGGTGGAAAGAGAAAATTGAAGTAATTAGCAAAATATTGCCAGTGCCTTTGTTTGGGTGCGTTGCTATCAGCCATTTCCCATCTGAGTTGTAACATAATGCCCACCCAGTGAGATCTGCTCCATACAATGTAGCAGCTTATTTATGGCTGAGCTCTATACATTGTACAATCCTTTTATCCTCCCCACTTGCCAAGTCTGATTAATGACTGGATAAAGTAATGTGGGAATGCTGAACTCTACATTGTCTGCGCTGCATGGCGCTAAAGGTTGTATATGCTTATTTTTCTATAGCGTTGCTGCTTTTTTTTGCTGTTAAAAGGGTCATCTTAGGAACGCCGTCCCTACTCACATACGATATTAAGGGCAAATGAATGTCATGGGGATCCACTCTGTAATGCCATGTTTAAGTCCGGATGAAGCTTCTCTGTCATTGCAAAATGAGAATCAAGACTTTTTGGCTGGGTCTAGGTCATGCAACATTAAGTTCTCACATCCATAAGATCTTGGAAAAACGGATACTAAAATTGAAAGCAAATTGTCCGTCATTAAACAGATGGGTCTAAGGCTACGTTCACACATTGCGTATTTTGCTGCTTTTTTTTACGCGCGCTTTTCAAAATACGCAATGTGCTTTTTGTCTGCCTGCAAAGTGAATGTGAAATTCACTTTGCAGTGCAGACATTGCGTAAAAATACGCAGTGCGTTTTCCGGGAGAAAGCGCAGCTCCGTAAAGAATTGATATGTCAATTGTTTACGCTGCTACTTCTGCGTATTCTCCCAGAGGGGAGGAAGAATCCTGCTTCCTCCTCCCCTCTGTGACAGCTGTGGCCGCCCATTAGATTTCACAGTGTATTAATATACACTGTGAAATCTAAATTAAACAGAGGCAAATGTATGTAAAATAAAAAAGAATCAATACTTCACCTGTCCAACGCCTTCTCCCGCTGTCTGGTCTCCGATTCCAAGTGAGAGGTGTACTGACAGGACCTGTGGTGATGTCCGAGGGGCGTTCCCGGGCACTCGCGGTCATGTCATACATATCACATGACCGCGAACAGCCAATCAGCGCTGGGAACGCCCCGGGAACGCGCCCCTCTGACGTCACCACAGGTCTTCTCAGTACAACTCTCACTTGGAACCGGAGAGCGGCAGAAGGCACCAGACAGCGGGAGAAGGCACCGGACAGGTGAAGTATTCATTCTTTTTTTTATTTTACATACATTTGCCTCTGTTTAATTTAGATTTCACAGTGTATATTAATACACTGTGAAATCTAATGGGGCTGTCACAGAGGGGAGGAGGAAGCAGGATTCTTCCTCCCCTCTGTGACATCACTGCGCTTTCTGGGGTAAAGAAAGCGCAGTGTGTGAAAGCCCCTGCGTATTTTTTTGCGCGGCAAAAAGCGCGCGCAAAAAAGCGCAGGAAAATACGCAAATGTGTGAACGCAGCCTAATGACGTGGGTGGCCTGCCGTACAGGGTCTTGGTAGTTGTAGGCGATGTAGCACGTGCCTTGGCTGCTTCCCCAGTGCAAAAGTCAATTTCACAGTCCCCCTCATTGAAGGCCAAAGCACACACAGTCAAAGTTTTTATTGAAGTTTTACTTAAAATATTTTCGTGAAACACGGGCACAATCTCATGAACAATGGGCACTCAACTTAAACGTTACTCCATCAGGGGTATTCACATTGATATAGTTTGTTGCAGACTTTTTCCCCTCATCCCGTTACCTCCAGAATCTCATCCCTCGATTTCACTGTAGCCCTCTGTGAACTCCTATGGTCTCTCCTCTCCTTCCAATGGAGATCTAGTCAAAGGAACAATCAAGGCCGCGTCTATGCCAAAGTCCACTTAATAGGCATCAAAGGGAACTGCCGCAGCCCGGGATCTGCCGAAGGCAGAAAATGGGCACCAACTCTGGGAGGAACGCATTTACAGTCTGTCCAGCCCCCGGATCCAGAGCCTTAATTCCGGCTTGACCTAGAGTGTTCCGCCGAATCAAAATTGGATAGCGGATCCTGTTCTCCCTTACTGGTTCTTCTTCCCTTGGGGACTCTCCTCCAGAAACTACACCGCAGGCTATTATTGTTAACTAAGCCCCACCCCTAGGGAATATCCCTAATTACTATTATTAACTTTTTCATAACTTTCAGGGGACTGGGGAGTAGTTTTTTTACCTTGGCTGCTAGATGGCCATACACATACAATTAGGGTACCGTCACACCTGGCCATATCAGCGGTGATTTCCTAGGCGACGCAGGGGCGTGGCCTATCGCCGCCAACAGTATCGGTGCGTCACCTAGTGTAAAGAGGCGATGTCGGCGTTAAAAATCGCCTTAGAGTGGTCGCCTGGTTTCTCAGCACTGCTCTGAAACCAGACAAACACTCTGTGGTGATGTGTACACATTGCCCCATGTAACATGGCGATCGCCGATGTTACAGGCCATAGGATCCATAGGCTCCCATGTTACAGGATCGCCGCTGGGGTTTGTGGAAACCCCAGCAGCGATGGCGCCTGTAACATCGTCGGTGCATCGCTGGAGGTATCGCCGCGTGTACACACGCGACGTCGACACTGACTGGGTACCAAAAACGTGTGCGCCTCCGAGCGTCGCCGGAGATATCTCCGCCGATAAGTCTTAGGGTACCGTTACACCTGGACATATCAACTCTAGACACAAATGCCTAATACACATACACCATATTCTTTCAAGAGGGAATAAACCAACACTTGAGCCACTTGCATGGTTACAACTTCCATTCTCAACATATTAGATACACCCCAGCGCCTCTCCCATGACTGAAACCAGAATGCTGCCGGGGGATTCAATTTCTTACCAGCAGCGGGGTTCAATGTGTAGGCGCCGGATAGGTTTCATACGATATTAACTTGCAGATTAACCCCATATATGTAGGTAATTACGTTTTTGCACCTGAGAAGTTCCTTTTAAATTCTCATTCACACTTCACGGTTTTTTGTGTCTTTTTATTATTTAAAGAGGTGGTGCTTGGCAAACTAAATGCAGCACTGAATGCAGCATGTCTGCTGCACTCAGGGAAGGGATCCCCTATGTCTCTAGCCCCCCCCATAAGCTTTAAAAAATACTTTAGAAAAAGTAAAAAAAAATTGCATTATGCACTAGTGTGGCGCCCCGCAACGAGTGCGTCACAAGGGAGTATTGCAGCCGCAATATTCTCTAGACAAAGCAGTGCAATGGTTAACTCAGAGATCCAACCCAACATACAACACCTAGAACAGGGGACCAATCATAGGTCCTGGTGGGTGGAGTGTTAGGGTAGTGAAGTAGAACACACAATAGTCTAGAACAGTCTGAGTCGAGTCTGGAATCTAGAGCCTAGAACACAGAGCTTGGAGAGGAGCGGGGGCTCCGCACTCCGTGCGGGCCCCTGGGCCGTCACCGGTCGGGTGTCAGCACCTGAGGCCTTAACCACCGGGAATGGGCATATCTACACGGGTTCCCAAAAGACTCCCGTGCCCACAACTCACAGCCGGTTCACTGGTACCGAAGCTGGCAGCAGTTCACCTCTGCCACGCGAACCAGCCCCGTGGAGGAGCAGCTTTATAGGAGCACCCCACCACCAGCCAGTTTCCAGTCGTCTAACCAGCGGTGTACCCACTGAGGGACCCAAGGCTCCCCAAAGAATCCAGAACGTACATCATGGATAGGGCATTGAAGCAGCCTCCCCGTACCCGACCTGGTATTCCTGGGCGACGCTGGCAAGAGAAGCTAAGGAGGTAGAAAGGAGGTACACTGCGGATCTCTGAGGAGCACTATCACTGCTGAGTCCACCCGGTCTTCTACTCAACCACTGTAAGCCATGTACTGCCTGCTGGTGACAGTAAAGAACCGTTGCAGAGACTAACTGTGTCCGTGTCTCCTTATGAACTGTCCGTCATGAACTAAAGGTAACCGCAGCTGCCGCACAACATCTTGAGCAGCTCCAGCCCCCGGGGATCACCGCTCAGCCTGTGGGGAGCGTAACATCTTGCTGCTGTCCATCACCCCGGGAGGTTCCGCAGCGTCGGTAGCCCTTACCGAATCTACTCATAGGTGGCGTCACGAAGAAAACAAATTAAACCCCCCTTTAATCTGTTCCCGTAAGACGTCCTCATTTTGATCTGCACCACACCGGGCCCCACTACCGGCAGGCGCGGTCCACCCGTGACAAGGAAGGAGAAGAATCGCCTGTATAAACCGGGAGTAACCCTGGCCCCTGGTGTGCGTCACTAGTCTGATACATTTTTTGATCAGACTCGCTCATTAAACTCTTTGGGTGCGTTAAGAAAATGGATGCCATACAAACACCATCTGTTTTTTAGAGATTGACTACAAATATTAAAATCGAAAACTATTAGACCCTGTGTCCACGGTGCATTGTTTGATGCTTTTTTTGACCCAGATTTTGAGATTCTGCGTCAAAATGTACATGACTGTGCTGAAGGCACCAAAGTCTATGGGAGTTCAGAAGTGCTGTGCCTATGATTTTTTAATTTTTTTTGCACATTTGATGCAGAAAAAAAAAATCTGCACTAGGGATGGGCGAACATCCCATTTTCCCCAGGTTCGTTTTCAGGGCTTCTCTGCTAAAAGACCACTGCTATACTTACCGGGTCCGCGTTCTTTCTTACTGGTGTGACGCGCGATGCGTCACTTCCGGGCCACGCCTTATCTTCTGGCTGTGTGTGATTGGCTGTTGGAGCCAGTCACATGACTAATCCCCCCGAGGCCCGGAAGTGACGCCACACCGCCACACACCGGGAACGAATACCGCGAACCCGGGAAGTATAATCACGCTGATTAACAATTGTTTCCTTCCTTTAGCAGAGAAGCTCTGAACACAAACCCCGGGGAAAAAAGGGATTTTTGTCCATCCCTAATCTGCACCAAATCTACACGGGAAAAAAAAAAACTACGTGGGCACAGCACTTCTGAACTCTCATAGACTTTGCTGGCTTCAGGGTAGTCATGCAGATATTGATGCAGAATCTCAAAATCGGCGTAAAAAAAGCATCAACCACGCACTGCGTACACAGGGCCTGTTGCTTATTATAGTACAGGATACGCTGGTGTAACATGAAGGAAAAAGCTCCAACAGGGCCCCCAATATTTGCAAATCTTTAATAGCATTAGTCTTTCTCCAAAGGCGAAAGGGAGATTTTGTGGCCCTCTTAGGCTCCAGGGCCTGGGTGCGATTGCAACCCCTGCATCTATTATAGTTTGGGTATGTGCTCATGGTCCGGAGGAGCTGTGCCTTGGACACTACTCTTCCGGACCTGTGGGAACCCGCGGGTGCCTGCAGGGAGACCGCAGCCACCCTGTACTCGCCATGTGTGGCCGGTGCAGGGCGGCTTCTCCCTGCAGTCACCCGATGGCAGCTGCTTCTGACTCCGCAGCATGAAATGAACATGATGTGGAGGAGCGGAAGGCCGGCAACCCGCACCGCAACTAAAAAAGAACGCTGCGGGCCGGTTAAGCATAGTGGGCACATGATTTCTTGAAATCCCATCCACTATGCTTCGACTGTGGACGCAGCGGCAAGATGCTGTGTACACTGATCGTGTGTACGCACCCGTACGCTGCTTGGAGGATAGTATGAAACAGATAACCTATGGTTTTATAAAGAAAATATAAGGTAGATACGAGCGATGTAGTGAACACCATATGGAGGGAAAAGAGTCTTTGTCTCCTGGATGAAAAATGGACTCGACCCAATAATTTCTAGTCCTTTTTTGGGTTAGTAAATTTGCAGGATTAGCATATTGTTATACTCTGGCATCAATTGGAGCTCGAAAATTGCGGATTATGCCGGAGATATTCTGGGTTATTGGAAAGTCAACTCTTAAATCACTGTGTGTGTATAAGTATTTCTAAGGCGTGAGGAATTACGTTTCTGGCCAGAGTGAAAGTATCTAGGGACGTATTTAGTGTGAGGCGTACGGGATGTAAGATTGGACTGAAGTAACCGGCCAAGACTAATATGAGACGTTCCACAGAGCAAGGACTAACGAGCATGAAAACGGCATCTCAGGGCACGCCGAGCTCACGAGGGGCCCTACCCCGGAGCGCGGCTCTCCTCACAGACATTCTCATTAAATTATAGGAAGACATATTTTAGTCATCTGATGGGATCACATTGTGACTTTTCTTTATGCTTTGTTTGACAGCCGTGTCTAAAAGAAGATTTCTGTCTTGTGGACGGCTTTACGCTCCTCATATTGTGCTGTAATCCGCTGCTCTGTCAATCCTATTATACAAATTTCACAGCCACATGTATTCACTATTGTAATATACACCGGGCCATATCCTTTATACAAAGTGAAACCAAATCCGTTTGTGTTGCCCATAGCAAACCAATCAATACGCAGTTTTCATTTTCTGAATTGGAAGCTGCGCTGTGATTGGTTGCTGTGGGCAACATAGACAGTTTTATAAATCTGCCCTGTTGTATGCAAATCCCCTACTCGTGGACTTGTTTAGAAGATTAAAACACAAAGAGAATCTACATTAATAGCATTACATTCTCTTGAAAGGGTTTGCTTGGCTAATCCATCAAACAGCTATTTGCGTCAGTGTGACTGAGCTGCAGTACCAGACATGGCCACAGTGATATGTATGGTGCTGTATCTGTGTAAATATCAAAAGGGGAATGTGGCGCTTGGGAAAGCAACCCATTTAATATTTACTAGAATTGTCCTATCTGGACTATTACTTTTCCTCTAAATGAAGACCAGCTGCCAATTAAGTGATTGCCTGGGAGCTATGAGCTGATGTGGCACCCCAGAGTCCGGTTGCCCCTCGGGGGGGGGGGGGGGATTGTCATGTGTGGAAGCGGTACAGTGATTGATAAAACATCTCTATATACAGTAGAAAACACAGGATCCACCATTCACAATAGGTGATATCACAGCTCACCTCCTCCTGTACAATGACTGATAACACTCTATATACAGTAGATAACACAGGATCCACCATTCACAATAGGTGATATCACAGCTCACCTCCCCCTGTACAATGACTGATAACACCTCTATATACAGTAGATAACACAGGATCCACCATTCACAATAGGTGATATCACAGCTCACCTCCTCCTTTTGTACAATGACTGATAACACCTCTATATACAGTAGATAACACAGGATCCACCATTCACAATAGGTGATATCACAGCTCACCTCCTCCTGTACAATGACTGATAACACCTCTATATACAGTAGATAACACAGGATCCACCATTCACAATAGGTGATATCACAGCTCACCCCCTTTCACAATTCTGGCATTACCTTGTCCACATTAGAACATTCGGATTAGAATCTCCGTAAACTTTTATACAAAAGATTTGATCTGAGGAGTCGAAAAGTAGAAGTTATCTATTGGCTTTAGAATCCAATGTGAAGATTGCAACTTTTTTTTTTGTTTTGTTATAAACCAATCACAGACAGAACAATAACTTGATTTAAATATTACGCCATTTTTTCCCTGTAACTAAACGTTTCCTTTGATTGTAGCCTGCACGGCACATGGTGACTCTATGCAGGCCTCAGTGGTGAGTTCTATTCGTGCCCATCCCCCTCCTCTCCCACAATTATACATAATTATGGATGAGATGGTTGTAAAACTTTACATTGAGCTATAAATCTTATGGCTCTTTGAGAGTTGTAATGACTTTTAACAAATTCTTATGCAGTTTCCCCAGAAATGCTCGTGTCCTTGTCAGCAGAGTCCTGACAGCAACAAATCAATTCTTCGCTCCGGCACTTCAGGATGAAGGTTTTTATTCTTGATTTGCAGAGACTAAAATTGTGCGGATTTATTTCACAGCTGGGGAACCTGCCTAGTACAGGATACGGTATATATCCACTATACTGATATATGGGATCCTCCGTATTACAACACCTTTGTTAAAAGTTCCTCCATCATCTGATAATGGCGTACTATCATTGTAGACATTCAGCTGAGAATCTGAGTTACTTCAGGTTACATCGGCTCTGGAAAGTGCCAAAACGGTCTATATAAACTCGTCATCTCACCTGACACGTCTGTTTTCATAACTCCTTAAATTGCTAATAATGCTAAGTTCACACATCCAGTAATCATCCATTAGAACAGATCCAGCAGAGATCCACTGATTGCAAACACAACTTTAATGGTGGGTTTACACGTCCCGATATCGGCCCGATATCGGAGCAACGACGCGGGAGCGCGCTTTTTGAGCGCGCTTTTCCCGCCATCGCATCGCCGGTTTAGACAGCCCGATATCGGGATACAACGTCCCGACGATGTGTACGCCCCCCAACCCAGGAACGACCAGTTAACATGGGAGTGAATGGGTGACGTGGGCGTACAGATCGCAGTTGGGCTGTCACACGGGACGATGCTGCTACAACGGCCATCCGATATCGCTCATTCAACCCCGATATCGTTTTGGCATCGTTCCAGCATCGCATTGTACGTTCAAACCGTACAACGCGCGAACGATATCGGGTCCAACTCCCGAACCACGTGACTTTTGGTCGGAGTTGGACGCCGATATCGTGACGTGTAAACCCACCATAACAGTTTTGAAAAAATTTGATTTCTGCAGAATCTTTAACAAAACCTGTGATCTTCTCAAGATCTCCTCTCTCCTCCCCTCCACTTTTATCTCTTCTTCCCACAATCACATACAAGATTTCTCCAGGGCTTCCCCCATATTTTCAGAGAAAAACTTTTCTCTGGACGTTTTTCCACGTGCGAGTGGTCGGTGGAGGTCCTGCAGCAGCTTACTTGTTGATGCCTTCAAACCAGTTGTGGGTCACACAACTGAACCAGGTGAGTGGATCCTTAGCACCACCTTTACACTTTAGTGTCGCTAGTGATAGGGCACTATTGCGCCTCTTGTCCCCCACCCCCTTTTGTTTCCCCCATACTTTGGAACACTCTTCCCCAACACATCAGACTCTCGCCTACTGTGCAAACCCTCAAAAGGAACCTAAATACCCACCTCTTCTGACAAGTCTACAACCTGCAGTGACCCTCAGTCCACTAAACCACCGCACAACCAGCTTTACCCTCTCCTAGTGTATCCTCACCCATCCCTTGTAGACTGTGAGCCCTTGCGGGCAGGGTCTTCTCTCCACCTACTGTAGCCTTACACATCTCATGTAGACGGTAAGCTCTCATGGGCTGGGTCCTCTCCCCTCACCTACTGTATCCTCACCCATCTCTTGTAGACTGTGAGCCCTCGCGACATTGTCCTCTCTTTTCACCTAGTGTATCCTCACCCATCCCTTGTAAACTGGAAAGGGTCCTCTCTCCTCACCTACTGTATCCTCACCCATCCCTTGTAGACTGTGAGCTCTCGATGGCAGGGTCCTCTCTCCTCACCTTTTGTATCCTCATCCATCCCTTGTAGATGGTGAGCCCTCATGGGCAGGGTCCTCCCTCCTCACCTACTGTAGCCTTCCACATCTCATGTAGACGGTAAGCTCTCATGGGCTGGGTCCTCTCCCCTCACCTACTGTATCGTCACCCATCTCTTGTAGACTGTGAGCCCTCGTGGATATTGTCCTCTCTTTTCACCTACTGTATCCTCACCCATCCCTTGTAGACTGTGAGCTCTCGTGGCAGGGTCCTCTCTCATCACCTTTTTTATCCTCACTCATCCCTTGTAGATAGTGAGCCCTCGTGGGCAGGGTCTTCTCTCCACCTACTGTAGCCTTACACATCTCATGTAGACGGTAAGCTCTCATGGGCTGGGTCCTCTTCCCTCACCTACTGTATCCTCACCCATCTCTTGTAGACTGTGAGCCCTCGCGACATTGTCCTCTCTTTTCACCTAGTGTATCCTCACCCATCCTTGTAGACTGGAAAGGGTCCTCTCTCCTCACCTACTGTATCCTCACCCATCCCTTGTAGACTGTGAGCTCTCGATGGCAAGGTCCTCTCTCCTCCTGTATCTGTGCGTGCCTTGTATTGTTGATAATTATTGTACTTGTCTATGTATGTCCCTTTTCACATGTAAAGCGTCATGGAATAAATCGCGCAATAATAGTAATAATAATAATAATTCTTGTTAACATTGGAGTATTTGGAAAACTGAACCGATAAGGCTGGTTTCACATTATCGTTTGGTCTGCATGTGTTTGAATGCAGAGAGAGAGATGCAGTGTTTGCATGCACTGCCATCCGTATGGCAATTTATCTTAATTGCTTTCTATGCATACATTGTGCACTTGACGGTGCCTGTGTCAAAAGCAAGCCTCCTCGGACGCACAAAGAATGCAACATCGAGCATTTTTCACTGCCTTACAAAAAAAACACTTGACTCAAACTCATACATACGTGGCCAAACGCATACACCATGCATCCCCATGTTAAACATAGGGAGGCATACGATGCCGCAAACACTGGACGCATGCCTACTTAATGTAGACAAACACCAAATAAAAAGCACAAAGGATTGTGCTGGATCCGATGTAATGGACGATCACTGGACAGGTGAACTCAGTCTAAACAAGATGTATCTGGAGCTTATGTTCTTAGAACTCTTGTGCCATTCCTTCTGGAAATTCATTATGAAATATACCGTTGTCCTTGTCAATGAGCGAGTGTGGGGTTGTAACATCATGCAGTGTGTGGTGGCAGATGGCCCATTTCAGAGGTTCATGGCTTTTAAAGTTGAAGGTAAACATTAAGTCCACCCATAGCCTAACATGTTGATCCAGAGGACGGCAAAGAAAACCCATGGGGCAAACCCTGATGGTGGGTTTACACGTCCGATATCGGGACGATATCGGCATACAACGGCGCGGGAGCGCGCATTTTTTGACACTTTTCCCGATATCGCATCGGCGGTTTACACGCTGTGATATCGGGAAACAACGTCACTACCATGTGTACGCCCACCAACCCAGTAACGACCATTTAACATGGGAGTTAATGGGTGAGTTGCGAGTACACATCGTAGTTGTGCTGTTACACGCTACGATGCTGCTACAACGGCCATGCGATATCGGGCAGTTGAATAGCACGGTCATTCAACCCCGATATCGTTTTGGCATCGTTCCAGGATCGCGTTGTACGTACAACCGTACAACGCGCGAGCGATATCGGGTTCAACTCGCGAACCACGTGACTTTTTGTCGGAGTTGGACGCCGATATCGCGGCGTGTAAACCCACCATAAGATCCATGTGAGTCACTCCACCTGTTTTTCTAACACTCAACGGGATTTTGTCTAGGGTATATTGTATCATTAGGATAAGTATGGGTCCATTTTGTTGGTAGTTCGCTCATTCGTGGATGGACAGAGTTCCACTTCAAGAAATGCTCCTAATTTGAGGAGTTTTTGGAGTAATTTTTCTTTTCCAAAACTCTTCACAAGTTTTCTTTAGGCCACATTCACACATAAGAACAGGATTTTTTGATCCTAAACCAGGAGTGTGTCCAAAATACAGAGCAGGTGTCAATCTTTCCTTTAGGCTGTAAACACACTATCCGAGTGACATGTGAGTTACTCGCACGAGTATTGGATCGTTCACCCGGCACGACCCCTGCCTCTTTGGACGGGATATTGTCAGTGGTGTGTTTTTCAATGTACGTCCACGCTCCTGTCCAGAGAGTGGGGGAGGCCATCCCGGGTTAGTGATTCAAGACTCGTATGAGTAACAGTGTGTTTCCAGCCTTATAGTTTTTTTCTCTGTAAAGTTCCACTCTTGGTTTTGGCATACAAACACTGATGTGTGAATGAGGCCTTTGGAAGAGTTTTTTGTTGTGTTTGCAAACCTTTGATGTTTGTGTCTGGTTTTGCTTGATTGCTCGATTGACAGCATGTTTACATGGTTCCTCGATAATCAGTCTGTGTAAATGGACCTTAAAGCTATGTATGTACACTAAGTATAAAAATACACCAAAACACAATGCATTTTTGGTTCAATTTGTGCCGTGTGTTTTTCTTAATAAAGTGAATGGCTGGAAGGGCTAAAAAACACATGAACTCTGCACCAAGAATTGACATGCTGCACATTATTTCTGCAGGGAACAGATAAGCAATATGTGCACAACACTTCAGAGTTCTCATTGACTTTGCTGGTTCAGAATAGGTTTGCAAATCTGCATCAAATCTGCAGGGTGCGCACATGGCCTAAGACAGAGGAGGAAACTTGAACTGAAGCTGGCCATGCAAGTGAGATCGCTGTTGGCCGTTGTGCATGCGTTTTCAAGGCAGTGGAGAAAGCCGCTCTTGTACAACAGCATATTTCCTATAGAAACCAAAGAATTGGGATTAGAATTCTATATAACAGATCCTTCTCTCCACTAGGGGCTGGCTGGCTCAGGGGGCAGGGGGCAGAAGTCAAGCAGCAGTTTTGGGGCCACCTAGCCACCTGTCATGTTGGTCTGAGAGGCCGCTTTGCCCCTGAAGCTCACTGCTGTGTGCCAGGCCAGCGCCCTGCTCTCCACCATCTCATCTACCAGTGGAGAGTCGATAAGATCCCATACACACATTAGATGGTCAGTGTTCTGTCTAAAGGTACTGTTACACGCTTCAATGTCGTTAAGATCTCACGGGAGCCGGTCGATTAGGACATCTTTTTGACATTGTTGGTGAGATGTCAAGTCATGATGTAACGACCACCAAGATGTAAGGGCAGGTATCGTTCGCACAAGCCAGCGAACGATACCTGCTCATTGCTGTGAATGGGAAGTCGTGAACAACATGTTATCGCGGTGTCACACGAACGATGCAGCAGGTTGGCTGTTTGTGGATCGTGTGATTTGAGAACATGTTCTCAAACCTGCGATCAGCGATCCAACATTCATCGTAGTCGTATCTCAGTGTCGATGTCTTTTGAACGACCCCAACCCGTGACGTTTGAGCGATATCGTTCAATCTCGTACCGTGTAACGGGGCCTTTATCAAAATCATCACATTTGGCTGACTTGTAGGGGCCTTAAACAGACCTACAAAGACTTGCCGAGCCGTTGACTCTCCTTTAGGATAAACTCATCCTTTTAGAAGTCCTCCGGACGGGTCAATAACACATTGGCAGCTTGCGACAATGATCCTATAGCCGACCGCCAGCCTGGCAATGGGTTAAAGCTCAGATGGCAGAGAATGTTGTTTGCCATCTGCCCGAATGTAAAAAGAATCTTTTAAATATTAACTTGACAAGATTACATTTGTCAGGCGCTATAGAAACTCTATCTCCCGCTCTCTGCAGACTTTAACCCATTTCAGGTTTCCGCTCGTAGACTCGGAGAGCCGCGGATCTTTATGTATGTAACTTCCATATTTTATTATTTCACTCCCCGGGATGGATTCTTGTAGCTTTCATTTATGTTGTTTGTCTTCTTCCCTTTTAATTGCGTAATTGGCTTTATGATTAAATGAACGTTTCTTTTCATATTAAGAATATTTTCTTCCGGGAATCGGTAAGACAAGGGCCCTTCAGTGTCGTCAAATCCAATAAACGCAATCACATTTTTTACTTTAACCCCTTGATCACCTGTTGTACTGTTTTGAATCCATTGTTTGCGATATTGCAGTTCATTCCAATTCATGTCAATAAAGATCAGCCGCAGGACCACACACCGGCGTGCCGCTCAGTTTACCGGTAGTCCGCCAATGAACGTTCTCATTAGAACTAGAGAAGGTCAGCGCTCTTGACCACAAGGCCATCATCTGTCAATAGTGTGAATAGTTATTTGTCAGCTAGGATCAAAATAACCGTCACAAGGACATTATCGATGGAGTTATCTTGGCCATCAGCTATTGGAGAGAGACCTTTATTTCCAAAATTTGTTTATCCAAAATGGCCAGACTTCGCTTTACCCGTGTGTGTAAGTACAGGGGCATCTCAATGAATTAGAATATCATCAAAAAGTTACTTTATTTCAGTAATTCAATACATGAAGTGAAAACACTATATTATATGGAGTCATTACATACAGGGGGATCTATTTCAAGTGTTTATTTCTGTTAATGTTGATGATTATGGCTTACAGCCAACGAAAACCCAAAGGTCATTATCTCAGAAAATTTAAGTAGGGAGGATGAAGGGTTAAAAAACGCGCTGCCGTATTCCACCAGACATCAAAGGGTGAATAGAATATTGGTTTATTAGTTAACGCGTTTCAGGGCTCCCTGGTCCCTTCCTCAAGACAAATCAATATCATATTGCCATGTTTCAGAGCGTTTCACGGGAATGCATTGACCAGCATTTATATTATATTCACCGTTTGATGTCTTGTGGAATACGGAAGCGCGGTTTTTAACCCTTCATCCTCCCTACTCTATATGCACCACGCTGGGGACTGCAGCAGCCATGATTTGCTTTTATAGTGGTTGTGACTCTCACAACCACACAAGGTGAAGCCTCTGATACCTATTTAGGTCATATTTTATCACTCAGACCCTTCATCCTCCCTACTTTAATTTTCTGAGATAACGATTTTGGGTTTTCATTGGCTGTAAGCCATAATCATCAACATTAACCATTAACAGAAATAAACATATGAAATAGATCCCTCTGTGTGTAATGACTGTATATAATATATGTGTTTCACTTTATTATTGAATTATTGAAGAAAATGAACTTTTTGATGATATTGTAATTCATTGAGATGCACCTGTATGGATGTATGGAAGGCATTCATAGCATTAAGGGACTTCTGGGCTATCCT
This sequence comes from Allobates femoralis, assembly GCA_033576535.1. Taxonomy (NCBI): domain Eukaryota; kingdom Metazoa; phylum Chordata; class Amphibia; order Anura; family Aromobatidae; genus Allobates; species Allobates femoralis. The sequence continues at coordinate 78,398,666 of JARQOC010000007.1, forward strand.
AGACTCCAGGGGCCCACGTAGTGGTTATGCCCCTTATATATATGTGTGTGGATGTGTGTGTGATATATATATATATATATATATATATATATATATATTATATAATTTTTATTTTTTTTTTACCATATTTATAGCGTAGCTAGATCACACCAGCTTTGTACCTTTGCTTGTTTCTTCTAGAAGCTAATCATTACTATTAGATTTGACCAAATGCTGCATGTTGGATGTATCACCGAGTGTAATCACATACACATTCAGTTAAGAGCTTGTTCAGACGACCGTATAATCCATTTTTGTGCACGGTGAGCACATGGATCCCTCATAACCACATAGCCAATTTTCTATGCGGACCGATGATCTGCACGGCAAAAGCATCTCAACATGCAGTACTGTGGTTTGTATTATGGACCAGAATAAGGCTTTGTTCACAGTTGCATTTGCTTTTTATCCTGCTCTCTTAGCAGAAAAAAGCTGTTTTTGCAGCATTTTCGTTTTTGAGGTGTCATGTGTCTACTGTACATGTTTAATTAGATTCATTCACCACAAAAGCAGCAAAAATTGTGTAGAGCATTCTGCCTGCCAGCTGAGGAGACTTATAGCCGCTAATGCTCCTCTGGGAAATATGACAATTGTAAAGAGTCAATTATGACTTGTAGGATTGCTACTTTATTAGGTGACTCTAGAGTTCACCTACCTCCTCACTGAAGTGACAATTTGCATATTTCCCAGAGGAGCATTGTGGCTATAAGTCTCCTCACTGCCCTCCACAAGGAGAATAGCTGTTTCCCCAGACCTTGATGTATATCTGTCACTGAAGCCTCCGCCATATGTTACTATATCGGTTTACATAGACATATTTTGCTCATATACTCTAATAGCAAAGGAAGGTAGACAGTGCGGTATACAAATGTTACATTTAATATGTATTTGATCAAAATGAACTTTATTTGTGGAGAAAAACCCTTTAATTTCTAAAACCATCTACTATCCCCATACTTAAAAAGTAGTGGGTCTCTCAACAGCCTTTTGTATCCTGGTGAAGATATGCAGAAGGCTACCTTCACATTTGCTTTGGGCTCTGCTGCGTATGGCAGAGGCCGAATGTGTGTGGCCATACATGCATCATGCGTCCCTATGTTTAGCATGGGGATGTACGGTGTATGGATTTGTCTGCACGTGTATTTTCTCGTAGCACAGAAACGCAGCTTTGTGCGTCTGAGGAAGCATGATTTGTATGCAAGCCTCTGCAAGTGTACAAATCATACATGGAGCCCAATGGGTGCGCAGGGCCATACGGATGGCAACACAGGTGAATGCCCCAGATTTTCTTCTCTCCTCCCGACATCTTCTCCTCTCCTGTCCTCCCGACATCTCCTCCTCTCCTGTCCTCCCGACATCTCCTCCTCTCCTGTCCTCCCGACATCTCCTCCTCTCCTGTCCTCCCGACATCATCTTCTCTCCTGTCCTCCCGACATCTCCTCCTCTCCTGTCCTCCCGACATCTCCTCCTCTCCTGTCCTCCCGACATCTTCTCCTCTCCTGTCCTCCCGACATCTCCTCCTCTCCTGTCCTCCCGACATCTCCTCCTCTCCTGTCCTCCCGACATCTTCTCCTCTCCTGTCCTCCCGACATCTTCTCCTCTCCTGTCCTCCCGACATCTCCTCCTCTCCTGTCCTCCCGACATCTTCTCCTCTCCTGTCCTCCCGACATCTCCTCCTCTCCTGTCCTCCCGACATCTCCTCCTCTCCTGTCCTCCCGACATCTTCTCCTCTCCTGTCCTCCCGACATCTTCTCCTCTCCTGTCCTCCCGACATCTCCTCCTCTCCTGTCCTCCCGACATCTTCTCCTCTCCTGTCCTCCCGACATCTCCTCCTCTCCTGTCCTCCCGACATCTCCTCCTCTCCTGTCCTCCCGACATCTCCTCCTCTCCTGTCCTCCCGACATCTCCTCCTCTCCTGTCCTCCCGACATCTCCTCCTCTCCTGTCCTCCCGACATCTCCTCCTCTCCTGTCCTCCCGACATCTCCTCCCAGCTTACAATGGTTTCCTATAGACATTTTGATGTGAACACATGCAGGTAATCAGCGCTGCGTTCACATCAATATGTCTGCGTTCAAGACGCACACCGAACGCAAATGTGAAGCCTGCCTTAAGGGCCTGTCACACACGTCAATATCGCCTGCACGATATCGGCTGCACGTGACGTTGCAGCGATATTAATGCGTGTGACATACTGAATCAACCAGCGATAAATCGCTGGTTGATGATCGCCAGGTTTTAGAATCTGTCCTAAAACCTGGCGATTGTCGCCCGGTGGACACGCAGCATCGCTGCGTGTGACACCGGGAGTAGCGATATTCCAGCTCCCAGCGCCTCTCACAAGCGCTGGGAGCTGGTATCCAAGGTAAACTGCGGGTATCTAGGCAGCGCGCGCTGCCTAGATACCCGACGTGTACCTTAGTTACCAGCCTCCTCCGCTCACCGGCTGGTATCTAAGGTACACAGCGGGTAACTAGGGTCCCTAGTTACCCGCTGTGTACCTTAGATACCAGCCGGTGAGCGGAGGAGGCTGGTAACTAAGGTACACGTCGGGTATCTAGGCAGCGCGCGCTGCCTAGATACCCGCAGTTTACCTTGGAGACCAGCCTGCTCCCGCTTCCAGCAGGCTGGCAGCGGGAGCAAGACATCGAGGAAACGATATTTAAATCGTTTCCACGATGTTTCTGGTCAATTGATCGCTGGTGAGTCTGTCTGTGTGACAGCTCACCAGCGATCAGCCGTCAATGTCGTCAGCGATCATCTCGCTGACGACATTGACGCGTGTGACAGGCCCTTTAGACTGTTCATTTTGTTTTTTGTTTTTTTTTTTTGAAGCTGTTGGGTAAATATCTTCATAATATACAATGGAAGCCCTTTACATTCTTTCATTCTTGGCTAAGATGCCCAAAGAAAGAACATTTCGAGATCTCCGAGTCGTCTACGCCTCAAGTGTGGTTGTGTCACTGAAACTGGCCCGGTGACATTGTATGTATCGGTCACGGGTCCCGCATTCTCAGTGATACTAGACATACCAGCTCGGGGACTATAGTTTCCTTCACCAGAGGCCGGCATTATGTTCCACTCCAATGTAAACAGTGGTGCCATGCACGGGGATTTGCAAATGTTCCTTTCGAGCAGAATAACCTCTTCCGTGCCAGAAATATCAAAAGTAATGAGGAAATTATTCTCGGCGGAGGGTTCCCAGACAACCATTGCATTGTTTTCGTAGGTGCGTGTTTGGGTTTAGAGATCTGAAGCCACCTAAGTAGTAGGAAGTACATGTCCTTTAGTTTGGGACTTTAGGGAGCCGTAAGTGTTGCAGACATTTCCTTGACGGTAAATCTGTTGTACCTGGATGGGCTTTCACAGCCAGCGCGTGACTTTCTGAAAGACTCTTTTTTTTGAATGTGGTAAAATGGCAATTTACCCGATGGTTGGGCACTCGGTGGGTCCACAGTGGTTGTGTCCAGGGCTGTGGAGTCGGTAAGCCCAATCTGACTCTGACTCCTCAATATGACTCCAACTCCACCAAAACGGACATAGACCCAGACTCCATGACTCCGCGGCCCCGGTTGTATCAACATGTGTATCCCTGCTCTCTATTATCAGTGCAGCACTGGCTCCAGAGTTATGGTGGCAGGATCTCCTTTAGCTACCACGGAGCAGATATACATGTGTATAAGTATCCAATGATTTGCAGAACATTGAGAGAGCCCTCTCCCCTCCTGTACCAGTACGACTTGACTGTTCACATATATTGTACTGGTCCTCGTCTATCCCTTCCTTATGTAAAGCGCCATGGAATCTAATGACGCTTTAGAAATAAATAATAATAAGTTTGCAGTAAAAAAAAACAAGAAAGGAAGGTGGCAACGGAATCTGAATCTAAAGGTAAAAATGGAGAAAGTTCCAGCATCCCCATCATCTTACAGAGAATCTATCAGGTCAAAAATCCATATGTAACTGATACCGGTTTTTAATTTTTCTCTAAGCTCTCTCTATTCATGTATTTCTATTTATTCTTCCCTCCTATTCTCTGTAAACTTCAAAATAAAAGAATAATTCCATCTGTCAATCACAATGAGTTCCATGCTGCCACTCCCCAAAGAATGAATATTCATGCATCATTGCATTGCCCTCCTCTCTGATCTATATGTTATGTGAGTCATTGCAGAGAAGAAAGGAGGGGGAGGAGGTGTGTTCTTAGCTGAAGCTCTGAGCTCTTAAAGTCATTGTATAAGACGTGTAGTGTGTGCAGTCCGAGATATTATTTCTATGTGATTATAAGAACATTTGATCATTTGCTCAGCAGATACACACAATACATGTCTGCAGGAAAACCAACCTTCATATAATAGAAATCTTACAGATAGCAGACAGTGCATGACAAAACACCTCCCTCCCAGCACAGAGGGAAGGGACAGCACACCAGCTTGGGGGAGTGTGGATATTTAAAGAACACTTGTATAGCTGGACTATTGGGCTGTGAAATTAATGGAGAGGACTAATGTACCAGCTCCCTGTAGGGTCTGAAAATGCTTATAGCAAGGAAACTAGAAAGTGTACAATAATGATGTTACATGTTGTTTTTAAAAGGTCTGCCTAGGCACAATTCAAGGGTGATATTAGTATCAAATTGAAAAATGGCCTGACAGTGTCTTTTTAAGAACCATATTTATTAGGACATTATAAAAAGGTTGCCATCAAATCTACCGCACCGCCCGATCCTGAACCTCAAAAGGTTCGCTCCTCTCTAATTACAACCTTTTTACAATGTTCTAATAAATATAGTTAAGAACATTGGGACTTTGGAACCTCTTCTATATTTTCCTTTTCAGATGTTACTTTTCTCATGAACTTTGTAAGCAGAGACGTCACATGAAGCTCCTGTGTCCAATGCAAATTGTGTAAAAGGAGCCTCCACCTATAGCAATGGTCTCACCACATGGGGAGACATTTTTGACTTCCATGACTCCCAAATTTGAAAGACATTGAGGGGCAATAGTGGCTTGGCAAATTCCAATAAGGAAGACTCCTCTATCCCTGCCCAGATACCTTTGTGCACCAAGTGATCAGTGAAGCCCCTTAATGTATCCACACAGTTCAAAGCTCCCATGTGGGAAAAATCCCTTACAATGCACCAAGGGGCGGACACAGGCAGAAGAGGGCACCTGTGCAACAAGAGTATATATCAGCTTTTTTTTAATTGAATGGCTCGGCAAAATGCATAATTTTACCTGTTTTGGAGTTCTATGTGGACCCTCTTCCGTTGGGCCCCTGTGTGGCGGCACAGGTTGAACCCATGGACACATCTACACACAGTGTGATGGTCCAGAGATGATTCCCTACACACAGTGTGATGGTCCAGAGATGATTCCCTACACACAGTATGAGGGTCCAGAGATGATTCCCTACACACAGTATGAGGGTCCAGAGATGATTCCCTACACACAGTATGAGGGTCCAGAGATGATTCCCTACACACAGTATGATGGTCCAGAGATGATTCCCTACACCAGTGATGGGCAACCTTTTGAGCTTGGTGTGTCAAAATTCGCCAAAAAAGCGAGCATAACTCGCGAGGTGTGTCACCTTGAGAAAAAAAAACCTAATTTTACGATATTTATAGTTTAAATAACAAATATGTATAATTCTTTAACTTACCTGCTTAGTGACTTCTTTGTTAATCTGTCAGTTGGTTTCTTTTGTTGGTCTTGCTGTTATTTAACTTGTGTGGGGTGTCATGAAGTAAGTCAGATAAGTGAGGGGGAGGGGGAATTCTTCCAGTGATGGCGAACCTGTGGCAGTCCAGCAACAGCAACAGCTGGACTGCCACAGGTTCACCATCACTGATTTAGTGACTTTTTTGTTGCTGAATTTCATTGGCTAAATCTTCAATTGAAGGTTGGTATTTTGTACACTTCAAGGCCAAGCAAGCGCTACTAAGGTTATCTGTCAAAATGTCTATTTATATTCCACGTTCTGCTTACTACCGTTTCACTACATAGAACGCAAAATGATCTGCCATTTTTTTCTATAATGCCATACATCTCAGTCCATGTCTCCTGAAAGGGTCGGCTACTGCTACTACTACCACTTCCTTTACTTAACCTTGGTTTTTTTGGCTTCTCCATCAGAGGGGCAGTGACAGAAGATTTATAGATAGCCCTGCAGGCAATTAGGGGTTAACTGTCTTTTAGGAAAGGGCAGAGTTAATAAGCAGAAATAGGGATTAATAGGGTGAAATGGAGTCTGTACTATGCTGCAAGATGGCGTTCCTTATGTAAATTAATGGCGGGAAACGGCACCCATAGCACAGGCCTCTTCCAGCCTCCCCCTCACTTATCTCAGTAATGGCCAATCACACATTCATGACACCCAGCCCAGATTCTGCCCAGAACCTTTCACTGGACTCGAGGATGGTTGTAATCACTGGACCTCCAGACAGCGATCACAGGGCCTCAGATATGCGTCCCCCACAGCGTTCCGCTGCTCCCTGCTGCGCCAGCCAGAAGTTCCGCCGCCCTACCGGAAGTCCCAGGACTAGACGCTCTGTGCCGGAGCTCTGCTGTTCTGGCTACAGACCTCCAGCACATTTTTTTTTCCTCATCTGTAGTTAGTGATGGGCGAGTCCTAACTCTGAATCGCTTGACTCTAGTCTAGCGAGTCCGACCCCGGGACTCGCTACTCGTTGCTAGTCTAGCGAGTCCAATGTTAATGAATGGGGAAGCGAGTAATAGCGAGTAATGTGTCATTTACAAATCGCAGATGTCTCGGAAAGCGCTCGCATTGCTGTTTTGGAAACCCGACTCGCAACAGTTTTTTGCTGCTGTGTCCGTGTCTGTGGTTTTTATCCAAATAGCGAGTCTAGTTTCTCCGGCGGCTGCGTGTCACTGAAAATGGCTACGCGTGTCAGTGCTGACACGCGTGTCATAGGTTCGCCATCACTGCTCTACACACAGTGTGATGGTCCAGAGATGATTCTCTACACACAGTGTGATGGTCCAGAGATGATTCCCTACACACAGTATGAGGGTCCAGAGATGATTCCCTACACACAGTGTGAGGGTCCAGAGATGATTCTCTACACACAGTATGATGGTCCAGAGATGATCCCTACACACATTATGAGGGTCCAGAGATGATTCCCTACACACAGTGTGATGGTCCAGAGATGATTCCCTACACACAGTGTGATGGTCCAGAGATGATTCCCTACACACAGTATGATGGTCCAGAGATGATCCCTACACACATTATGAGGGTCCAGAGATGATTCCCTACACACAGTGTGATGGTCCAGAGATGATTCCCTACACACAGTGTGATGGTCCAGAGATGATTCTCTACACACAGTGTGATGGTCCAGAGATGATTCCCTACACACAGTATGATGGTCCAGAGATGATCCCTACACACATTATGAGGGTCCAGAGATGATTCCCTACACACAGTGTGAGGGTCCAGAGATGATTCCCTACACACAGTGTGATGGTCCAGAGATGATTCCCTACACACAGTGTGATGGTCCAGAGATGATTCCCTACACACAGTATGATGGTCCAGAGATGATCCCTACACACATTATGAGGGTCCAGAGATGATTCCCTACACACAGTGTGATGGTCCAGAGATGATTCTCTACACACAGTGTGATGGTCCAGAGATGATTCCCTACACACAGTGTGATGGTCCAGAGATGATCCCTACACACAGTGTGATGGTCCAGAGATGATTCTCTACACACAGTATGATGGTCCAGAGATGATTCCCTACACACAGTATGAGGGTCCAGAGATGATTCTCTACACACAGTGTGATGGTCCAGAGATGATTCTCTACACACAGTGTGATGGTCCAGAGATGATTCCCTACACACAGTGTGATGGTCCAGAGATGATTCCCTACACACAGTATGATGGTCCAGAGATGATTCCCTACACACAGTATGAGGGTCCAGAGATGATTCTCTACACACAGTGTGATGGTCCAGAGATGATTCTCTACACACAGTGTGATGGTCCAGAGATGATTCTCTACACACAGTGTGATGGTCCAGAGATGATTCCCTACACACAGTGTGATGGTCCAGAGATGATTCTCTACACACAGTGTGATGGTCCAGAGATGATTCCCTACACACAGTATGATGGTCCAGAGATGATTCCCTACACACAGTATGATGGTCCAGAGATGATCCCTACACACATTATGAGGGTCCAGAGATGATTCCCTACACACAGTGTGATGGTCCAGAGATGATTCCCTACACACAGTGTGATGGTCCAGAGATGATTCCCTACACACAGTGTGATGGTCCAGAGATGATTCCCTACACACAGTGTGAGGGTCCAGAGATGATTCCCTACACACAGTGTGATGGTCCAGAGATGATTCCCTACATACAGTATGAGGGTCCAGAGATGACTCCCTACACACAGTGTGATGGTCCAGAGATGATTCTCCACACACAGTATGAGGGTCCAGAGATGATTCCCTACACACAGTATGATGGTCCAGAGATGATTCCCTACACACAGTATGAGGGTCCAGAGATGATTCCCTACACACAGTGTGATGGTCCAGAGATGATTCTCTACACACAGTATGAGGGTCCAGAGATGATTCCCTACACACAGTATGAGGGTCCAGAGATGATTCCCTACACACAGTGTGATGGTCCAGAGATGATTCCCTACACACAGTGTGATGGTCCAGAGTTGATTCCCTACACACAGTGTGATGGTCCAGAGATGATTCCCTACACACAGTGTGATGGTCCAGAGATGATTCCCTACACACAGTGTGATGGTCCAGAGATGATTCCCTACACACAGTATGAGGGTCCAGAGATGATTCCCTACACACAGTATGAGGGTCCAGAGATGATTCCCTACACACAGTATGATGGTCCAGAGATGATTCTCTACACACAGTATGAGGGTCCAGAGATGATTCGCTACACACAGTGTGATGGTCCAGAGATGATTCTCTACACACAGTATGAGGGTCCAGAGATGATTCCCTACACAAAGTGTGATGGTCCAGAGATGATTCCCTACACACAGTATGAGGGTCCAGAGATGATTCCCTACACACAGTATAATGGTCCAGAGATTATTCCCTACACACAGTATAATGGTCCAGAGATGATTCCCTACACACAGTGTGATGGTCCAGAGATGATTCCCTACACACAGTGTGATGGTCCAGAGATGATTCTCTACACACAGTGTGATGGTCCAGAGATGATTCCCTACACACAGTGTGATGGTCCAGAGATGATTCTCTACACACAGTGTGATGGTCCAGAGATGATTCCCTACACACAGTATGATGGTCCAGAGATGATTCCCTACACACAGTATGATGGTCCAGAGATGATCCCTACACACATTATGAGGGTCCAGAGATGATTCCCTACACACAGTGTGATGGTCCAGAGATGATTCCCTACACACAGTGTGATGGTCCAGAGATGATTCCCTACACACAGTGTGATGGTCCAGAGATGATTCCCTACACACAGTGTGAGGGTCCAGAGATGATTCCCTACACACAGTGTGATGGTCCAGAGATGATTCCCTACATACAGTATGAGGGTCCAGAGATGACTCCCTACACACAGTGTGATGGTCCAGAGATGATTCTCCACACACAGTATGAGGGTCCAGAGATGATTCCCTACACACAGTATGATGGTCCAGAGATGATTCCCTACACACAGTATGAGGGTCCAGAGATGATTCCCTACACACAGTGTGATGGTCCAGAGATGATTCTCTACACACAGTATGAGGGTCCAGAGATGATTCCCTACACACAGTATGAGGGTCCAGAGATGATTCCCTACACACAGTGTGATGGTCCAGAGATGATTCCCTACACACAGTGTGATGGTCCAGAGTTGATTCCCTACACACAGTGTGATGGTCCAGAGATGATTCCCTACACACAGTGTGATGGTCCAGAGATGATTCCCTACACACAGTGTGATGGTCCAGAGATGATTCCCTACACACAGTATGAGGGTCCAGAGATGATTCCCTACACACAGTATGAGGGTCCAGAGATGATTCCCTACACACAGTATGATGGTCCAGAGATGATTCTCTACACACAGTATGAGGGTCCAGAGATGATTCGCTACACACAGTGTGATGGTCCAGAGATGATTCTCTACACACAGTATGAGGGTCCAGAGATGACTCCCTACACACAGTGTGATGGTCCAGAGATGATTCTCCACACACAGTATGATGGTCCAGAGATGATTCCTACACACAGTGTGATGGTCCAGAGATGATTCCCTACACACAGTGTGATGGTCCAGAGATGATTCCCTACACACAGTGTGATGGTCCAGAGATGATTCTCTACACACAGTATGATGGTCCAGAGATGATTCGCTACACACAGTGTGATGGTCCAGAGATGATTCTCTACACACAGTATGAGGGTCCAGAGATGATTCCCTACACAAAGTGTGATGGTCCAGAGATGATTCCCTACACACAGTATGAGGGTCCAGAGATGATTCCCTACACACAGTATAATGGTCCAGAGATTATTCCCTACACACAGTATAATGGTCCAGAGATGATTCCCTACACACAGTGTGATGGTCCAGAGATGATTCCCTACACACAGTGTGATGGTCCAGAGATGATTCTCTACACACAGTATGATGCTCCCCCATTCACAGTATGAAAGCCACCATGTAGCATGATACTTCCCCCCACACATTATGATGCCCACAGATTAGTCCATTCAAATGACGACATCATGAAACTGGATCTAACACCAAAAATATGTCCACGTTTCCTTCTCCAAAAAAGCTCTTTGCCCTTAAAAACAGAACATTGTTCACTATGTTCAGATAGGGGATGTCTGGCTTTTGGGAATTTGTTTGCCCCCCTAAATGCATCTATGTGGGACTAATATTAATTTTTTCAATTGGGTTTATACATTTTACACTGTTTGGCTTTAAAAGTTCTTTTAAGCTCAGAAAATGATACCGTAGTATTGCAAACTGTCCATCAGACCGTCATAGTAAGCCAACTGATGGATTCTCCATCCTGTAATAGACCATACAGCTCAGTGGCGACTGCAAACTGTGCAAAATACGTGCGAACACCCAATGGCAATAATGATTTTTAGGCCAAAATACAGTGCCTTGGAAAGTATTTGGCCCCCTTGAACCTTTCAACCTTTTGCCACATTTCAGGATTCAAACATAAAGATATAAAATGCAAATTTTTTTGTGAAGAATCAACAAGTGGGACACAATCGTGAAGTGGAACCAAATTTATTGGGCATTTTAACCTTTTAAAAAAATTAAAAAAACTGAAAAGTGTGGCGTGCAATATTATTCGGCCCCTTTATTTTCGATATACATAAGCATTAGAGACAGAACAGGGCTATATATACCAGGATGGGCCCAGAATGGGGGCATATATACCAGTATGGGGACATATATACCAGGATGGGCCCAGGATGGGGACATATATACCAGTATGGGGACATATATACCAGGATGGTGGACACATATACCAGGATGGGACATATATGCCAGGATGGGGGCATATTTACCAGTATGGGGACATATATACCAGGGTGGTGGACATATATACCAGGATAGGGATATATATGCCATGATGGGCCAGGATGGAAAATGTATACCAAATGGGACTTGTATACCAGGATAGGACTATATATCAGGGTGGGGGATATATATACCAGGAAGAGGCCCAGGATGGGGGTTATTACTACATAACGGCAAGGAGGGCAACTCGTATGTCTTTCTTGGCTTTAGAACGCCACAAGGGCCCATACATTTGAGCAACATGCCGAGGGTTGGGAGGCAGGACCAAATGTTGCACTGGGGCCAGTCGGACTCCAGTTACACGCAGAGAATTTCTGTATCTGAAGAAACTGATATTTAGACATTGATTGAAATTTGGACCCTGGAATGACGTGGCGTAGACAGGTTTGTGCATAACTTCACCATCTTTAAACATTTCCATATGAAAGTTTGCTCCGAAGAACATTATTATCCACGATCCAGTCCCCATTATTTTCATTAAGGGTCGAGGTGGAATTCCGGACTCCCAACTTTCTTCTGTATCCGAGCCATACCCCACATTGCGGTATCTACTGTATTTTCTCAATCCACACCATTTTTTCTGACTTGTATCTCTGCCATATCCTCAATTTCCACCACAAACCATATTTCCTGCCACATCCTATAATCTTATTCCTCGACAGGATCAGCGCGCTGCTTTCTTACATCCCCACACCATCCGGCCCCTCTGTCCGCAGGGCCATATTCTGCAGCCTGGTTGGACCACATTAACCATTTAATGTTAACGATTCCTTTTGAAATGTGTAATACCCTATGACAAGGTGGATTGTTGGAAGGCCTTTTCTATTCTGTATTAACTCTTTTACTTGTAGACTTTTTTTTCTCATATATATATATATATATATATATGAAAAAAAATATGGCTGCTGTGGGCAGGGCTTCGGAGTTGGTAAGCCAAACATACGACTCAGACTCTTTAATTTCCCTGAAACCGGCTCCACCAAAATGGATTCAGTTCCCGATTAATACATTGGCAACTACATGTGATATATTAATATTTCACATGTTGCTAAGGGGTTAATATTGTTGACATGGCCATTTTTAGTCTGTTTGCCCAATATTTTTCAGAAGCGCCAATGCAGAATAAACTTGTGCTGTAATACTATATCAGGTAGGGCGGACACCATGATGGCAAGAAGACACACCCCATATTATAGTACATGGGGTTCATTCGGCAAGGTAATGTCTGTTATAAGATGGGGCTGGCGCCATGGATAAGTATCGCTCAGGTGTCCTATTCTAGATAATTGGAAAGGTGCTATCTGCCATGTGTGCACAAGACAGACCAGTGCTGCGGAGTTGGAGTCTGAGACGGTGACCATTTTGGTGGAGTCGGAGTCGAGGTCTGATCCAGGGAGGTTGAGGAGTCGGATGTTTTGGCTTACTGACTGCACACCAGGGCTATGAAGTCAGAGTCTGAGGGCATCCTGTAGACTGTCATCCCTCGTGGACAGGATCCTCTCCCGTCGTGTATCAGCAAGCATTGACTGCTCATATGTACTGTACCTGTCCTTGTTACCCCCACTTCTTATGTAAAGCGCCATGGAACCAATGGCGCTATATAAATAAATAATAATAATGATAATAATAATTTTGGTGCTGTCTGAGTTGGAATCAGGTTCAACGATATTGAGGAGTCGAATTTGGAAGTTTGGCTTACCAACTCCACAGCCCTACACAAGACCTTGGAGGGTCCAATTAACCCTACTTTGTCATAGTGAACACGTGGGCGCTTCTCTGAATGGGAGACATGGCCGAGATTGTTCACCGGCAGCTATCAGCCCAAACCATCGTCCATCCAAATGCCTTCTAAGGCCAGCTTCACATCACGGTGTGATCACGGACCCAGTTTGCAGCCGGAGTCCTCAATTGCAGCTGCAGGGAAAAGCCGGTGGTGCTGAAGTTTCACAGCGCTTGCTGCTAAACCTCAGCCGCCGATGTCCGGTTCCCGACTCTTCCTGGATCTGGATCAATCCGGTGCCATAGACTCCCATGTTAGGGAGTGCCAGATTGTCCCGGATCTGGGGGAATCCGATTTGGGCAGATTTTTCGCCCCGGACACAAAAATGTTTGTGTGTCCGGGAGGAAACCCTGAATTCTCCCAGGTCCTCCCGGACAGATGGAAACCGGATGGCACAGAGCTGCCATCCGGCTCCATCTGGCCCCATAGATCTGCATTACAGCAAAATCGGGTCCGGGGCTGTCAGGTTTACACCGGACAGGCCCGGACCTGATTCTACTGTGGTGTGAAGTCGGCCTAAGTTGTATGGGAGGATGAAAACTCGCTGGATGAACTCATTATCTTAATATCGTAAACCTGGTAAAAAAAAAAAAAAAGTCCTTTAAGATGGCCGAATTGTAATTACCCTTCTCTGCACCTACATAAAGCTTTATAAAAAACCCAAGATGTCTTTGCAGTCACCTGGACTTAATAGATCCTCTCTATTCTCAATTTGCTTTAATATCAGCTGATTTTCCCATCCATTAACCTCTAAAAATGACATTTTGGATGTCCAAAAAATGGGAGCTTTGGACTAGAAAAGTTAGGAAAATGCTCCAGGCCGAGGTTGTTGTGAGATGACGGCAAAACTCTGCATTTAGCACCTTGAGATCCATCAGTTTAATTTCCTTAACTTGATGTCTCGATATATTTTATGTATTTATACAGTGAGGAAAATACCAATGAATTTCAATCATGATGTTAATTTGTATCTACTGAAATAGAGGATGCAAATTGAGCGAGAATTTAGCACCTGACCATTAAAACATTCTGGCATCTTAAATTCTGCCTCGTAATACTTTATATTAAGTGTGTTAACCTATTCCTGCATTTTTTCCTGTCCGTAGGGATCCTATTTTTTGCAGGACCCCACGGACAGGAAAGGACGGGATTAGATGTGTGACGCGGATGCCATTTCTGTGTCTGGGTTCATGATTTTCACGGATCCAGATACAGAAAGGAGCCCGAGCCTGCACAGTGCAGGCAAGCGGGGCACTTTCACTCCCGCAATGTATATACATACATTGCTGGAGTGAAGCAAGGGTTAAATATATAATAAAAAAAAAAGATCCTCACCTCTCCGGCGTGTCCTGCGATGTGTGCCATCTATCCCGAGCTGGACCTGTGTATCAGCTGACTGGGCGAGGCAAATTGATCAGCTGATCGATCGCATGACTGCATTAGCTGCTGAGGACCTGTTACCAACCATACATGGGATCTAATTACAGCACTGAATGCAGCATGTCTGCTGCATTCAGGCAAGGTGGTCCCCCATCCTACCCTTCCCCCCCCCCCCTGTACCCCGAGATAATACAGTTTGAAAACTTACATAGTGGAGCCAAATAGGAGGTTGCTTGTGGCTGGAGCCAAAGGGCAGTTTCACGCCCCTGTATGTTTAATCGCCACCCCGCCTCCCTGATGCCAGTCATTGTCTCCCTCGCCTGCTTCATAACACAGAGCGAGGGGTGTGGTTCTGGCCGCATTGCCCCGCCTCCTGCGGCTGACGTCACCACTTATACCTGCCCTGCTCCATGGTTAACATGGAGCAGGGTGGGGTACAGGGAGGGGTCAAGGGATGGGGGACCCCTTGCCTGAATGCAGCAGACATGCTGCATTCAGTGCCGTAATTAGATCACCCTGTATGGTTGGTGACAGGTCCTCTTTAAATCTCCTGCCCGCCGATCGGTTTTGGCAGTGTGCATGCAGAGTTTATTGTTGAGTTCGTGGAACAGGTACAAAGCAATAACTCCAAGTTTTTGAGAATTTGAAAGTAGGATTTGGAGTTTTCACTTTTACAATAGGACTTGATTTAACAACTGAATGTATCACTAACTACATATACACTCTTCACACCTCTACCAGGCCGACCCCAGTTCAGTAAGTCATCACTTCCACCTTTTCTCCATTTCTAACAAACTTCAATTTAATTTCTTGACTTTCCCTTAGGAGAGACCTCTCCCCATCTTTCCCATGACAAAAGTCCTGTTATAACATCTCTTAAATGTTGTGCTTTTGTCCAAGTAATTCATTTGTAAACCTGCCTGACGAAGGAACCATAGGGCTCTGAAAAATTGGAAATATAGATTTTCTGGTTAGCAAATAAAGGTATCGCTCCTAGAACACTTTTGTAATTTTTGGGCATAAAAGTATTTACATCGATTGTTTCTGCTTCAAAAAGTTCTTTAAAAAAAAACTTGTCTACAAATTCTGTGTGCATAGACACAATCATAGAATGGTGTAATATAAAGGGTCCTCCTAAGTCATCTACTCCAACCCCCTGATCAAAGCAGAATTCACTAAATCATCCCAGATAGTTGTCTGTCCAGCCTCTGTGTGAAGAGCTCACCACCTCTCCTAACCGCCTGTTCCACTCGTTGATCACCCTCACTGTCAAAAAGTTTTTTCTAATATCTAATCTGTGTCTCCTCCCATTCAGTTTCATCCCATCGCTTCTAGTGTTTTCTTGTGTTAATGAGAATAAAGCTGATCCCTCTACAGTGTGACAGCCCTTCAGATATTTCGAGACCGCTATTAACTCTCCTCTGTCTTTTTTTTGGCAAGGTAAATATTCCCAAATCCTGTAACCATCCTTCGTAGGACATGGTTTGCAGACCGTTCACTATTAAAAAACAATATGAGCCCTTCCTTCATCTCTGTGACTGGTCAGTCCCACCCAGCACTTGCCGGACATCCTGTGACTCGGGCCCTGAATTTATTACTGAAACCCCGTGGAAGTACAAGTCCCATAACAAGCATTTCTGATTCACATCGCAAAGGACCTCTGCCTCTGAAATGCATACCGGCCATTAACAATATAGCCAGTCGTTACCTCACAGTGCACACACACCATAAAGATGCCTATACATAATAAAGCAAAGACGGTCGAAGTTGCTGATTTTGTGTATGGGATCCTGTAGATCTGGGGCATACTTGCCATTAGTGCAATGGGACCAAAAGCTAAGAGGGCCACTTCTACCTCCAAACCAAGTGGCATCGTACGCTATGATGAGTAATTGGAAAGTAAATAATTTATTAATTGCTCTTGCACAGCGGCCTCTTCTGTCTGTGCCCAGTTTTGCTGGCAGATGATGTCAGGGGTAAGAAGGATCGGACATGATATATATGACACACCCAGGGCAGGGCACTCAGGCTCAGTCTGGGATGTCACGGGTGGCTGCAAGATACTGTGGCCCTGGTAGTCAATGGATAAATGAAGAAAATAAAGTATATAAGTTCGTGACGCCACCTGCAGTACCTGCAGTAAGATGTTACAGCGACAAATGGCTACGGGCGCTGCAAGTGGATTCTATGGTTGTTAGATGGATCCCTCAGTGTGTGCTGTTCTTATTCTTTCTGTCCTTTGCCTCCCAGTGGCGGTGAAGTCTGATCTCATGTAGATTAATCTGACCTCCTGCTGTTCCGCTTAATCTCCCTTGCACCCGTTGGGTGAACCTTCTGTCGATTACCGTGGGTCTGGTTCCCCTCTAGTGGATCTTTTCGGAGTCAGGGCCGTGTCTAGAGATACCCCCGGTCAGTGGATTTTCTGTGAGCCTTGAAGGTTGTCACAGGTGCGGGCTCCGGTACCCGGTTCACTCTTGGGGCAAACACTCTGGTTACTTTTCTCCCCACTCCTTCTATCTGGGATCTATTCTGGTTGTCCTGAGTCCCTCAGCTGAAGAGACCCTCCTTTCTCCCTCAGGCTCCCAGCCTGGCTCTAACTACTAACTCCTTCTAGTTTCCCCTGGAGGTCACTATATACCCTCCCGGGGTCCCTCCCACTGCGTGACCAGTGTGGGGTGTGGGTATAGGGTTCCACCTACTGGCCATGGTTCCACTTGCAGTGGGGTGACTACACCGCTTTTATGGGTGTAGTACCCCTTTTGTGGCACCTACATAGTGGGGCGCCACATATAGGAGATGAGCTGCCAGCAGAGATTTCTAGTAGTGATTTACTCCTTTCTACCCACTGAACACAAGTGAACATTTGAGCATGCATGTATTATAGATGTTCTGGAATATTGGTAGTTTAGAATATTTTATGTGCCCAATATCGGCTTATATGAGCCTTTCCTTCATCTCTTAACTTGTTCCAAAGAAGGATTGTCCTTTTTCTGCCCCCGTGTATTTGAGTCCTTTATACAGATCCCTTCTCCGCAGCCTAATTTTGTCTTCTTGTTTGATTCTCCGCCAGTATCGCGTTCCCGCTTCCTTTTTGGGATGAGATGATGAGTCTGATTTTGTTAAACTAAACGTTGCCAGCGCACAGTGATGGATGACTTCTGCAATGGTGACGTCCATTTTGTGTTCTTTTGTCTTCTGGTTTGATCTTCTGAGCCCAGGAGCGCGCTTCTCTCATGTGGAAAATGCAGGGTCACATAACTTTGGATTCCGATGGAATGTAAAGTTACACCCTGGAATTTTCGGGCTGTTTCATTCCTCTGCTATAGAGGAAATATCCAGTTTAGTCGACAAAGGCCGACTTTAGGATCATCCAGACAGTGAGGATAAAGGGATGTTTTATGAATCCTACAATACTAACTCTCACTTGCCAGCTCTCCCGAAAACAAAAAGAAAAGACCTCCAGATAAGTCATAAAAATACTAAGGACCCTCCAGAAATCTGAGTCCAGGGAGCTTACATGTTGGTGTCTTGACATCTGGGTAGATGGAGAATGAGGAATAAAGGGATGGGGTCTTGGAAGAGGTCATGGTTGTGCAGTCCACATGTGACTCGACTAAAGTTGGCAAGTATGATTGTAAATTCGGTTCTAAATATTGGCCCGTGGTTTTTCAATGACCAGACTCAGAGTAGGATTGTCTTTAAAGGGAATCTGTCAGCAGGTTTTTGCTATGTAAGCTGAGCACAGCATGCTGTAAGGGTTAGGGAATCCGTCACACTTGGCGACGCACCAGTGGTCCCGACAACGATGCGACCTGGTAGAGATCGCTGGTGCGTCGCTATGTGGTCGCCGGTGAGATGTCAAACAGTCAGATCTCACCAGCGAGACAGCAATGAATGATACGGAGGTCGTTGGGACCCTGTTTCTCAGACCTGTAGTATTGAGGTCGATGGTCGTTGTCCCTGTCAAACACACCGATACATGCTGTCCAGCGGGTCCCCAACAGTCAAAAAATGGTCCAGGCGACTCTGACACGACCAGCGAGGCCTGGTCGCTGCTAAGTGTCAAACATAGCGAGATCGCTGGTGAGGTCGCTGCTGCGTCACCAAACTTGTGACTCCGCAGCGATCTTGCTTATTGTGATGGGGGCTTTACAATACAAACGGCAACTGTGCTTCTCTGATCAGGGTCTGTGCAATTGTTTATGTAATATAATGGATTAATCACCTGGTGATAGGATTACTCTGTCATGAGCACAGCTGTCTGACGCACCCCTTGCTGTGATGTACAATCTCTATTGAGAGCCTGGAGTGGGCGGGGGCAGCTCTCCCAGCTCTACTGTGTTACTAAAACTAAATTCTTTGATTGTGTGAGAACAGCTTCAGCCTGTAGTCTATGTGATACATCTACCGTGCACAGTAGATGCTAGAATATATGGGCTGTTTCTAGGTTACTCCAACAGCCGATCACAGATACCCACTCTCTGTGACCAGCACCTGTACTTGGCTGTTGCGCCCCTCACCAGGGAGTTAATGAGCGGTCCCGGAAGTACAAGCGCGTGGACACGGTAAGCATAACGCTGGGGATTATTCTCTATTTTTACAGCCCCCATCTCATACCGTTTTAAAGTCAGAGTTCGGACTCAAGTCCGAGTCACGTTCAATCACAAACTCAAACCTTCTAATAAGTCCGGTCAGCTCTGCCAAACTCGAACGTCGGCTGGTTCACCCATCACTAGCAGTCAAGGCCTGGTCACATCCAGCTTTAGCAGTAACTTTGGTGAATTGGATAAACCTTGTCGTCAGCTGTGCCACTCGGTGTCGCCTTGAGGAATGTGTCATCACTTTAGGGTTTGGACAGGTAGCACCGGAGCCGCTATCCATACACAACATGGATAAAATACAGTATTTGACACTGAGAAAACTAATAGTCGGCTTTTTAAGGGCGCAATGAATGTTCAAACCACGGAGCTTACCCGAGGTGTTACAGAAATCCGTCCTCCACTCTTCTTTAGACTGTCATCTCTTATCTGCCCGGAATGACGGAAGGCGGATTTTAAGACCACAAGACTTTTTATCCTTGTATCAAGCCTTCCTCTACCTCTCAAGGCTCGGCTTTATTTTGTAGGTCATGCTTGTTATGCTATTATCAGACTTTTTTTTTTATGCTAGGTAACTATAAACCCTTGTACTATTGTATTCAGGAACCTAATGCCTCCATAGCAGATGGTGTTTTATAACATAAGACTGAAATGTAACTATCAGAAAAGTTCTTATTTCTGTACTAAACTATTCAGGTGTCAACTTCGAAAAGTTGTCATGACTTTGTTCCCATGAAGACTCTTCCAGTCCCTGTATTTAAGCAACTACCTTAAGATTTTAGGACTTCTAGCAACCTGCAAGAATTCAGCTTTTAAGTCTAGTGTGATGACACTTAGTGACAAGATGATCTGTGCTTGACAAAACTTCAGCCTAATCTGTTATTTACTTCCCAATCAAACTGTATACCCCCGTAGTTATGTATTTTGGAGAGTAGATCGGTGCATTATTGACATCATATTAACTGACTGGTATTAAGAAAAAGGGTGGTCTTTGCAGAGGAGAGTACTGCAAAGTGTGGCCCTGAGTTTTTCACTGTAATTTCACCTATTTTAGAAGTCATGCCCCGCCTTATACTCATGGGCGGACTGGCCCAGGTGGCAGGGGGGCAAGTGCTCTCCAGGCCGGCTATAATGGCCTCTTCCAGGGCTGCCAGAACACCCCCGCCCCCCTTTCCCTCTCAACTCCACTATCACCCCCCCCCCCCCCCCCCGCTCCTCACCTAGGGCTGACATCAACTCAATGGCCCCCTGGGCCAGGAGCTCCAGCCCACCCCGCCATATACCAATTTCCTGCCCATTATCTTGCCCCTTCACACTTTTGTCACCTCCTGTCCGAAATGTTACTGTCCAAGAACCCTGCCAGAATCCCCTAAAATTTGATTTATAAATGACTCATAGGGACTTTTCCATAATAGCATTTAACATCAATGTCTCAATTGTTGTCCTTCTGCTGGAACCTCCTTCAAAACTATAAATGGATCCTTTGCATTTTATCAGTCATTGCCAATCACAACCAGGAGCTGTTTCTGGTATTCCGAGACAGATCCTTTACAATTGAAGTTTGACCGGTGCCCCAGTGGTTAGTCTACCCAGACGAAACAATGAGATCACTTTCTATTGGTGGGATATCACCAAAATTGGTTAAACCAGTGTCTCTTACGTTTCTCCAAAGTCTCTCAATATTACGAGACCAGGCTGATGTTACATCTTCACCAGATCCTCCTCCTGTGACATTTGCTCTTGTCACCAGGTACTGCTATATGTATTATAGATGGTGCTGGTAATAGAGGAGGTCAGTGCCAGAATCTCTGGAAACTGCAGGCACCGTCCATCCAGCAAGGCTACAGTGGCTGGGACCTGTAGTACTTCACAAACTCACAAAGTGGATGTGTATTCTCCCCAGCTGAAGTCATCAGCTCCTAGATTTCAGCTTAATAGAAAACACCCTACTAATACCTTCAGCTTTCTGCCAGATATAGCTTGTTACTTCCCATGTCTCCTGTCCTTCGTAGGTCTTTTCCCTGTTTAAACTCTATCTGTTTTTGGACGCTTCTCTTGACTATTTTGTACCTTGCCGCCATCTTGGTTTTGACCTGGCTCCCCAACTATTCTAATGGATCCTAATTTTGTCCTTTTCATGACCACTCGGCTTTGACCCTGTCTCTGGACTGCAGCCTATCCATAGACCGCAACCTCTTGGACACTTGTAAATCCAGATCCCTTTAGAGGGTTTAAAGGGTATGGGGTTTTCTTAGGATTCTGGCAAACTGAGTTGCTTCTGACTAGTCTGGCACTTTGTGCCAGTGGCCTCGGACAGACTTCATGTTGCCTGGACTACTGTGAGCAGCCTGTGTCTAAACGTACTACCATGACGTGCTGACATTGAAAATCTATGGGATGTTATTGGAAGTCATTTGTAAGGGAATCTGCTAGCAGCAGATCTTTGCTTGTCCAAGATCCTCATTGATCATAGCCAAGGCTGTAAGGGCAACGATTTCTGCATGTGGCGCTTATACTCCAGGCTAAATGAATTGAGATGGTTTTAAAACGTTTCCATTTATTTGTGATATACAGATCAGTAACATGACTATCCATCCTGTGATCTCCAGAAGTAAACTTTTGCTTCTTGATGTTGCAATTTCAATATTGAGGAATGTAGTTGCGAGACTTTGGCCAACCGCTAGTCCAATGAACCACATTCGAAAGCCTCTTAGGGTGGCTTCACACTGCGATCAGGTCCGGTCCGGGGCTGTCAGGGGTGAACCTGACTGTCCCGGACCCAATCAGCTCACAGAACTGGAGGGCTAATATGCCCTCCGGCCCGGTGTACATCCTGCCGCAGCTGCCGCTGCTGATTATTCAGGACCGCGGCTCGCAGGGAGCTAGCCGCGGTCCTGACTTATAACAGCGGCGTGCAGCCGCCGATATCCGGTTCCCAGATCTTCCCGGATCCTCCTGGATCGGGGCAATCCGGCCCCATAGGCTCCCATGTTAAAGGAGTGCCGGATTGCCCCGGAAGGATCCGGGGGAATCCGGTAGACACCAATTAGGTGCAAATTGGTCTCTCTGGACACAAAAACGTTGCAAGCAACATTTTTGGATCCAGGAGAAAAATCCCACTTCTCCCGAATTCTTCCGGTGAGATGGCAGCCGGATGGCAGTTATCTGCCATCTGGCTCCATCTGACCCCATAGGCTACTATGGGGCCAAAATCCGGTCCGGGGCTGTCACCCCTGACAGCCCCGGACCGGACCTGACCGCAGTGTAAAGCCACCCTTAGAAACCTTTCATTGAGACCTCAGATGATTCCTACTTAATTTCCTTCTTAATGGCATTCTTGTCATCAGATTGAACCTTGGACGCTGCCCGGTATGCTTTGATGTAGTTGTGTTTTATATTTTCACCATATATAGACTATCGGCAGGCTCATCAATCATTGATATTGAAGCTGACACCGGCCTAGCTTATTAAACAATTCTCCACTATATTCTGTGTTGGATGGAGTTCATGCCTGACAGTCTAACCTAGTCAGTCCTGATTACAGAAAAATAAACTTGACCACAAAGTGAGTTCATATGGAAGCAATCGGCGGAGAGTCCTTCTCTTCCCCGGCACAGTCACCATCTCGCCAGTGTGTAGGACAGAGGATTGAAATTCAGTGTCTGACCTATTCTTTTGTGTGTTTAATCTGCACATTTGCCAAGACTGTTATATTTGGCATGAAGAATACTAGAGAACAAAATGTGGAAGAAATAGGATATTCTTCAATATCTTTTTTTTTCTTCTTAAATTGGTTGTCTAGAGCCATTGCGCACCATCTATATACGATTTTGGCTAAGTGTTGGCACCCTTGAAATTGTTCCAGAAAATGAAGGATTCACCGGACCAGAGGTACTGTACAATAACCTGGAGTAGCACACCTGAGTGACCATCTAGACTTCACTAAAGCTACAGGAGGTGGTGATAGGCTTATGCTGGTAGGTGACCAACAGGAGGCATCCCCAGGGGATCATGATAACCTGTCAGCTGGAGTTTGGGCACAGGTGCGGTGATGGGGATGCTGATGGAGATAGGCAGGTACAGAGAGACACAGCAGATGGTAGAGGCTGGTGGTTGGTGGCAGACACAGGAGAACACAGTGGATGGCAGAGGTTAGTGGTAAATGGCAGACACAGGTAAGCACACTACATGGAAGAGGCTGGTGTTTACTGTCAGGCCCTGGTAAGTACAGTAGATGGCAGAGGCTGGCAGTAACTAGCAGGCACTAGCAGGAATGGAACAAAGACATAGGTGAACACATTACAACCAGGCGCAAAGCAAGGGGGACCTGACAACTGGCTACAGCCAAGGCAGCTAACTATACACGATGAACAGGCATCTCTCAATAAGGGAGGATGCCTGAAATTTCCTGTGCCCTCAACCATAGGCTGAGAGGCACATCTAAGTTAGGTTGCCCTGGCTCTTTAAGACAGGGCCATGTAGCACCCTAAGTATGCTCCTGAGAGCCATGTGTGAGCTCCAGTAACTGGCAGAGACAGAATGGGTGGAAGCCAGCAAGGAGTATGAGAGCACATGTTGGTGTCCCTGACACAAGGCTTGCAGGGGCACTGATGGTGTGACTGTATGTTTGCTGTCATTGGCCTGCTGGAAAATCCATGACCTAGGACGCACACCCAGCTTTCTGACACCAAGCACTACATTGTCACCTAAATCCTTTCATAATCTTCATATTTCATGATGTCTTGCACCCAGTGCCAGAGGCAGCATAACAACTCCAAAATATCTTTGAGCCTCCAGTATGTTTCACTGTAGGTCCTCTGTTCTTTTCTTTGTAGGTCTTATTCCATTTTCGGTAAACACTAGAATGATGCGCTTTACCGAAAAGCTCTATCCTGATCTCGTCCGTCCGTCTACAAGACATTTTTCCAGATGAATTTTGGTTACTCGCGTACATTATGGCAAACTGCAGACTAGCTTTTTTATGGCTATGTCAGCAGTGTTGTTCACACAAAGGAAATAAACATGTAATTGCAATAATTTTCTTGGTGAAATACTTCATTTCTGGAACAATTTCAAGGGTGCCAACACCTTCATCCATGAGTGATGGAATTCCAGCTCCTTTGGACCCCCCCAACACACCAAATCAGCAGCTGCACCTCAGCCCGCTTCACTTAAAGGGAGTCCGTTCACACAAAATGACTGTTCAAATCACGGACAAAAAATTCAGTGCACCTTCCTACGTTGCGTTCCTCTGTAGAGATAGGGACACAGCACAAAACCTTTTAAAGGACCCTGTCTCTGATATCAGTGGGGGCCACGTGAGCACCAGAGTGTACACCATTATTGACCACGTGCAAATTTTCCGAAATCATGGATAACCTCTACCTGTATAGAGCTATAAAGGTTTACTCTCCGTAGAGTTCCATATTCTACGCATGTTGCGGTGGTGGTGAGTAATAAAGTAGTTCTTGATTAATGTGATTGTCCTTGGAGGGATATTTCTACCCAATACAACTGTATTTGAAGACGAGGCATAATGTACATCTGTGGTTAAACATTGGACGCCGGAGCGGCATCATCCTATTGTGTAGCCTTAATGCATCGGAGGAGAAGCCGGTAGAAGGTGGCACGTGTTTCCTCAACAGTTTGAGTTGTTCGAAGCTTTTTTTTTCATTCCACCGACATTACTAAATGTGACAGATCGCTCAGAGCCATTTTTGCGTTAAGCTTTCAAAGATGTTCTTTCTCTTAACCTCAAACACATGGGAAGCATTTGTGCACTTGACTTGCTGTCTGTCCTAAGGCTCAGACGTGTAGCGGTACGAGCTGATGCAATTTCGTTTCACCCGTCACTTGATTCTGAGTGTTCTTTACCTCTCCGATCTGCAAAGCTTTCAGGACTTATGTGGAGCAGTCATTTTCCCGTGAAGACTTTTAGTTCTCGTAAAGTGCATGTTGGTCTCGGTCTACTTGATGTTTGTTTATCCGTGTTTATACGCTACATGTAAAGACCTTCATTCTTTAAATTAACAAAAGAGAATTTTGCACTGTCTTCCATTTCTCCAACCCCGTCCAATTCAGTTATACACGTGCATGCTCTGCCTTAAAGAGAGTGCATTTTTCTCAGTGGGGAGAGAAGTCAGATGTAGCCTGACAACTCCGGTGGTGGTCTTCTTCCATAAGAACAATGGATCGGGCATGTTCACATCGAACATGCCCAACCATGATTTCTCTTGTTTTTTTTTGAGAAGTGACCAGAGAGGGGAAAAAAGTATTCCCATCTCACTCATCCCTCATCGCTCTTCCTCTGTCAGTGTCCATGCTTCCTCATCCCCCAACCAATCACTGTCTATACTTACCAAGTTTTGAAGTTATCCTCCATCTGTAGAATTATCCCAATAATGTACTATATAATTGTCTAAGGCGTCTGTCGGTCACAGAAATTGCGTGCCAGACAGAGGCCGCTCATTGGCAGACACCAAAATAGGCGCGCAAATTCAAAGTTCGAATTTCGCGCCCATTTGCAGCCTGGCGACAGCGGCGCATCAGACGGACAGGCTTCATCGCTATTTGAAGTGGACAACATCAGCTGTTCACTTCAAATAGCCGGCAGGGCTTTCCCGCCCCGCCATTTTAAATTAACAGCTGATGCCGGAGCATCAGCTGTTCATTTAAACCGACCGGCGGGAAAGCCAACATCGCTGTCTGCTTTCTCGCGGCACCCACCTCTGCTTCCAGCAGCCCGGTACCCGCTCCTCTCTGCCCGCTCCCAGCAGTTCACAGCCCTCCTGTCCGGCGCCCCCATAGGTTAAAACGTGCTTAGAGGGCTTATGGTGATGTCAGAATTATGGGCGGAGCCATCTCACATAACTCGGACATCACCTCAGGTCCTTAAGCTTCACGGACTGGGGGAGCAAACACAGCAGCAGCCACAGCCAGGTACTGCAGCCTACTGACCCAAGACCACAGTCACCATACACTCAGTGCCACACTCACTACACACACACACCATACACACACTCAGCCCTGCACTCACTACACACAGTCACACTCTGCCCTGCACTCAGGTCACACTCTGCCCTGCACTCAGGTCACACTCTGCCCTGCACTCAGGTCACACTCTGCCCTGCACTCAGGTCACACTCTGCCCTGCACTCACCTGCACTCACGTCACACTGTCTGTCTCTGGTCACTCGCGACCAATCAGCGACACGGGATATGCATTACAGCAAAACAGGCACAGTCCGCCCAGTCTCCCGACCCCCCCACCGCTTGGTCTCCTGCCCGCTGCTCCATGCTCCATCTGCCCACCACTCCATCTCCCCACTGCTCACCCCGCCATTCTTCTTCTTTTCGTGGAATAGACTTCAGAAATTCAAAGTCTGTGGGGGTGGAGCTACCAAAGGGGCGTCGTAATGGCCGTGAACAAGGACACGCCCACCACATCAGGGCTATGCGCTTGGACACGCCTATTATGATGCCCCCCGAGGCCTTGGAATTGCTGACGTCTGTGCTGGAGGAAGAAAAAGAAGACATGCTGGCGTGTGAGGCGGTTGGATAGATGCCTGGAGCGGGTGAGAACTGAGGGGGGCCACTGCTGCACACCCACACTGCCGCACAACCGCACCGCAACACACCCACATATTCTAGAATACCCAATGCGTTAGAATCGGGCCACCATCTAGTAATGAATAACTTGCTAATTGTTGGGGGTTTAACCACTGGGTCCTCCTTGCGCACATTCCCTCCTTTTATTTTTCTCTAATGGACTGCCGGAGGTAACCAAGCACTGTAACAGCAATCAGTAAGTTCTCCCCAATCCTATGAATAGGAGGAGTTACCTTTGTATAACCCTTTAAAGCACCACTCTAGGGTTTTTTGTTTCATTGCACCACTGGAGTGGAGCTTTAAATGTAATTCCCCTTCTTACACACATTTGCTGTCGTCTTCATCTATTGTCACGGCAGCTCTAGTTTTCATGGAGGCTCTGGAGGTCTCAACTCAATGCAAGTCTATGAGAGCCTCTTTCTGGGCTCGTTCTGGCCCTCATAGAAATGCATTGGGCGCTTGAGATGTAACTCCTGACTTCTGTCCACTCAGAAGTTACAATCACAAGATGGTGCTGCGGGACTGACTACAGAATTATCGTTTTAGACTGGACAACCCCTTTAAGTCTTTGATATCTCGCCTATTTAAAAAAAAACAAAAATGCACAATATTCATAGAGGCTGTTACCCACATTCTTCAGGCTTCCAAAGAGGAATCATTAGGCACCAGCAGGTGTTCAAGGTGCATGACCACATAATGAGCTGAGTGCTGGTGGTCGCACATGCTCAGTCACTCAGATCTCTGCATGGTTGGGGATTCTCTGGCAGAGCAGCCGGTATAAATTAGCTTCATGCCCTGCTTATCATGAAAGAAACAAAGCTTCATACATAGCATGGCTTTAAGACTTCTGCAAGGAGCGTAAGAAAGAAAGACATTATCAGCTGCCAGAAGTGGAAGGAGAGCAATTAAACTCGGCGCATGCTCCTACCAACACAGATTAGCAATGGCATTAAAAATGAGGCAAAACTGCTAAAAAAAAATGTGTTTTATACTAGGAATAACACAAAATTCTATTGAAACAGATTGTAATAGCATTTCCATGTTTGTGGTCTAGTTTGTACATTGCAATCTGTACTTGGAGCGCAAAATACACACAATGTGACTTTACCTAAAACATAGTGTCCCAAAGTATGCTACCTCGGCGTTTGTATCGAATGGGCACAACAGTGCTAGAAGGAAAGCCTTCATATTGTGCCAGTCACCGAGCCCCCATTCTGCCCTCTCAGTATGAAGATCTGCTATTATATATAGAACATCTCTTCAGTGTAATGGTCTGTCTGTATCCTGAAATCTTACTCCCATAGTTCAGCTCCATTTCCCTCTTTGTTCCAGTAGTTGTATACATTGCTGACATAACATCCGTATTATAAAACTTTATGGTGTATGGTAACTGCCGGAATGGAATATATTAGGATGATTGATAAAAGCCAGGAAGGATCCGTCATCGACCACTGAGCAACTCTTGGATGTTTTTCTACAAATATTGTACAGTTTTAGCTATGTACCATACCTCTTCCACTGCCCTTATCTGCAGGCTGCAAGTATTCTATTAAGGGTGCAGTGAATATCATTAAAGGGAATCTGTCACCATGTTTTTGCTATGTAAGCTGAGGACAGCATGCTGTAGGGGTTAAAAAACAAAAGGCAACTGTGCTTCTCTTATCAGTCTGTGTGCTATTTTTTACATAAACTAAAGACTTTAAACCCCTGTGATTACCATTACAGGACTAGAAAGTCTCCCACATGGTGGTCCAACACACCCCCTGCTGTGATTGGGCAATGGACAGTGAGGTGTCTGTCTCTACAGAGAGCCTGGTGTGGGCAGGGGCAGCTCTCCTGTGTTCCTAAAACGAAATGCTTTGATTGTGTGAGAACGTCTGCAACCAGTAATCTGTGTGATGCATCGTTGGATTCAGAATCTCCTTGCCTACATTATGTTGCTGTGAGATGAGGTAGCAAAAACCTGCTGACAGATTCCCTTTAATGGTATACATGCATTGGGAAGACCATGCTCTGATGTGGGGTCTGTTACCGAGTGGGGGTATTTTTTATTCCATTTTAGTATATCCCAATTGCATGGCCCCATATGCATGACAGTTGGGTAATGCACTGGGAATATGTCCTACCACTCATTACGCTACCTGTTGAACAGGTTGACAATCGCTATGGAACGAGCACTATCCATTCTCACTTCTTGACAATGGTGCACTTTCTTACATCACTCCATCCTTGCTCATAAACTTTGGGTTGTAAGGTTTTACCCCTGAGATGAGAGATCCTTTGGTCAACTGCATACAGATTGCTTTATATATTATATATATATAATACAATGATTTACGGGAAGTAAGCAGAATTGTTCTTGTTGGAGGACATACGCCACCTCTGACATGATATCTTATTCCATAATTCAAACCATCCCCCGGGAAGGCTCGGGGCTTCTCTATGAGGATCTCTAGCAATATTTCACTGTGAAATACTAGAGAGGAAACTGTGGACAGTGAACATGTCTAGACTGCAATTCTCAGGTTACATTCCCCTTTACTAGATTGAATATTACAGCGAGAGGCCGGGAATGACCTGTAGATCTAAAATAATGAAGGCACGGAGAAGAGCACACCCAGTCATTACATCCAGCATTCCTGGTAAGGTCTGATATGAACCAGAGTCCAAGAAAGAAGTTACTTTGGGTAACTAACAGCTAAAAACATATTCCTGCTCCTCCTGCAACTTCTATTGGATCCTTCAATGTCCAGCTTGTATTGCAAAAAGTTCAAACTATGATCATGTGATTGGCCTGATTGGTTCCGTCATTGGTAAGGAACTTCCATAGATATAGGACAAGTGGGAGCAAGTGGGGTCTGGGGATTGATGAGCTGTAATCACTAGAAACAGTGGATGGTGCATCATGATCTTCTGACCGGGATTGACCTTGAAAGCCACATTCAAGTCAGAGAGGGTTGCGAGTCACATTCAGCTGTGAGAGAAGGTTGCTAGCCACATCAAGCTGGAGGAAAGTTGCAAGCCATATCCAACTCATAGTAAGGTTTGCGAGCCGCATCCAACTCTTAGTAAGGGTAGCTAGCCACTTCCAGCTCTGAGAGAGGGTTGCAAGCCACATCAGGCTCTGAGAGAGGGTCACAAGCCACCTCCAGCTCTGAGAGAGGGTAGCAAGCCACATCAGGCTCTGAGAGAGGGTAGCAAGCCACATCAGGCCCTGAGAGAGGGTAGCGGAGCCACATCAGGCTCTGAGAGAGGATAGCGAGCCACATCAGGCTCTGAGAGAGGGTAGCAAGCCACATCAGGCCCTGAGAGAGGGTAGCGAGCCACATCAGGCTCTGAGAGAGGGTAGCGAGCCACATCAGGCTCTGAGAGAGGGTAGCGAGCCACATCAGGCTCTGAGAGAGGGTAGCGAGCCACATCAGGCCCTGAGAGAGGGTAGCGAGCCACATCAGGCTCTGAGAGAGGATAGCGAGTCACATTAGGCTCTGAGAGAGGATAGCGAGCCACATCAGGCTCTGAGAGAGGGTAGCGAGCCACATCAGGCCCTGAGAGAGGGTAGCGAGCCACATCAGGCTCTGAGAGAGGGTAGCGAGCCACATCAGGCTCTGAGAGAGGGTAGCGAGCCACATTAGGCTCTGAGAGAGGGTAGCGAGCCACATCAGGCTCTGAGAGAGGGTAGCGAGCCACATCAGGCTCTGAGAGAGGGTAGCGAGCCACATCAGGCTCCGAGAGAGGGTAGCGAGCTACATCAGGCTCCGAGAGAGGGTAGCGAGCTACATAAGTCTCTGAGAGAGGGTAGTGAGCTACATCAGGCTCTGAGAGAGAGTCCTGAGCCACATTAGGCTCTGAGAGAGGGTAGCGAGCCACATCAGGCTCTGAGAGAGGGTAGCGAGCCACATCAGGCTCTGAGAGAGGGTAGCGAGCCACATCAGGCTCCGAGAGAGGGTAGCGAGCTACATCAGGCTCCGAGAGAGGGTAGCGAGCTACATAAGTCTCTGAGAGAGGGTAGCGAGCTACATCAGTCTCTGAGAGAGGGTAGTGAGCTACATCAGGCTCTGAGAGAGAGTCCTGAGCTACATTAGGCTCTGAGAGAGTGTTGCAAGCCACATCCAGCTCCCATTCTCTCACATTGATGATACTCAGAGCCCCTATTACCAGAATAATAACAGCCAAGGTTTTTTCACAGAAGTCACACCAAGGCAGTGAACCAATATCCAGGGGTTCCTACCTTACCCCCGCTCAGTTCTGCTCTTCTTTGTGGAGCTACTCACAAGTCACTATCTGGAGACCTGCTCTTTATAGCTGTTTGTTAGGCCTGGTGCTAATGCAGCAAGCTGGAAGACAACCGAGGGCCACACATCACAGGCCCGTGAGCCAGAGTTTGGGGACCCCTGCACTAAGGAGAGATGGTTATCGATGGTTACCCTTTAGGATCTAGGGCTTACAGGGGGTCTGAGTTCAGACCACAACTACCATTTAAGGAACTAGTCCCAAAGTTGCACATTTAGTCTCCAATAAATTTTACTGCCCTCCAAAGGGTTGTAGAAGTGTATATGTTTAGTGACTATACCACAAAACTCATCCCACTGCATTTGTACAATTAATCAGGGGCCTAATAGCAAGATCACTATCAATTCTGTAAATAGGTGAGAAATGTTAATGGATGGAATATTCCTTTAAAGTTGGAGTTACACGGCGTCTTGTAATTCAGCAGATTTAGCATTTATGCTACTTACAAGGGTTTATCCACAAATCTGTCAACAAACATGTTTTGGCTGGTACCATATGAAACACAGAAGGTAAAGGAGCCATGGAGTTGTCCACTTTTCGTGACAGTTTTTTTTTCTTAAATGCATGTATTTTTAGAAAAAACTCATTTATTAATCGGCTCCATTAAAAAGTTTGCATTGTTTGCCTTCTATAGCCTTCATGTTGCTTTATTGCTGGCTGCAGAATGAGTTAAAGGTGAACTCAGGGGAGATTAAAAAAAAAAATTGTACTGTCCCTGCCCCGCTACATAATGATATTGAGCTGTAAACTGCAGTTCTAGGATCTATAGATCACTTATGAATCAATAAAATCCTATCTGCTCATCAGCTTTCACCCCTCCCTTAGGGTACAGAGAAATGTCAGCTTCATGCTGCAGCAGTGATTAGAGCTGTATCAGACCCTGGGAGCTCCAGGATTATCTTGCATTCCTGTCCCCTCATACTTCTGGATGAACAAGAGGCGTGGCTGCCAGCCCCGTTGTTACACTACAATCCTGCCCATGATATGCCATCCTATGTAATGTGACAGGGGTGTTCTCCCTTCAAATAGCAATCATGTCACCAAGCAGATATAAATACACACTGTGATCCTCTGCTGTACGATATGATGGTGCATAATGTGTACTGTCATGTATCAGGCTAAGAGTAGAGGCTAAGTACTACATTGATTGATTCAGCACTGCTGTGATCTCCCCTCCCCCATATCAACTTGGTAGCTTCCTGTCCCCTGAAACCTTAGCACTATGCAGGACTGAATTTCTCTGTCCCCAAAGGGAGGGGGGAGAGCTGAGGAGCAGATATAATTTTAATGATATATAAGCTATCTATAGATCCTAGAACTGTAGTGCATAGCTCTGCTTCATCATGTAGGAGGTCAGGAACTGCACAGAAATATCTGTCTCCCCAGAGTGTCCCTTTAACTAAGAATCCGAGAATTTTTTTTTTTTTTAAAGCTCCTCTCAGCTGATTTATGACCACCACCCACATGAAAATTTAATGTGCAGAAAAAACAACGAGCTGTTAAAAAGTAAAAGAATGGAACATGTTTAATTCCACCAAAATTATTTTTAGCCCTAAATATATGCATTTAAAGGGAATCTGGTAGCTGATACATGCTGCCCGTAGATTAGACAGCAATAAATTAGCACTGGCTATATGATCTCACACAGGTATGTTTGACTCTGAAACACTGTGACATATCATAAAAAAACAAAACACTTTAAAAGACAGTAGATAATCAGGAGATAACACAGGATCCACCATTCACAATAGGTGATATCACAGCTCACCTCCCCCTGTACAATGACTGATAACACCTCTATATACAGTAGATAACACAGGATCCACCATTCACAATAGGTGATATCACAGCTCACCTACTCCTGTACAATGACTGATAACACCTCTATATACAGTAGATAACACAGGATCCACCATTCACAATAGGTGATATCACAGCTCACCTACTCCTGTACAATGACTGATAACACCTCTATATACAGTAGATAACACAGGATCCACCATTCACAATAGATGATATCACAGCTCACCTCCTCCTGTACAATGACTGATAACACCTCTATGTACAGTAGATAACACAGGATCCACCATTCACAATAGGTGATGTCACAGCTCACCTCCTCCTCCTGTACAATGACTGATAACACCTCTATATACAGTAGATAACACAGGATCCACCATTCACAATAGGTGATGTCACAGCTCACCTCCTCCTCCTGTACAATGACTGATAACACCTCTATATACAGTAGATAACACAGGATCCACCATTCACAATAGATGATATCACAGCTCACCTCCTCCCTGTACAATGACCTTTGCACAAGCTCTTTAGATGCTTTAATACAAAAGATAGGGTTGCAGTCTGACCATTGTGGGTAATGTACATGTGTTGTTTCCTGAAACAATAGGAAGTGTGTCTAAAATAAAAAAGCCCCAGTGGCTAGGGTTAAAATTGCAAGATTTCTATTTTTCATTTTTAATACCGATTTGTGCTATGAAAGAAAACTAGCCTAAAAAAAGGCATTTAAACAATAGATTGTTCTTTGATGATAGCTTTCCTTTAAATGCAGCTTTAGATGTGACCGGAGCAAAATATACACATTCTAGTGGTTTATCTGTACAGTTTTTGTACAGAATAGAAGCTACTGTTAGACCAGAAGCCGCACTGACAATGCATTACTGTTCTGGGCTTATCTCGGAGACATATCCCAGTTGATACCTACACCCTCATGACAGTCAGGCACCTTCCCTTTGGGCTTATTACATTCATTTTGTCACATTTTAAATCATATTACAATCTTGTTTGCATATTAAAGGGATGGTTCACCACTCGGATAACTGCTTCTTGAATCCTATATTCCTCCTTTTAACATTAAAATATCCTGTACTCGTCTCCCGCACCAGTGCTGTCCCAGTGAAGTTGGAACCAGGTCTCCTGAGGCTCACATAGCATAACAATGTCACGTAAGCCTCAGGAGAACCGCTTCCGATTTCGCTAGGATGGTATCGGTGTGAGAGGTGAGTGTCCTGCAGACAGTCAGCGGCCACCCTTGTGCTGCTGTGCCCAAAGAAAGTAACAGCATAACAGCTCAATAGCGCCCTCTGTTATACCATGTGAGCCCTGCAGTCCATGTCATGTGAGCCTCAGGAGTCCTGACTCTTAAATTGCTGGATCAGCAGTGGCGGAGGAAAGGAAGCTAAGGAGTTTATATTTTAAAAAGAGGAATCTAGTAGGGGGTGGTACAAGACGTGGAAAACCCATTAAAATTTTTGTCCATTTAATTATTTTTAAAAGTATGGTTCAATCTGCAAATGTATGGGCTACAAATTGTCAAAGGCGACTTCAGTGCTGCTAAATAATGCTGAAAT
Source organism: Allobates femoralis (assembly GCA_033576535.1). NCBI lineage: Eukaryota > Metazoa > Chordata > Amphibia > Anura > Aromobatidae > Allobates > Allobates femoralis. Next base: position 78,433,335 of record JARQOC010000007.1, read on the forward strand.
GTGGCACATTACATTTTTTATTACTTGTTCATAAATCACAGCATAGGATGACCTGAACGAACATCACTATTCAGGGCATTACACCCAAAGCTAGGCCAGGATTTAAGGACTATAATACTATAAAAACCGTGATGTCACAGTGCAGGGATAATACACACAGTGATGTCACAGTACAGGGATAATACACACAGTGATGTCACTATACAGAGATAATACACACAGTGATGTCACACTACAGGGATAATACACACAGTGATGTCACAGTACAGGGATAATACACACAGTGATGTCACAGTACAGGGATAATACACACAGTGATGTCACAGTACAGAGATAATACACACAGTGATGTCACAGTACAGGGATAATACATACAGTGATGTCACAGTACAGAGATAATACACACAGTGATGTCACAGTACAGAGATAATACACACAGTGATGTCACAGTACAGGGATAATACACACAGCGATGTCACAGTACAGGGATAATACACACAGTGATGTCACAGTACAGGGATAATACACACAGTGATGTCACAGTACAGGGATAATACACAGTGATGTCACAGTACAGGGATAATACACACAGTGATGTCACAGTACAGAGATAATACACACAGCGATGTCACAGTACAGGGATAATACACACAGCGATGTCACAGCACAGGGATAATACACACAGTGATGTCACAGTACAGGGATAATACACAGTGATGTCACAGTACAGGGATAATACACACAGTGATGTCACAGTACAGAGATAATACACACAGCGATGTCACAGTACAGGGATAATACACACAGTGATGTCACAGTACAGGGATAATACACACAGTGATGTCACAGTACAGAGATAATACACACAGCGATGTCACAGTACAGGGATAATACACACAGCGATGTCACAGCACAGGGATAATACACACAGCGATGTCACAGTACAGGGATAATACACACAGTGATGTCACAGTGCAGGGATAATACACACAGTGATGTCACAGTGCAGGGATAATACACACAGTGATGTCACAGTGCAGGGATAATACACACAGTGATGTCACAGTACAGAGATAATACACAGTGATGTCACAGTACAGGGATAATACACACAGTGATGTCACAGTACAGGGGTAATACACACAGTGGTGTCACAGTACAGGGATAATACACACAGTGGTGTCACAGTGCAGGGATAATACACACAGTGATGTCACAGTGCAGGGATAATGCACATAGTGGTGTCACACTGCAGGGATAATGCACACAGTGGTGTCACAGTCCAGGGATAATACACACAGTGGTGTCACAGTCCAGGGATAATGCACACAGTGATGTCACAGTTAGGCCAGGGCTACAGACAGGGTCGGCTACAGATATTTGTGGGCCTCGTGTGAAAGAGTCTCCATGGGACCCTGTAACACTCTGTTCGCGCTGCTCCTCACCATAAGCCACACCCCAAGTTTAAACAGATGAAAATAAGAAAACATTTCTTCCTATTAATTAAAGCTTCCCTGGCGTTGTTAAAGGGAGGGATCATTAACGCTAATTTTATAGTACTAGGTCAGAATACGGAGGCAATAAATCTATAGTGTCTTTCTGCACACTATATTAGACACACATAGACCTAGATGGCTCTGCTACATGCACATGTAGACACATACAGCTCTGCTACATGCACACTTGAAACACAGCTCTGCGACTTGCACACCACAACACCACACAGCTCTGCTCCATTCACACTACACACATACAGCTCTGCTACATGCCCAATACATGCACACTACACACAGCTACCTGCCGAATACATGCACACTACACACTCAGGTCTGCTACATGAACATACAGATGCACACACAGCTCTTCAACATGGACAACACATGTACATAGAAACACACAAACAAACAGCTCTTTTACATGAACAGTGCATGCACATTCAGATACACACACACAATTATTATTATTATTACTCATTTATTTATATAGCGTCATTAGGTTCCATGGCGCTTTACATGAAGATAAGGGAGACAAGCACAAGTATACTAACTCTAGACAATCAGGACATACAGGTACAGGAGGGGAGGGTACCCTGTCCACGAGGGCTCACAGTCTATACATCGGTGCAGAGCAGTAGAGGAGCCACTGGGAGCTGCAGGAGGCTGGAGAACTTCAGCAGCAGCAGAATCTTCAAGGGCCTTAATTTCAGTCATGTGATCAGTCACATGACTGGAACTGGAAGGGCCTTCATCCTCCATGTAGCTCCCAGTAAGCGTCTTCTCCTGCTGTGTACCGATCACATAGATCAGTGCAGAGAGAGAGGGAGGGAGGGCAGGTGCCTGTGAGCAGGTCTCCTCACTGCTTCCCTCACAGACAGCGAGTGGGCCCTTTCACTTCTACAGGGCCCCGGCATTTGCCCGGGTATGCCAGATGCTGGTGCCGGGCCTTGCTACAGACCCGCCATGTCCACTGCGCAGGCTCTGTATACACGATCAGTCATTACCATGTGCTTGATGTTTTCTGCACGAATATAATTCACTGCAGGATGTTTCTGTTCCTGTTTGACCGTGAGCCTTAAAACAATCGGAAGGGGATTAGTAATCGTACACGTGCACAATATGGCTTTTATTTTACATATTGTTCCTTTCCATACAGTTATTCTTCAGCTCGGGTTCATCACAGACCTTAAGTGAGACCAGCAGGTAATTACCCAAAAGTTAAGTAATTGTTTGAGGCGCTGGTGCGGTGACCTCGCTCAGATATGGGTTAACCTTCTCTCTGGGTATGAAGTACAGAGCCGCAACAGATGGCCGCTGTTTACACATCACATGGATACGGATATGCTCCGCTCGTCTGCAGCTCTCCCCTCTGTAACCTGGGGCCTCGGTAATTATACTGCATCTGAGAGCATGAATTGTGGAAGGCAAGCTGCTCATGAAGGAATTTATGTACAAACCATGTCCGTAATGAGATCAGACAGCGCTGACCATAATGAGGACACAATAATCCGCTCCATCTTCTCCGTAGACATGGCCGAATCCATTATTATAGTTGGCAAAATATTCAGAAATGTATTTAATCTGACAATGAATAATCCAGAAATGTTATATCCAACACTGCACTACGGGATGAATTTCACTAAAGAAAAACAAAAACCTGTGCGGTGTTCATACTCCCATCATGGCGTCTGTTCCTCATGTAGTCATGATTGAGGGATCTGGCCTTTTTATTATACAGATCATGATGAATTTTGACAGATATCATTGACTTATCATCAGTGGCGTAACTTCAGGCCCAGGGGCCCCGATGCAAAAGCTCCAATGGGGCCCCCAATTATTGCAAATCTTTAATAGTATTAGTCTTTTTCTATGGGCCAAAGGGACTTTTGGGGCCCCCCTAGGCTGCAGGGCCCGGGTGCGATCGCAACCCCTGCACCTATTGTAGTTACGCCCCTGCTTATCATACAGCAATTTTCAGAATTCTCAAGCAAGTGAATCGAGAGAGGAGAAATTTTAGGATTGTTCTTATTTTGCATCCTTCAGCTTGAACTTGGACCATGATGACTTCAAGGATGAATGCTTTGTAGGAAGATTGATCTTGTGAAGGCTAGATAGGTCAACCAGGGTCTTCTCCAAGCCTAGATAGGTCAACCAAGGTATTCTCCAAGCTGAGAGTGATCCATCAGGGTCTTCTCCATGCCTAGATAGATTCATGGGTCTTCTCCATGCCAAGATAGATCCATCAGGGTCTTCTACAAGCCTAGAAAGGTCTACGAGGATCTTCTCCAAGCCTAGGTAGGGCCACCAGCATCTTCTCTGCCGTTATCTTGATTATATCAATTGATTGGGTTGCTGGTCTTCTGCTTCATCTTACTTCTATTCTTCTGACCATAATGTCCTTCTCCTGTGATTGCTCACTTCGTATGATGGGTCCAAAGTAGACAAGTCGTAGCTTGGTGATCTTTGCTCTGAGTGACATGTCTGCCTTGAACTGTTACAAAATATAATTTGTTTGTTCTTCTTGCCATTCATAGTATTGATAACATCCAGCTCCAGCACCATATTTCAAAGACGTTGATCCTTCTCCTGTCTTGTTTATCATCTATTTTTCTCATCCATATGTTACTACAGAATAGACCAGACTATGTAGAGCCGTGTCTCCATCACCAGTGAAATGTTCCTTGATGTGAAGATCTTGTCCAGTGACTTCATTGATGATTTCCCCATAGCTATTCTCCTATTGACTTCCGATGTCATCGCTGCATCTTCAGTGATCATTGATCCTAGTAGATTAAAGTCCAGTTTGTTACCATCCATCTCACATGTGCCCTTGATGTACCGGTCAGTAGTCAGTATCTTTGTCGTCTTTGTGTTGAGTAGCCGTCCCATGTTGGAGCTTTCCATCTTGACTCTCCATATTGAGTCCTTCATTCCATCTACGCTTGTTGCTATCAGTGTTTGTGTCATCTGCATATTCAGGATTGTTGATGATCCCTCCACCAATTTTGGGTCCTTCTTCTATTTCGCCAAGTGGAGTTTAGGATACAAAGTTCTATGGGAATTATGTAATGCATCTCTTCACCTGCAGGGGTGCTGCACGGAGCAACTTCTTCCACATAGTACCACAAGTGATCAGCTGTAATATGTGATTTCTTTCCTTAGTTTAATTTTGGGTTTACATATGATTATACAGTCTACCAATTTGGTATTGACCAATTATTCTTATACACACGAGATTAAACTTGCCAGAGCTTGCCAATATTGGTGGGATTGGCCTGCCATCTAGTTTATATGGGGATCTCCCAACTGTTTCCCAAAATTGGATGCTTGTAATTCAATTGCTTTAACCTTACTTGCAGCAAAGAGTTAAGCAAATGCCAGATAATTGTGGAGGCAGCTCTTCAAAGTCGAGGATTATTGGGTATGTTGGTGTCTGGAGAGATTGTAGTCATCCATTCATTAGTTTGGCTGACACTCAACTAATGTGTATGACCAGCTGTAGACTAGGTGATCAATGGGGGTCCTACTCTAGGCACCCCAACTGATCAACTGATCGATGGTGCCATGGCACAGCGCCATTTATTGATTAGTGGCCACTTGTGGTACTGCAAGCTCTCTCCTAAACAAGTGTGAAAGTGCTTGCAATACCATTCACGGCCACTATGATACCTTCAATGATTTGGCCAAAGGGGGTGGGGGTGCTGGGAGCTGTAGGTCCACAATTTAAAGGTCTTAAACCATTAACTATTAATCTATAATTCGATAATTTGATAAATCTAGAAATGTGTGTGCTAAATAAGCCTTGGGACTGTTCATAAATTCGTCCTTCTGCTCTGGGATTCTTGATTTTTATTCAAACATGTTGCTGTCATTATTAGAATGTAATGAGGTGTTGAGAGAAAATGCTTCTCGGGAAGATAAGAAATCCAGGACCATTAAAATCCGACTCCAGCTGCAGATTGCATTATATTTAACCATTCTACACGGAAGATCTTTCCAGGAATGCAATGAGGCGCAGATACCTGGACGCACGCTGCATTCCTAAATCAATAGATTTATCAGCTTTCCCGTCCACTCGCTGTGTTACCATGACCCGCTTTGGAATGAAGATCTCAGATTCTAGCAGCAGAACAGTTCTTCGGTTCCTTTTGTTACATTCTTTAGGTTGTTTATGGAATTTGTCTTAGTTTTATCAATCATGTTTTTGTATTTAATATCATTATTAATAGTAGGGTTAATTTTTTGGCGGTTTACACCCAAGTCCGGGTTGAAATGCTGTATTCGTTGCTGTTTTCTCTGTCAAAACAATGGTCCCCATGATGGAATACAACAGGCCCCATTGTAAATGAGTAGGGTCTGTGAGCTCCCCGGCATATGTTTTAGCACTGTATTGTCTGGTTCTGTTAGAAATGGAAGCTAAAAATCTGAAGTAGAGGTTGCAAGGGCCAATTATATTTTATTAAAGCCGTTGGAGTCATTTGATCGCTTTTGGAATATGGTCGTAAACTGGTTAATTTCACGCTGATCACTACATGGTGAAGCTGTGAGGTGGGGTAGTCAAATGTTCCTTGGTCAGATACCAGGAGAGCACGTCCTGGACTAAGGGGACAGACAAAAGCGTAGTCAGGTCATGGGGTCAACATACCAGGATCAGAGCAAATGGATGGTCACAGGAGATCCAAGGTCTGGCAGCAACAGATCAGAACATAGAGCACAGACGATAGAAACCAACATGCACCAATGAGCAAAGTGCTACAACTGGCAGATATCTGGAACTAACTGCTCAGCTAAGTAGCTGGGCAATAATGGAGAACAGGGAACACCTGAACAAGCCCAGCACCTCCCAGTCTTGAATGGCTGAGCTGTTAATCAATTTACAGACAGCTCAACACGCCCTCATTACATACCGTAGTGCAGTAAACTGTCACTCACTGCATCGTGATATTTATTTGTAGGAAACCTTTCAGAATACGAAGAGCAATCGCTGTATAGTTATTGTAAGGCCCAATTTTTAATATTTAATTTGTGTAGTCGCATTAGTAGTAGCATTTTCTTTTTTATCTGCCAAGAATTGATCAATATAGGATACAGTTACCAATGACTGAGTTGTACCCTTCCTTGGCTGCAAGGCTTTGAATCGGTTTGACCTAGTAGGGTTTTAAAGAGAGGTTGTACTAATGGGAACATAAAAATGGTTGGTATATAAAACATTAGGATGAGCCAACTGAGGGGCAGAATGCATAGGATAGAACCCTTTTCTAAATGTTACGACTGAGCGCTTCCACTCACACTGGGATGAACAAACCAGGGATGATGATAACCACAGGTTCCTATACAGACTAGGAATACCCTAAACCTGACCATGAGTGGTCCCTTCGTGACCAAGGAGGTTGGCACCCTAAAATAATGTACTGGTGCCCCCATTCAATGTCTGCTGATTCTGAGTTTTTCCTTAACTGTGCTCTAAACTATAAACCAAGTATAACACAAAACCCCAATAAACGTAAAAGAGATGTACTCGGACAAAGGGTGAGACACAGGGCTAAGCACATGTTCATACAGTCATACAGGAAAGATAGAAGAAACTGAAAGAAACCCAAAAAGACTTAGGAGTTACGTGGACCTCCTCCAAATCCTAAATGAAACATAATTGGAGAAGGTTGGAAAGGGAAACACACAAACAAACCAGGAAAAGAAAACGTGACAACTTAGAAAGATTATCTTGAACTTAGGCGCTGAGCCTCCAAACAGCCATATGTATGGCAAGTATAAATAGCCGCACCCAAGATGTGATAGGGCAAACAAAATGAGAGAGTGAGAACACCTAAATAGAAACTAAACACAAAGGCAAATTAAAGAAAAGATACAACACATGCTCTGGTTCAATGGAGAGGGAAACCGACCACACAACCAGAGGTCACTTGATCAAGCCCCAAAGACGAGCCATGACACTAATCAAGCGTATTCACATTTTATTACTATGAGTTACGTTATGGATGCACATTGTAGGGTGCCATATGTGTTCTTCTGCACCCTTATTAAATTATGACATGAGGTTGTCATACATAGGAGATGCATGTCCTTTATAGATAAGCACAGGTCCCCTCATTTGCATGTGAACATGTAATGGGCATTGATGGGATCTTAAGATAATGGCGTGGATTTAGAGTATTATGGATCAGTCGAAGCGTCCTGGTATAAACCCCTATGAATCAATATGTAGCTGTCATTGCATTACTACATTTGGAGAGGATGCTGTAATTTCCTGCACAAACCATTGGTGGAATCTTAGTAACCATTGCCGGGAAACAGCTGTTATTCCCCTCTCGGGACTCTTTTCATTCTGCAGCTATCAATTAGGCATCAAGTATTGTCTTGGTTAACCCTTGTACAGATGCTGGGTCTGACTTTTGTCTCTTTTAGAAAGTGTAAAGGAAGATGGTACTGTCGACATTTGGTTTCCCTTTTCCATTTTCATTTTCCCTTTTTTTGCTTTTTTTTGCTTACCCTTTTGTTTTACATTTTTAGTACAGTATTTATATCCATGTCTCTATAAGGTATAGGGCTTGGAATGGTAACTTAATGTTCCAGTGGTGTGAAAAAGTTTTTGCCCCATCCTGATTTCTTATTTTGCATGTTTGTCACACTCATTCTCATTCAGACAGAGCGTTTTGTGCTCCGTATTTGTTGATCTGTGTTTGTCCAGTTTCTGCACCAAAAATGGATTCCACTTTTTGCAAAAAAGGATTACAAATGCATCGTCCATTAGTGCTGCTTTTTTGGTCTGTTTTCGGGGAACACACAGACAGACAGACACATACACTCTATTACCTTCCCCAGTGATCTTACTATGAGCTCCACCTATGTCTTCCTTCCAGACATCGGCAGGACCTGCGGGTAGTATAAGTACTTACAGCACCTTGCACCATGTGACTCTCGGGCTGAGTCACATGAGCAGGTCCTGACAGTACTGTACCAGGAGGTCCTGCTGATACCTGGAAGGAACACATCGCTGGGGCTCACCATGGGATGGCCGGAAAGGGTAAGTAATGGAGCATTGGTGGTGTGGAAAGCGCAGCATAAAAACGAAGCACTAATTGACGCTCATTATTTTCTGGATCCGCTTTCTGCACCAGCGTCTGAACAGCAGCTTGAAAGTCCCATTCACTTTGCTGCAGACGCGCAATGACTGATCCATTTTTGGTGCAGTTTTTAAAATAAAAAAAATGCAGCAACAAGAATAGATCAAAACTGTCCAGTGTGAATAGAGCCGTAAAGATCACTAAACTAATTTAAATATTTGACAAAGATAACACAAGTAAACACAAAATACAATTTATAATTGAAGGTCCTTATTAAGGGAAAAAGTAATCCAAACCTACAGGGCCCTGTGTGAGAAAATGATTGCCCCTCCCCTTCCCTTTTAAAACATGATTTAACTGGTTTATCACATCTTTGGGAAGCTGGGATCAGTTTCTCTAGCCACACCCAGGTCTGATTACTGCCACACCTGTTCTCAATCAAGAAATCACTTAAGGACAACCTGCAAGAGCGGAAGACGTCAGGAAGCGGCCAAACACTGATTCACATCACTGTATATATAGTGAGAACAATATATACGCCAGGTTCCCAGATCTTGCTTATCAGGTTGAGATAGTAAACTTTGTATTTCCACCGGGGGAAGAGCCTGCAATTTGAATATTACACATCATTATGTTATCCTGTGTTTATATTACAATACGTTGGCTTGGTGCCTCCAATGGATGAGTTGCTGAATTAGAAAGCTGGTCTATCCATGATCAGGACGACAGAGGGTGTTCTATAGAATAGTAGAGGAAAACGACAGATATGGGGTGACACTCATTTGACCTTATGGTGCTAGTGAAGAGTCACATTGAACCTACCAATATCGACAGGTTTGGATGACTCTCAGGAGGTATATCAATAGTCAATCCATTTTGTTCTAGAGATAAGCCACCGCCATAGTAGCAACTCTCATATAGAGAACACTGGAGTGCTCAGCCGAAAGAGCATTACTGTGTATGGGAGAGCTAGCCCAGATGGATACTTGTCGAATAATTGGCCATAACATTGTTTGACTGACAGCTTATTGCATGGTTGACAACTCTTCCTGAATTTCAAGGAGACTCCCTTAAAATATAAAAACTTCTGAAAGAGTTTGCAAATTTGGGCATCATCAAATCTAGTTGTGTTGGAAAGTATGTGGAGGCTTCATTATACCACGGAGCCTGGCCTCTAAATGCATTTTTGGGGAGCGAGGCTTGGAGGATTTAGTTTCCTGGAATAGTGAAATCATATGGAAAAATCCACAGGTTTATGCCACACTCAATATTCCTCCATGACGTGGATACTCAAAAATTGGCAACTATGTTGTAAATGTAAAGTCTCTGCTGCTACTCAGCTCTTGAAGCTCTAGAATTCGCACACGTGGTTGTATGACATTTTTGCATGACATGGATTAGATCCAGTAGACCTACAATTGTGTTGGCCCCTACCGAATCTCTGATTTTACATGGAAGCACTTGGAGATGGTTTCTTTTATAGATATCAAGAAATGGGGTGTGCTCCATTCTTGGTGAAAAATGTGACACCCCATGGTTGCACCATATATGCCAGCACATAACATGCCATAAGGACTCTGTGGCACCGCATAGGGTACATGAACCCCATACTTACCAACTTTTTTAGTTCTAGCTGTAGCTAATTAGTGGCGCCCAGAAGACTTGCCAACGCTCTAGGAACTTCTGGTCTTCCATAAGAGTTTGCACATTTGATGTACCCAAACATTAGAAGAAAAAAAGCAGGGCTGTGGATTTGGAGTCTGTGTCCATTTTGGTAGAGTCGGGATTCGGGGAAATTGAGGAGTCGAAGTTGGATGTTTAGCTTACAGACTCCACAGCCCTGAAAAAAGGAAATAATAAAAACTTGTGATTAAAGAAATTTAGAGCATACTTGTATTCTCAAGGAGACTGGTTTTATTCAGCAGCATAAGCAACGCATTTCAGGCCCAAAATGGCCCCTTCATCAGGATGACCTCTATTCTTGCACATCTTTTAAGCAAAGACTTATTCTGCTTTTTTGTTGACCTAAAGGCAAAGTGTAAAAAGATGAATACGTTTAATATATGACGTTTTGCTCAAGGTTGTCACTACCCCCCACAATCCTGCAGCATGGTGAATGCAAGCATGTGCATTGGTCCCTTAAAGGGAACCAACTAGCAGAATTTAGGGCTATAAAGTGAAGAAAGTGGCTTACAGGCACTGAGATGCTGAATGCAATCATATCTTTACTTGAATGATTCCATGTTTGATTGCAGAGAAAAGAGTCATGAAACTCCTGGAAAACAGGGCAGCAGATGATTAATGTGTGCAGCACTATGTCACTATTTAGGGTTGTGGTTTTATCCTCCTCTGTGGACATGCCTTTCACCTGTAAGCTAAACCCTACCCTCATCCCTTTCATCTCTACATTCAGATTTGTCAGGCACCCTGTGACTGAAGTATAGTGACAGTGCACAGGAGTTAGAAACTGAAGGAGGTACGGCAGAGGACGGGAGGGAGGGATTGGCTTGCAGCCGAAAGGCATGTCCACAAAGGAAAAAAACGCAGCTCCAAACAGTGACGCAGTGCTGCACTTGTCAATCATCTGCTGCCCTTTTTTCCAGGAGTTTTATGACTTTTCTCTGCAATCAAACATGGAATCATTCAAGTAAAGGTCTGATTGCTACGGCACTGGCTTCACTTTATGGTTGGTTCCCTTTAAGATTAGATTGTAGGTGGCTGCATGCTTTGCAGAGGTCAATAGAGGATTCACCTGCTCTTCAGGGAACGCCCGGTGGCCTCGGCAATGACATCATGCATCAGTACAAGAGCTAATCATGGCTTCTTGTGTGTTGCTGGATACAATGCTAAAAGGAATAACAGAGACTGCCGAGAAGATAAGAACCATTAAAATCAAACATCCCACAGAGATTAAAGACGGCTCCTCTTGTGAAACCGACTCCAGCATCTACTTCAGCCTCTATTACACATTCCTAATTAGAATCTGTTTGTTTTTGATCCATGGCTGCAGCCTGCGAGGGATTAAAGTGGATTTCACTTTTGGCCATGTGCGGTGTTGTGCTACATTTCATCTCTACCATTCCTAAAGTTGTCGTGAGCAGGAGGATGGGATTAGAGAGTATAAAGTTGCCTCTATGCTCAGGCCGATATTAAATGGAAAAACTAATACCATCACTGGCACCGAGCTTCCTGGGTACCTGTCACACACACTTTTGGGGTCAGGTTTAAACATTTTTATACACTAGACCAAAGCATATCATTTGGCGTTGGTGTCACTCACTGCCATTATCACCGGCTCCTTACAACGTTTACAACGCCTTCCGTCACAGTTAGAAGCCATGGCGGTGGTGGAGATAGATGCGAGTGCAGTGCCGGCTATCTGCTTCTATCATCCAGGATCCACTATGTCTTCTGATGAGGCAGCAATGCAAGACACTGTAGTAAGTAACTGCAGCGCTGTCCCCCCCTGTGACTGAGAAAGACTAGCATCGTAAATCCAACGCTCAATTTAATTAATGTATATGAATGTATGCATTTTATGTGGGCTTTTAAAATAATACTGAAAAATGGGTAAATATTATTTGGTCATTTCTTCTGAATTAAAGCTTTAATTTAATTTAATAAATTAAAAGATCTGTTAATAAAGCATGAAGGTCGGTTTGCATCTGAATGTGAAGAAATCAAGGTAATGATTACCACCAACGAGAAGGTGAGTTTGAAGATCGACAATGAAGAAATGTAAATAGTAGACAGCTTCATCTTCCTGGGGTCCCTCATTGATTGTAATGGCGGCTCTACAGCTGAGATCAAGCGGTGGCTTGCAATGGGTCATGCGGCAATAATGAATAAGGAGCAACTGTGGAAGGGCAAGGACATCTCGATCACCACCAAACGACAATGGGTCACAGCCATTGCATTCCCACTGGCGTATGGGTGCCAGATGTGGACCTTGACAAAAGGTGATCAAAGATAGAGCGATTCCTTCTCACTGGGGTGTTGGAGGAGACTCCTACAAATCTTGTGGAGCCAAGATTACGGATAAGACTGTTCTGGAATGTGTCAATGAAAGATATCCTGGTTGGAAAAATCATAAAACAGAAACTGTCCTACTTCAGCCATGTGATGAGAGCAAGTTCTCTGGAGAAGGACATGACGCTTCATATGGTCATTGGTAGTAGAGGTCATGGAAGTCCTAAGACTCGTTGGCTGGACACCATCATGGCAGACACAGGGGATGAACATCAGAGAACTGAAGGATGCTGGGACAGAGAAGCTTGGAGAAAATGGTATCCAATATCAGGCATGACTGAATGGATGAAATTGGTATTAGAAATGTCTTCTGAATACATGCCTCCTTGACTGCTGTGTCCTAGGTCATGGCTTAGGTTGACCTCATGGGAAATCCGGCCCTGTAATCTGTGGTTCATTACCGGTCCCTGGTCACCCCTTTACCCCTCATCCCCACCGGTCCTGATTTTTGATACCTTCGTGACTACTTACCTGATTGTATTGGATTGCATTAACGCGTTTCTGGTTTTACGTATCCGGTCAATGAATTCATCATGTATTTTTTTTCTTCAATCTCTCGTGTGTACAGCCCTCATCTTCCATCTCTGTGCAATGTTTCATACCTCGGCGTGTTATTTGGGCGGCAGCCAGTTCTTAGAAGAGAAGCAGGCAATCTTAAAGTAATCTGCAGATATTTGCATACCTATGAAGCCTGCGGATTTTCTTTGCCGTATTGATGTAAAATCCTCAATTTTACAACTGAGAAATCAGACTTGCAGATCTTGGTTGTGGCACAGAGCGCAGGGTGCGGGTTGTATCCCCTCTGTCTGTAGCGTTGATACCTTTTTTGTTGCTTTTGAAACTATGTTGGATGTTCTCTAATGTTTTACCCCCCGGGTGCAGCTGTTTGATGCTTAATAATGTGGTGCCGAACTGCTCCTCTTGTAAAGATGCTATTGCCTATGTGCTTTACTTAGTTCAGATGGAAATGTCAACTTATTAAAGGGGTTTGGTCAATACAAATGATAAGGGGGTAAACCAGACTCCACCAAAAATGATATTTGTTGTATTGGAGACCCTCCAATGATCACCAGAGCAGGGGATGTTAGTACCTGTTTTACCCTAGTTAACTCCTGGATAAAAAACCTTAGCCAAGAGGCGTTGAATGGAGCAGCCGGTTGGTAATGCACCCAAGCTGCTCCATGCATTGTCATTTGAGTGGTGACGGTTGCCAAATATGGTTCCATGAAAAATGCCCACTGGGTAAAAAAGTCCAGAGGCGTGCCTAGCGCCTGTCCCGAGCGCCTGTCCCGAGCGCCTGTCCCGAGCGCCTGTCCCGAGCGCCCTGGGCATTTTTCCTTTGCCCATTTTTCTGGTCACCACCCCTCAACTCATTTTCCCAGCGCATAGTCTTTAAATGCTGCAGTATAGCACATGCACGACTGGCCATATCATCCATATCATTCACTCCTTCTCAACTGAAGCCTTAGACTATGTTCACATGTTGCATTTTTGCTGCAATCAAAACCTGCCTTCTTGGTAGTAAAAAAGCAGGTTTTGCTGCATTTTAGTTTTTTGCTTTAACTGTGCTTTTGGTGTTATTTGTCTATGATACATTAAATAAAGTTAGTTTCATTCACCACAAAAGCAGCAAAAATCACAGTTGCGATTTTGCACTTTACTTCCTTTTAGTGGAGAAAAAAGTCTGCAAAAACGCTGAAAAAATCGATGCTGCTTTTTCCAAAAAATGCAGGCGTTTTCCATTTCAGCCAGGAAAAAAATAAAACAATTGTGTAAAGGAGATGACTGAAATCTCATGTATTAAAAATAAAAAAATAAATACTTACCTCTCTGCCGGCTGTCCAGGACCCGAGATGAAGACGTCTGGATGCTGCCAGGACCTTAGTTAAAATGTGATTGGCCGGTAGTGATCAGGTGGTATGTCACATGATTGCTACTGGCCAATCATAGATCTTTAAGGTCCTGGCAGCATTCGGATATCTTCTAGGTTCCCAGACAGCCGGCAGAGAGGTAAGTATTTAATTTTTTTTATTTTTAATACGTTTTCTCTTTTATTTTGCTTGCACAGTGTATGTAGATACACTGGGAGAGCAAAACTTCAGCCCCCGACATGTCCTGCGGGGAAGGAACAAAGGATTCTTCGTCCCCCCATGTGACATCACAGTTGTGACACCACTGGGCTCCTCCCAGCTTTTTCTGTGTCCGGATCCGTCATAATCCCGGATCTGCACACAGAAATGTTCACATCCGGGCTTGTCCGTTCTTGTCCTTGCAAAAAAAAAAAAGGATCCGCACAGGCAGGAAAAAATTGTGGTGTGAAGGAGCTATAGGCTCCATTCACACGTTCAGTTTTTTGGTCTGTTTTTTCTCATCAGTTTTTTTAGCCAAAACCAGGAGGAGCGCTGCTAAGGTAAACATCGGGTTTCTATGGGGCCCCGCATAGCAGCGCACAGCACTGCTAAGGTAAACATCGGGATGCTATGGAGCCTGAAGTTCTGGAAATGACGTGTTCGGCGTCATACCACAGGAAGGCTGCACAGCAGAGCGGAGAGAGCCAGGCTGGGGGGCGGCAAGAGGGACACAGAGAGGACGCCCACGGGGGCTAGCAATGGTAGCCCCCAGTTAATTACCATATGCCCCAGTAAGTTATAAATACATTTTATTAAACACTCACAACACACAGTCAACGTAGAAAAGGATAGTTAGAGTAGTAATAGGAAGGTGCAGGGACAGGTAGTGATAGCCTGGGGGCTTTATCTAGGTGACCTGTACCCTTTAATTGCCAAGAGAGCAGAAAAAGAAAATTGTAGTAAAAACGCAACGTGTGAACATGGCCTTACTGCTGTAACTGCTACTTCTTCACCCACTATGGCGATTCTTCTTTCCCTTGAATAAAATCTACTATTTTATATTTCTTTCTCTAATTTTACAGTTATTATTTTGTAATGCAAAGTAGATCCAAGTTATTGTAAGGTTAGGGCAGGCTGTGTTGTGCGCTCAGTCACCGAGGTACGGACGTGCCGGGCTGCAGAATGTCCACATCATTGTGGCGGGGCCCTCACTGACAGCATCTTGGCTCTCTGTACTGTGAATATTCAGGATTACAAAGGAATACTGTACAAGCTCAAAGGCCTGTTAAATACATAAACTGTAGATGAAAAGTTAAAGGCGTCCTCCAGGACTCCAGAATGCAAGTTTATTAAAGAGAATGTCCGAAAGAACAGAAAAAGAAAAGCTAAAAAACTGCTTCACCCCCCCCCGGGGTCCTACAAAGGTAAATGTCTACATTAAACAGGAAACATTCACCTCCATAGGGAACAACTGTAGCTTAGATACATTGTATCGCACATTATTCCCACATGTGTCATACAGGTCACATACAGCGGATTTGTTTCGTTACATTGTTGCCAATAATGGCCGTATGTGTCAATTCTTGACACTTCATACATCTTTTGCAGCTTGCCCTTGAGAAAAGTCTGTAGAACAGGTTGTACATGCATTTTTGGAGGGAGGTAGAAGGGCAGTATGCGCCCTCTTGGGGGACACCCTAAGGCTGGTTTCAGATGACCGGTCTTTGTAATCCCAGGTGAAACCGGATGAACCTGAGTCTGTTTTCTGCGCCATTGACTTTCAGTGGAGACGCAGGAACTTGTGGGTGCATCCGGGTATATATGGTTCCAACCGGATCCGGGTGTCCATCGGTACCAAAAACCAAACATGCTGCGATTTTGGTGCTCGTTTAAAACCAAGAAGCAACCAGATCCATCGCTATCGGTTGGCATTAAAATGGAAGTCTATGGCACTAGAGTCCAGTGGAAGCCAGATCCTGCCAGATCCGAGTTGTCTGACTAAGCATGGCAGTAGGCCGTTTCATACAGGGGCGTAACTACAACAGGTGCAGGGCTTGCAATCGCACCTGGGCCCTGGAGCCTAGGGGGGCCAAAAGTCCCTTTAGCCTATAGAAAAAGACTATTACTATTGAAGTTTTGCAATAATTGGGGACCCATTGGAGCTTTTGCATCGGGGCCCTTGAGCTTCAAGTTACGCCACTGGTTTCATACGATATACCCACTATGAATGTGTCATTTTTCACCGGACCCGTCGAAAAAATGTGTGCAACTGGATGCTACCGCATCGGTATTATGCCAGATTCATCAGCCGGATCAGTAATAATGCCGGTGCGGGAGCACACAGCTGCATCAGGTTTTATAATGGCAGGGGATATGGGGGGATGCAGGCTTTATTTGCATTCACCTGGATTCTAAAAACTGGTAGTGTGAAACCAGCCTAATCTATAACTAATCAATAACTATCCAATGATGTATCAACAAGATTAGTGGCTGATACAGCCAAAGCATTTAGTTTTAGCAACACAGCAGAGCTAGAAGATCTACCCCCCCCACCCCCACACCAGGATCTCTATAGAGATTGTGATAGTGTCAATTATAGCAAGGGGTGTGTCGGACTGCCTTGCGCATGACATAGTAGTCCTGTAGTGCTAATCACCAGGTGATAAAGCCTTTAGTTTACACAAACTGTAGCACACAGCTTGATAACAGAGGCATAGTTCATTTTGTTTTTTTAACCCCTGCAGCATGCTGTCCTCAGCTTACATAGCGAAAACCTGCTGACAGATTCCCTTTAAAGCTTTTAAGCCTTTTTCGGTAAATGACAGCCTTTTTATAATGATGGATTTTTAGGTGCATTTTGTGCTGATTAATTTCTTTATATCTTTAGAATGATTGGAGTTGTGTTTTGATTGTTTTTAATACAGAGCACCAAATGCTATGTATAAACATGCATTTAACGGGTTTTCTTGTCTTCTTAAACCAGTAACAATGCAAAATGGTTGTAAAATAATACAACTTTTCAATTTACCTCCTATGAAAACTCCTCGTCTGTATTAAGAACAGATTCCATTGTGTACTGCTTGTCGCCTATTTTACCAGACCCATTCTGTTTGCACGGCAGGACGTCGTGTGCTCTTGTAAACTCTTTGCTGTGGCGTATGAAAGTGCTACATTGATGATCAGGGTCGCCATCAGTGGGTAACTGTATAACAGAAAAAAGATTGCGCCATATAGTAAGGACCCGTAGTAAGAAAGAAACAGATTTGGCTAAATGAAGTTGCGCTCACCTGAGGAATGTGCTGAGCTTCTGCACAACTAGAGTGTAAGCTGTAGGTGAGGCAGGCTACTGCTGTGATGACGCCAGCCTGGGTATTGGTTCCTCCCACGGTGGTCTGGTGACTAGCTCACGTGATCGAAGGGGGTGTCAGCGTGTGGTGTCACCGCAGATCCACCTGATGAAGGTAGTGAGGGCTATCGTAACGCGTAGTGGCATCAGAGAGCATTTGCAATTTCATTAATAAAATAGGTTGGTATACAATCCAAAGCCTCCCTTCCTTGCTGCCTTAGCGCTCCATAACACCGCAATATCCTTCTTTCTCTATCAGGGGGTAACTGGCCTGATTCCTGTCAGGGACCCGCTGAAGCAAAGGACCTGTATGCACAGTATAGTGCAGTGTATACAAGAAAGAAATCTCTAATATGTGTATACGGACCACAGCAGTGTCCATTGTGTATACAGCTATCGGCAGTGTCCATTGTGTATACAGCTATCGGCAGTGTCCATTGTGTATGCAGCTATCAGCAGTCTCTATTGAGTATTCTTTATTGTGTGTATGCAACTACTTTGTATTCAGTATTCATATATATCCAATCTCTGTATATATATGGGTTAGTGCGCTTAACCCATATATATATATATATATATATATATATATATATATATATATATAATACACAGAGATTGGATATATATGAATACGGTTTTAACAAGTAAAGGGTATACAGACACATGGTTTCACCCGGGGCGGACAGCTGCCAATCATATTAAGGGAGCTCCAGTGTTTAAGGTGTAGATACACAAATATCAGTACTTTGTATTCAGCTCAGTCTCAATTGTCTCAATTGGGTGGAGTCCTGAAGGGTGGGGGAAGTGTCAAAATTTTGCCAGTGAGGGGCCCTGAAATTCCTAGTGGCAGCCCTACTGATGATACCCAGATCTATGGATCTGGGCAGCTTCATTTCCGCTCTTCTACGATGCTCCATAGGTAGAACTATCTCTTCCTTCAGCATTGGGCAGTGCACAGTTCTGCCCAGGCGCTCAGCTATACCACTAGACTGAGCTGTTATCATCAGAAGCTCAGCATCCCCCATAGAAGCAGGAAGTTGGGAGGTAGTGGAGCGGTGTGCTCCGGAAGAACAAGATCAGAACAACTCTTCAGTCAACCTGGCTTTCAGTTGTCTTGAAATCTTGAATCTAGTTTCCTAAGTTAGTTTTTTGGAAATTCTCAGAATGGTGTTACTTAATAAAAGTATACCCAACTTCCCCACGTTGCGACACCTCCCGGGTTCCCCATCATTTTCAGCACTAGCAGACACTGACCTAATAGGCCTCTCTGCGAAAACAGTACATGGGCTCTTTGCAGTTCAATAGCTTCTCTTAGGCCAGCTTCACACTGAGGCATGATCCGGTCCGGGGCTGTCTGGGATGACCCAGACAGCCGCGGACCGGATCAGCACACAGGACTGGGGAGCTAATATGCCCTCCGGTCCGGTGTGCAGGGCATGCAGCTGCAGCCGCTGACAGGTCAGGACCGCGGTGCCCGCGGTCCTGACTTATCAGCAGCAGGAACTGCGTGCGCTGCACACCGGACCGGGGGGCATATTAGCCCCCCAGTCCTGTGTGCTGATCCGGTCCGCGTCTGTCTGGGTCATCCCGGACAGCCCCGGACCGGATCATGCCGCAGTGTGAAGCCGCCCTTAATGCTCAATTCTACCGTGTTGGAGGTGGAATTGGAACCGTCTACCTTTTGGGCCCCAGGTTGCACCAATGATATGTCCACCCCTGTTTTCTGTCCTTCCTGCTCTATCTGTACAGACATTTTGAGCACAAAAGGCACTCATGGGTTGGTCATCAGTGCTGCCAGTTATTGGTTGTCTGTCTAGATCAAGGGTGGGGAACTCCAGGCCTCGAGAGCCGCCAACAGTGCATGTTTTCAGGATTTCCTTAGTATTGCACAAGAGATAATTGAATCACCTTCATTGGTGATGATTCCAACCCCTGTGCAATGCTGAGGAAATACCAAAAACCTGCAGTGTGCAGCTCTCCTAACCCTGGTCTTATGGTGGTTTACACATCCCAACGTTGGTCCGATATTGTATCAGACGACGCGGGAGCTCGCTTTTTCTGGGCAGAATTCCAACATCGCATAGGAGATGTTACACAGCGCGATATCGGCATACAACGTCTCTACGATGTCTACGCCCCCCTTGTACGGCCGACGCAGGATCGACTATTTAACATGGAGAGGATAGGGGACGTTGTACTGCACATCATAGTTGGGCGTTTACCAGCACGATCCAGCTCCAACCTCCATCCAATATCGGCCCGTTGATTAGCACGCTCATTCGATCCCCAATATCGGTTTCACATCGTTCGTGCATCGTATTGGTCATTTATACTATACAACGCACGAACGATATCGGGTCCAACGCACGAACCACGTGACTTTTGGTCGGAGTTGGACGCCAATATCGGGACGTGTAAACCCACTATTAGAAGGTGCAAGACCTGCACACACCAGTTGGGAACCTAAAGAAGCAATTTAAACAATTTTGAGCATTTTTTTAAATGGACCCTGTCACCAGGTTTTTACCATCTCATCTAAGAGTAATATAATATAGGACCTGATATCCTGATTCCAGTGATGTGTCACTGTGTAGTTTTGATAAAATTACTTTTTAGTTACCTGGAGATTATCATTATCTGCAGCAGAGAGAACACTAATTTTATCAAAATGACAGCGAGCAGCTCAGTAAGTGACACATCGCTGGAATCACAGGGTGTCTGTCTCTACATTATGCTGCTCTCAGATGAGATTGCAAAAACCTGTTGACAGGTTCCCTTTAATAGGTCAGGCAACCACTTGATGAGGAATTCCATCTCATGAACATATCAATGGGAAACCAAGTATTGAGAACTTGAAAATCATATTAAAAATCAATGCTGTTTCTGCACCATGGGGCTAAGTAAAGTGTTATTCTCTAAATGTAACATTTTACCAGTAGGATAAGGGATAACGTATTGATTAGTTTAAGAGATTGGGTCTTTGAACCATTGGAGCCGAGCGCCATCATGACTGGAGCAGAGGTGCGCATGCTTCATTCTTTGGCACTTCTGGAGAAAGCCAAGTGCAGCACCGCAACACTCAAGACACAGCTTGGCTCCAGAACCTAAATCTTGCTATTACATAAGGGTTCTGAGAGTCAGATCACCAGTGAACAGTAAGATATTCATCATCCAAGTGATAATACAGATTTTTGGAATAACCATTTATGTTCTGCTTTCGGATCATTCTGAAACCACAAGTTACAACAGTGCAATGCCAACTATTGGGTTGACTGCTCACGTGGGGATGGATGATACATTAACCATCCGTATTCACAGGGTGACTGATGAAATGGAATTGGGGTATGTTCTTTATTATTTTTATTGTTTCAATAGTTTACAACTTGTGAATAATTCTGAGATCAGTACTGTGGCTAGCACTGTACGGTGGCTCAGTGGTTAGCACTGTACGGTGGCTCAGTGGTTAGCACTGTACGGTGGCTCAGTGGTTAGCACTGTAAGGTGGCTCAGTGGTTAGCACTGTACGGTGACTCAGTGGTTAGCACTGTATGGTGGCTCAGTGGTTAGCACTGTATGGTGGCTCAGTGGTTAGCACTGTATGGTGGCTCAGTGGTTAGCACTGTACGGTGGCTCAGTGGTTACACTGTATGGTGGCTCAGTTAGCACTGTACGGTGGCTCAGTGGTTAGCACTGTACGGTGGCTCAGTGGTTAGCACTGTACGGTGGCTCAGTGGTTAGCACTGTACGGTGGCTCAGTGGTTAGCACTGTATATGGTGGCTCAGTGGTTAGCACTGTATGGTGGCTCAGTAGTTAGTACTGTATATGGTGGCTCAGTGGTTAGCACTGTATGGTGGCTCAGTGGTTAGCACTGTATGGTGGCTCAGTGGTTAGCACTGTTGGTGGCTCAGTAGTTAGCACTGATTGGTGGCTCAGTGGTTAGCACTGTATATGGTGGCTCAGTGGTTAGCACTGTATGGTGGCTCAGTGGTTAGCACTGTATGGTGGCTCAGTGGTTAGCACTGTATATGGTGGCTCAGTGGTTAGCACTGTATATGGTGGCTCAGTGGTTAGCACTGTTATGGTGGCTCAGTGGTTAGCACTGTATGGTGGCTCAGTGGTTAGCACTGTATGGTGGCTCAGTGGTTAGCACTGTATGGTGGCTCAGTGGTTAGCACTGTATATGGTGGCTCAGTGGTTAGCACTGTATGGTGGCTCAGTGGTTAGCACTGTATGGTGGCTCAGTGGTTAGCACTGTATATGGTGGCTCAGTGGTTAGCACTGTATGGTGGCTCAGTGGTTAGCACTGTATGGTGGCTCAGTGGTTAGCACTGTATGGTGGCTCAGTGGTTAGCACTGTATGGTGGCTCAGTGGTTAGCACTGTATGGTGGCTCAGTGGTTAGCACTGTAATGGTGGCTCAGTGGTTAGCACTGTATGGTGGCTCAGTGGTTAGCACTGTATGGTGGCTCAGTGGTTAGCACTGTATGGTGGCTCAGTGGTTAGCACTGTATGGAGGCTCAATGGTTAGCATGTATGGTGGCTCAAATGGTTAGCATGTAGGTGGCTCAGTGGTTAGCACTGTACGGTGGCTCAGTGGTTAGCACTGTAGGTGGCTCAGTGGTTAGCACTGTATGTGGCTCAGTGGTTAGCACTGTATGTGGCTCAGTGGTTAGCACTGTATGGTGGCTCAGTGGTTAGCACTGTAGGTGGCTCAGTGGTTAGCACTGTACGGTGGCTCAGTGGTTAGCACTGTACGGTGGCTCAGTGGTCAGCACTGTATGGTGGCTCAGTGGTTAGCACTGTATATGGTGGCTCAGTGGTTAGCACTGTATGGTGGCTCAGTGGTTAGCACTGTATGGTGGCTCAGTGGTTAGCACTTTATGGTGGCTCAGTGGTTAGCACTGTATGGTGGCTCAGTGGTTAGCATTGTATGGTGGCTCAGTGGTTAGCATTGTATGGTGGCTCTGGGTTGTAGCACACTGTATGGTGGCTCAGTGGTTAGCACTGTATGGTGGCTCAGTGGTTAGCACTGTACGGTGGCTCAGTGGTTAGCACTGTACGGTGGCTCAGTGGTTAGCACTGTATGGTGCCTCAGTGGTTAGCTCTGTACGGTGGCTCAGTGGTTAGCACTGTACGGTGGCTCCACATACTGATAGGGAAGTAAAGTGCTACGGAATATGATGGCGCTATATGAGCAATGCATGATAGATAAATAAGGGACCACAGTACCCCTATCTAAAATGTAATCTGTGATACTTAATGATCAGAGATGTTCAGATGCACTGAACATTCGTGAGACGTCGTAGGTGAGCTCCAGTGGACACTGTGACACGCCCTCTGAAAATTTGACTTGTCGAAAAGAAAGCAATGGGTCCCTCTCTGTATTGGTGGCGATGCCTATGGACTGGCAGGGAGATGTCTAGGTTTCCCTCTCTGTATTGGTGGCGATACCTATGGACTGGCAGGGAGATGTCTAGGGGTCCCTCTCTGTATTGGTGGCGATGCCTATGGACTGGCAGGGAGATGTCTAGGCGGGCACTACTATCACATTGTATGACTGCACTGATGCTGCTTGGAAATAAACCAATCCAGTTACAATACACCTGTTTTCGGGAAGTTTCTAAAAATAATAATGGTGCCCAAGAGCAGAGCGGAAAACCTGTTTCTCGGTAGTTGAACTGGCAACCTGCTGTAGTTATGCACATACACCTGTACCCACGAGATACTGGTTTAGCAGGTTTATGTTTCTTAATGAAACAAGGTGTCTGTGTCATCCACACAATGTACAAAGAATGTGAAAACCGGAGGCGGTTTAGAGATGCTCCATGGCCCTTGGCTTCGGGATCCTGGACACAGAGTGATTTCGGGAATTGTCAGGTGCTGAATGTGGATTTGTCCTGTATACGTCCTATAGGATATTACCATTCTCTACTCAATGCTCTTCCATTCTCAAGTAGTGTCTGTAAAAGTGTAAACCTTGCAAAAAGTGTTAATTCTCTGGACGTTCTGCAAAAAAACTGACATTTTTTATTTTTTGGAATGTAAATTTTAGGTTAGAGATTGGGATCAACAGAGAATAGGTTGTTTCAATGTGAGATTTCTTTATTTCAGGGGTCGCTATCTACCATATATAATACAGGGGGGCATCTCGATGGATTAGAATATCCTCAAAAAGTAATTTGTTTCAGTAATTCAATACATAAATTCAATTGCATATAGTATATAGTCATTACACACAGAGGGATCTATTTCAAGTGTTTATTTCTGTTAATGTTGATGATTATGGAAACCCAAAGGTCATTGATCTCAGAAAATTAAAGTAGGGAGGATGAAGGGTTAAAAACCGTGCTACTGTGTTCCAGGAGACATCAAAGGGTGTATAGAATATTGATAAATTAGTCAACGTGTTGCAGGACTCCCTGAATCATGGCAATAGGATTATGATCTGTCCTGAGGAAGAGGCCAAGGAGCCCTGAAACGTGTTGATTAATAAATCAATATTATATTTGCCCTTTGATGTCTCGTGGAATACGGCAGCGTGGTTTTTAACCCTTCATCCTCCCTACTCTATATGCACCATGCTAGGGACTACAGCAGCCGTGATCTGCTTTTATAGTGGTTGTGACTCTCACAACCACACAAGGTGAAGCCTCTGATACCTATTTAGGTCTTATTTAATCTCTCAGACCCTTCATCCTCCCTACTTTAATTTTCTGAGATAATGACCTTTGGGCTTTCATTGGCTGTTAGCCATAATCATCAACATTAACAAAAATAAACACTTGAAATAGATCCCTCTGTGTGTAATGACTCTATATAATATGTGTGTTTCACTTTAGGTATTTAAATTACTGAAATGAATTAACTTTTTGATGATATTCTGATTTATTGAGATGAACTTTGTATATAATACTCATAGGATTGTGACTTCTCCATTCATGGGGGATCGGATTGTTTTTGCCAGCAAAGAAATCCTTCTCGGCAGCACATGTCCCGGAGTAACAGGTGTTATGCTGCCGAGCACCCGATGGGGACAGAACCATCGTATTAGTAATCCTTCTACCCGATGATCGTTCATCGGCCTTTGTTAACCATCCGGTAAACGAGCGGCAATACAAATATGAAATATAATGAAAAATAAAATAACTGAGCGGCAATATAAAAAAATGACGGGAGACCATTGCCTGCTCTTCAGGGAATGTAGACAAAGCGGCTCGTTTTGGTAGAATCCCTTTAATGGCTTGTTTTGGAGATCTACCTCACTTCCTCTTCCTGCTCTTAGATCGGCTTCTGGAAGAAGTTGACTTGTTTGTAAAAGAAAACAGGAACCGCTCTGAGTCATAAAGTCCCAAATTCACAAATGAGTCTACAGTCTTTTCTAAGAAAACAATGGGCAGTTTCATCAGGAGGAACAAAAGACGACAATCGGGTTATAGTTGTTGTTATCACTAATTTTGGATATTTACTTTTAAAGGAATTGTCCCATCTGAAAGATTCACGGCATAGAATGTTTTAACACAATATGGCTACGTCTTTGACTGTTTCAGTCTGGCGGTTGCCCGTCCCCTCCTCATCATTGAGTTTAACCGTCTTGTCCACTACTCCTCGGAAAGCCCCTTCTCATTCACTATATTTTCCCTCATTAAAATAATACACCTATACTCACCTCTGGTGCTGGTGCTGTTCCAGCGGTGTCAGCACTCTCTCCTGAGGCTCACGTGAGGTTGTTGTGTCACTCCAGCTCTGTGCCCACTGACAGGCTTAACTATGCCACTGTCACTTGTAGACTGCTCTGCAGTAGTCAATGGAGTTAATTTCCTTTTGTACTTTTTAGAGTTAACTTCCGTGTGTCTGCAGTATTAATGGGCTTTGTCTCTCCAGTACTAGATGCTGTTGCTGAGTGAATTAGCTGACGTGTTATGACCACTCCCCCAGCCTTTAAGTAGCTCCATGACCCATCAGCTGGTGTCACTGGAGGAGTTCATTCACTCTTTGACCAGTGAGCTGTGTTATGCTGTGTGCGGTTTCTGCTGGAGCATTCAGAAGTTGTCTTTTACTTGGAGTTGCTGTTACTGTCCCAATCCCTGGGTGTAGTTGCTTTGTTCATCCTGGTCCCTGGGTGGAGGTGAGGGGTTTATAGGCTAGGGCTGGTCAGGAGTAGGGCAAGGGTGGTGGCCCAGACACTAGACATCCTCACCTTTAGAGGTACTTTGTGGAACAGGGTCAGCTAGGGACCCCCAGTCTAAGGGTCAGACTTTTCCCTTGATTACCTTTAGCGCGTTACTGCCATCCGGCTTCCATACCCTTTTGTCTGTTGTAGCTACCTGTGACAGCCACTCTTCGGATGTATCACACATCAATAGGAGGTGAGAGAGCAGCCGCAGCTTTGACTTCCTCTTTATGTTCAATTCATCCAAAGTCGGGATAGTGATGCCAGTACTGATTGGGTGCAGAGCTGGAGTGACGCAACAACCTCACGTGAGTCCGGGAGAGCGAGTGTGGACACCGATAGAACCGCAGCGGCACCACAGGTGAGTATAAGCTTTTTAATTTTATTGGAGGCAAACGTGAATAAAAAGGAGTTGTCCAAATAGTGGACAACCCCTTTAATAGGAGATGTAACCTGATAGTTATGATCTTGTAGCAGTTCACATGAAAAACTAGGACCAATCTCAGAATCTGACCCAACCAGTTCCTGTACAAAATAAGGTTCCTAGCCTATGTAGTCCCCAGTGGTCCTTCCACAGGTTGAAATAACTCGATTCACCGCCACAATTGAGACTAGGCTTCCTATCGGTTGTTGAGTCTTCCTAGTATCTCCTTTGGAACTGGGGGAAATGTGAAGAGCACTCCTCCTTGGTAAAGAAATCGGAAAGGCATAGGATAGATAAAAGAAAGAGCAAAGATAAATAACCTAGCTGATCTCTATCTGATTGGCAGTAATTCAAAAGTAGTATCACTGTAATTCCAAGTAGAACCCACAAAGAATATCACCAGCAGGAAAGATCAGCCAGGGGAAGGTTTAAATAGCTGCACCCAAAAGTTGATAGGGCAGAGTAAAATTATCAAATGAAAACACCCGCTATTCGAAGAGGAATGAAAAAAGCACAACAGATGTAAGAACCCAGAAAGAAACAGAACCCACTGTGGCTTAGAGGAGAAAGAAGAAAATTACACAACACCATGAGCTAGCAGTCCTCCTTCTCTGATTTTAAGTTATTGTTCAGAATGGATGTTGACAGGGGTGTTACATCCTGGGTTTCAGGGGTCGCAGCTGCGACTGGACCTGGGGCTAGAGGGGCCCGCTGCTTCAGCTGGATCTGTGATCTCACCGAGGACGCAGATTCAGATGAAATTCCCTGCTGGCACGCTCACAGTGGCTGTGAGCCATCGGAGGTGCAGCAACTGGGGCTCATGCATGAGAGTGACGTGACTGTTATGTGTGGGCCCCCTGTCCCTGCACTCCGATGTCAGCTACTGGGCCGGCCACTGTGTGCTGGCTACGGGAGGACACCAGGCAACGTGGGAGTGGAGGAAAGGGGAGTGGAATGTTATTTTCTATTATGCCTTAGGGACAGAACGGGGATAGATATACAAGGATGGAGATTATTAAAACCGGGATGGGAACATATATACAATGAGGACCATATATACCAGGGAGGGGATCATATATACAAGGGTCCATACATCTGACCAATGTGTGTGGGGTGGGGGAGGAGGGAGGGTGGTCCCAGGTTAAAATTTCGCACCAGGGCCCTTGAGACTCTACTTACAACACTGGATGGGCAGTGGGAAGGGAAGAAGTGGCTCATAAGTGGAGAAAGAAGCATATTTCTCTGATACAATTCTGATATTTGCTTGATTTATTCAAAGTCTGACAAATAACAGCTAACATTTAAGGCGCAGCTGTGTCTGTGCTCTACATAATATGCAATCTAAGTAATCAGTATTGTCCATCGCTATTAATGGGGCTGTGCCTTCCCCTGAGGTTTCTTATCGTCTTTTACAACCTGGGGCTACAGCATGCTGCGATTCTTTTCCTCGGATCAATCTGACACATATCATACTTTATTGGTGTTATTTAGGTCATCCTTAGTGATGTTTTTTGGGCACTATATGTTACATTATAAGGGGTCAGCTGGGGTTAGGTAACTCTGGGTTTTGGATACTACTTTCCAGGATCATCTCTTTAGATATGTCTCCAGTTCTTTAATTATCTTCATGGTATCTCTAAGAAGTATTATTACCTTTATAGCTACATTGTCATTTTCGGAGACTCATAAAGGTATATTAGTATTGTTTTCTTACTCCCCACCATACAAAGGTTTCCTTTTTGTTGAAGTTGTCGGAGGATGACGCGATGACAAAGCGCATGTTACAAAGTGATGTTCCCTGATCACACGGCGAAACCATGTTCTTTTCTGGAACTCTAGTAATTAGGGGGCAGTATGAAGGGGTCCGCCATTGTAAATGTGTAATGAAAGCCAAAGCTTTCATTATCGAGACTGGAGAAGATAGACAAGCTTTTGTGCTCACAACTTAATGAGTTCTTTAATGAGTTGTACAATCTAAGGAACACAAAGCCCTCCTAATGAAGAAACCCATTCAGCCGTATTGTATTTTTTTTTTTTTTTTTAATAGTTATTCAACTTGTTATAATTTGGTATTTTATGCACTTTAAATGTATTTTTGAGAAAAAAAGTAAAATGCTGCATTCTTCCAAAAAAACAGCACCACCCCTTGTCCACAGGTTGTGCGTGGTATTGCATCTTGGCACCATTCACTTTAATAGAACTGAAGCAATCAATGGGCGGGAGGCGATACATCTAGAAGAAACCGGGCATACTTTTTTTAATGTTTTTGACGAACACTTATATAATATTTATTCATTTATATAGCGCTATTCATTCCACAGCACTTTACATACGTTTGCAACACTATCCCCATTGGGGCTCACAATCTAGATTCCCTATCAAGATGTCTTTGTAGTCTTTGGAGTGTGGGAAGAAGCTGGAGAACCTGGAGGAAACCCAAGTAAATATGGGGAGAGCATACAAACTCCTTTCAGATGTCGTCCTTGGTGGGATTTGAACCCAGGACCCCAGTGCTGCAAGGCTGCAGTGCTACCACTGAGCCACCATACAGTGCTAACCACTGAGCCACCATATACAGTGCTAACCACTGAGCCTCCATATAGTGCCAACCACTGAGCCACCATACAGTGCTAACCACTGAGCCACCATGGACAGTGCTAACCACTGAGCCACCACACAGCGCTAACCACTGAGCCACCATACAGTGCTAACCACTGAGCCACCATACAGTGCTAACCACTGAGCCACCATACAGTGCTAACCACTGAGCCACCATACAGTGCTAAGCACTGAGCCACCATACAGTGCTAACCACTGAGCCACCATACAGTGCTAACCACTGAGCCACCATACAGTCCTAACCACTGAGCCACCATACAGTGCTGACCACTGAGCCACCATACAGTGCTGACCACTGAGCCACCATACAGTGCTAACCACTAAGCCACCATATAGTTCTAACCACTGTGCCACCATACAGTACTAACCACTGAGCCACCATACAGTGCTGACCACTGAGCCACCATACAGTGCTAACCACTAAGCCACCATATAGTGCTAACCACTGTGCCACCATACAGTGCTAACCACTGAGCCACCATACAGTGCTAACCACTGAGCCACCATATACAGTGCTAACCACTGAGCTACAGTACAGTGCTAACCACTGAGCCACCATACAATGCTAACCACTGAGCCACCATACAGTGCTAAGCACTGAGCCACCATACATTGCTAACCACTGAGCCACCATACATTGCTAACCACTGAGCCACCATACAGTGCTGACCACTGAGCCACCATACAGTGCTAACCACTGAGCCACCGTACAGTGCTAACCACTGAGCCACCATACAGTGCTAACCACTGAGCCACCATACAGTGCTAACCACTGAGCCACCATACAGTGCTAACCACTGAGCCACCATACAGTGCTAAGCACTGAGCCACCTACATTGCTAACCACTGAGCCACCATACAGTACTAACCACTGAGCCACCATACAGTGCTGACCACTGAGCCACCATACAGTGCTAACCACTGAGCCACCGTACAGTGCTAACCACTGAGCCACCATACAGTGCTAACCACTGAGCCACCGTACAGTGCTAACCACTGAGCCAACCATACAGTGCTAACCACTGAGCCACCATACAGTGCTAACCACTGAGCCCCTATGCAGTGCTAACCACTGATCCACCATACAGTGCTGACCACTGAGCCACCATACAGTGCTAACCACTGAGCCACCGTACAGTGCTAACCACTGAGCCACCATACAGTGCTAACCACTGAGCCACCATACAGTGCTAACCACTGAGCCACCATACAGTGCTAACCACTGAGCCACCATACAGTGCTAACCACTGAGCCACCATACAGTGCTAACCACTGAGCCACCATACAGTGCTAAGCACTGAGCCACCATACATTGCTAACCACTGAGCCCCACATACAGTACTAACCACTGAGCCACCATACAGTGCTGACCACTGAGCCACCATACAGTGCTAACCACTGAGCCACCGTACAGTGCTAACCACTGAGCCACCATACAGTGCTAACCACTGAGCCACCGTACAGTGCTAACCACTGAGCCACCGTACAGTGCTAACCACTGAGCCACCATACAGTGCTAACCACTGAGCCCCTATGCAGTGCTAACCACTGATCCACCATACAGTGCTGACCACTGAGCCACCATACAGTGCTAACCACTGAGCCACCGTACAGTGCTAACCACTGAGCCACCATACAGTGCTAACCACTGAGCCACCATACAGTGCTAACCACTGAGCCACCATACAGTGCTAACCACTGAGCCACCATACAGTGCTAAGCACTGAGCCACCATACATTGCTAACCACTGAGCCACCATACAGTACTAACCACTGAGCCACCATACAGTGCTGACCACTGAGCCACCGTACAGTGCTAACCACTGAGCCACCATACAGTGCTAACCACTGAGCCACCGTACAGTGCTAACCACTGAGCCACCATACAGTGCTAACCACTGAGCCACCATACAGTGCTAACCACTGAGCCCCTATGCAGTGCTAACCACTGATCCACCATACAGTGCTAACCACTGAGCCACCATACAGTGCTAAGCACTGAGCCACCATACAGTACTAACCACTGAGCCACCATATACAGTGCTAACCACTGAGCCACCATATGCAGTGCTAACCACTGAGCCACCATATGCAGTGCTAACCACTGAGCCAACATACAGTGCTAACCACTGAGCCACCATACAGTGCTAACCACTGAGCCACCGTACACCACTAACCACTGAGCCACCATACACCACTAACCACTGAGCCACCATACACCACTAACCACTGAGCCACCATATACAGTGCTAACCACTGAGCCACCGTACAGTGCTAACCACTGAGCCACCGTACAGTGCTAACCACTGAGCCAACATACAGTGCTAACCACTGAGCCACCATACAGTGCTAACCACTGAGCCACCGTACACCACTAACCACTGAGCCACCGTACACCACTAACCACTGAGCCACCGTACAGTGCTAACCACTGAGCCACCATACACCACTAACCACTGAGCCACCATATACAGTGCTAACCACTGAGCCACCGTACAGTGCTAACCACTGAGCCACCGTACAGTGCTAACCACTGAGCCACCATACAGTGCTAACCACTGAGCCACCATACACCACTAACCACTGAGCCACCATACACCACTAACCACTGAGCCACCATACACCACTAACCACTGAGCCACCATACACCACTAACCACTGAGCCACCATACTGTGCTAACCACTGAGCCACCATACACCACTAACCACTGAGCCACCATACTGTGCTAACCACTGAGCCATCATGCCGCCCTAAATCCTTGAATGATTCTCCCACGGATTACAAAGTAAAAACAAAGTAGAAATTGTGTAACATACTAAGTCGCATGTTGGTTGTTCCAACCAATCAGGTTTCATACTTTGTTTTCCGAATTAATTTTCCGAATTAACTATACTTATCTTCTGCGCTATTTCTTGTAAATATTCCCTTGGAATGTCCCAGCACAACCTCGGTCTGCTTTTATCACCCACCATTTAGAAAGGTTATAAGTGAGTCCGGCCGGGTCCGATCTCAGGGACGTCTTATTGCACAGTCATTTTCTTGGCATCTGAAAAAAATAGATAAAAACTGTCAGAAACAGAAGTGGGCCCCTGTGCAATACCAGTAGATGGGCCCTCTGCAGTCCAATAGTTTTGCTAGGGAGAACCTCCTTGCTGCTATGGAGGTAGTGGCCCCCTGACCTCCCGGGCCCCTGTGTGGCTGCACAATGATATGTCGCCCCTGGATATGAAATAGTACAAAGGACAAAAGAGCAATCAGGAGCATAATTGGGACCAATGAATTAGAAAGACATAAAACAGATTGATGTGTAATAATAACATTTATTCATTTATATAGCGCTATTCATTCCACAGCACTTTACATACGTTTGCAACACTATCCCCATTGGGGCTCACAATCTAGATTCCCTATCAAGATGTCTTTGGAGTCTTTGGAGTGTGGGAAGAAGCTGGAGAACCTGGAGGAAACCCAAGTAAATATGGGGAGAGCATACAAACTCCTTGCAGATGTCGTCCTTGGTGGGATTTGAACCCAGGACCCCAGTGCTGCAAGGCTGCAGTGCTACCACTGAGCCACCATACAGTGCTAACCACTGAGCCACCATATACAGTGCTAACCACTGAGCCTCCATATAGTGCCAACCACTGAGCCACCATACAGTGCTAACCACTGAGCCACCATGGACAGTGCTAACCACTGAGCCACCACACAGCGCTAACCACTGAGCCACCATACAGTGCTAACCACTGAGCCACCATACAGTGCTAACCACTGAGCCACCATACAGTGCTAACCACTGAGCCACCATACAGTGCTAACCACTGAGCCACCATACAGTGCTAAGCACTGACCCACCATACATTGCTAACCACTGAGCCACCATACAGTACTAACCACTGAGCCACCATACAGTGCTGACCACTGAGCCACCATACAGTGCTAACCACTGAGCCACCGTACAGTGCTAACCACTGAGCCACCATACAGTGCTAACCACTGAGCCACCATACAGTGCTAACCACTGAGCCACCATAGAGTGCTAACCACTGAGCCACCATAGAGTGCTAACCACTGAGCCACCATACAGTGCTAAGCACTGAGCCACCATACATTGCTAACCACTGAGCCACCATACAGTGCTAACCACTGAGCCACAATACAGTGCTGACCACTGAGCCACCATACAGTGCAAACCACTGAGCCACCATACAGTGCAAACCACTGAGCCACCGTACAGTGCTAACCACTGAGCCACCATACAGTGCTAACCACTGAACCAGCCTTACAGTGCTAACCACTGAGCCACCGTACAGTGCTAACCACTGAGCCACCATACAATGCTAATCACTGAGCCACCATACAGTGCTAACCACTGAGCCACCATACAGTGCTACCCACTGAGCCACCATACAGTGCTAACCACTGAGCCACCATACAGTGCCAACCACTGAGCCACCGTACAGTACTAACCACTGAGCCACCATACAGTACTAACCACTGAGCCACCATATACAGTGCTAACCACTGAGCCACCATATGCAGTGCTAACCACTGAGCCACCATATGCAGTGCTAACCACTGAGCCAACATACAGTGCTAACCACTGAACCACCATACAGTGCTAACCACTGAACCACCATACAGTGCTAACCACTGAGCCACCATACACCACTAACCACTGAGCCACCATACACCACTAACCACTGAGCCACCGTACAGTGCTAACCACTGAGCCACCATACAGTGCTAACCACTGAGCCACCGTACACCACTAACCACTGAGCCACCATACACCACTAACCACTGAGCCACCGTACAGTGCTAACCACTGAGCCACCATACACCACTAACCACTGAGCCACCATATACAGTGCTAACCACTGAGCCACCATACAGTGCTAACCACTGAGCCACCGTACAGTGCTAACCACTGAGCCAACATACAGTGCTAACCACTGAGCCACCATACAGTGCTAACCACTGAGCCACCGTACACCACTAACCACTGAGCCACCATACACCACTAACCACTGAGCCACCGTACAGTGCTAACCACTGAGCCACCATACACCACTAACCACTGAGCCACCATATACAGTGCTAACCACTGAGCCACCATACAGTGCTAACCACTGAGCCAACATACAGTGCTAACCACTGAGCCACCATACAGTGCTAACCACTGAGCCACCGTACACCACTAACCACTGAGCCACCATACACCACTAACCACTGAGCCACCGTACAGTGCTAACCACTGAGCCACCATACACCACTAACCACTGAGCCACCATATACAGTGCTAACCACTGAGCCACCATACAGTGCTAACCACTGAGCCACCGTACAGTGCTAACCACTGAGCCACCATACAGTGCTAACCACTGAGCCACCATACAGTGCTAACCACTGAGCCACCATATACTGTGCTAACCACTGAGCCACCATACTGTGCTAACCACTGAGCCACCATACTGTGCTAACCACTGAGCCACTATATACAGTGCTAACCACTGAGCCACCATACAGTGCTAACCACTGAGCCACCATACAGTGCTAACCACTGAGCCACCATATACTGTGCTAACCACTGAGCCACCATACAGTGCTAACCACTGAGCCACCATACACCACTAACCACTGAGCCACCATACACCACTAACCACTGAGCCACCATACTGTGCTAACCACTGAGCCATCATGCCGCCCTAAATCCTTGAATGATTCTCCCACGGATTACAAAGTAAAAACAAAGTGCAAATTGTGTAACATACTAAGTCGCATGTTGGTTGTTCCAACCAATCAGGTTTCATACTTTGTTTTCCGAATTAATTTTCCGAATTAACTATACTTATCTTCTGCGCTATTTCTTGTAAATATTCCCTTGGAATGTCCCAGCACAGCCTCGGTCTACTTTATCACCCACCATTTAGAAAGGTTATAAGTGAGTCCGGCCGGGTCCGATCTCAGGGACGTCTTATTGAACAGTCATTTTCTTGGCATCTGAAAAAAATAGATAAAAACTGTCAGAAACAGAAGTGGGCCCCTGTGCAATAACGGTAGATGGGCCCTCTGCAGTCCAATAGTTCTGCTAGGGAGAACCTCCTTGCTGCTATGGAGGTAGTGGCCCCCTGACCTCCCGGGCCCCTGTGTGGCTGCACAATGATATGTCGCCCCTGGATATGAAATAGTACAAAGGACAAAAGACGAATCCGGAGCATAATTGGGACCAATGAATTAGAAAGACATAAAACAGATTGATGTGTTAGAGTAATGTATGTAAATCATGCAGAGCCTGGGCCACATTTCACAGTGATTTACATTACACACTAGTGGTATAAGCCAGGAGTACGGGGAATGTCAGCAGCCAATACAGAGCAGAAGTCAGAGGCAAGGACGCGAGGAAAGACATCATACCCCAAATGAAGAACATGATCACTATCATCGATCAATCTATCCTTCTATATATGCTTCTATTTATTCCTTCATCTATCTATCTATCTATCTATCTATCTATCTATCTATCTAGAAGGAAAATATCAGGCAGCACTCTGGTTCCAAGCAAAAAGATGTGGGCTTTAATCCCAGGGCTGCCATTAGAAATTTCAGGGCTCCTAATTGCCAAAATTTTGGGCCCCCCTGA
The DNA here is from genome assembly GCA_033576535.1 of Allobates femoralis. Taxonomy (NCBI): domain Eukaryota; kingdom Metazoa; phylum Chordata; class Amphibia; order Anura; family Aromobatidae; genus Allobates; species Allobates femoralis. The sequence continues at coordinate 78,468,995 of JARQOC010000007.1, forward strand.
GACTCTGCCCAGCCTCCACCCAGGCTCCGCCTCCACCCAAACATACATTATATTTATAGTGAAAAATTGGAACAGCACCAAAAATTACCTCAATTTATGTGCAAAGCTTTCCCAACCAGCAATCCAGATGGTTCCTTACAATAGAGTAAAAAAAGGAAAAACAGCAAAAAAACAGAAAAAAGTGGACATTATTGCCCAATGCGTGACCATGCCATTGGGCAATAAAGTCCACTTTTTTCTATATTTTTGTGCTGTTTTTTTCCTTTTTTTACACTCTCTAATATATATATGTATATATTACACACACACACACACACACACACACACACGAGACTGTATACAAATAGAGATTGCTGAGGGCCGTATACACAATGGAGACTGGTGCTGGCTATACACACAATAGAGAATACACAACAGAGACTGCTGCTGGCTGTACACAATAGAGAATATACAATAGAGACTGCTGCTGGCTGTACACAATAGAGAATACACAATAGAGATGTCTGCGGGCCGTATACACAATGGAGACTGCTGCTGGCTACACACACAATAGAGGATACACAATAGAGACTGCTGCTGGCAGTACAAAAAAGAGAATACGCAATAGAGTTGGCTGCAGGCCGTATAGACAATGGAGACTGCTGCAGGCCCGGCCCTATAGACAATAGAGACAACTGTTGGCTATATACACAATAGTGACTGCTGCTCGCCATATACACAATGGAGACAGCTGTGAGACACATGCACAATGGAGACGGATGCGGGACAAATGCACAATGGAAACGGGTGCGGGACCTATACACAATGGAGACTGCTGCGGGTCGTATGCACATTAGTGACTGCTGCGCAATGTATACACATTGGAGACTGTGCAGGACGTTTACACAGAGACTTCTGGCCATATGCAGACACTGCCGGCTATATATCTTGTATACAAAAGACAGCACCCTACACTATATACAGGTCCACACTATACATACAGTATATGGATACACAAATACAGCATGTAGTGTGGACTTGTATATAGTGCTGTGTAGAGACACAGACAGATAGATAGGAGAGAGACAGTCAAAGAGAGGGACAGACCGAGAGACATACAGATGAGCATACTTACCACCAGCACCAGTTGTAGCGGTGGTGACAGCAGCAGCAGCTCCGTCCTGTCTCCAGTCCCTTGCATCCTGCCGGTGCCCGCATGACTTCCAGTTTGTGGGCCAAAGTGCAGCAGCGGTGATGGACAGGAGATGGGGCCCGCTCTAGCAGTGAGAGGACGGGGCCCAACAGTGATTGACAGGAGAGGGTGCCCGTGCAAAATGTGAGGGGGGGGGGCCATGATCTCCAGGCCCCGCCCCTTAACATCTTCCACGGGCCCAACAAAGCAGCGTCAGTGTGTGCCAGCCGGGGGGGAAGGATAGGGGCGGGCCTCCCTGCTTGAAACAGCTATGCCCCCTGTCTTAAGGCCGGGCCCCCCTGATCCAATGGCCACGCTCCCTGCAGTCGGGCCCGGGGCCCCTGAATCCAGGCAGAGTTCTCCTCCCCAGTGGCGGCCCTGTTTAATCCAGCACCCAGTGGTGCAACGTTTCGACCTTACAACATGGTCTTTGTCTTTGCTTGACAAAGACCATATTGTAAGGTCGAACCGTTGCACCACTGGGTTTTGGCTTAAAGAGAGAGAGGGAGATAAGGACAGATGATAGATATGAGATGTGAGATATCCATACCGATTACATAGATAGAAGATGTATGTATGAAAAAAATGTGTGGATCTTGTGACTGCTGCCAAGAATGTGATCCAGAGGAGTAAAAGTTTAAGGTTGTATTGAAACTGCGCATATTGGAGTCAGTCAGACCCCTCATCAAGTAGATAAACAGACAGAGATAGTGATACAAAGATATTGACACACTAGTCACTACTTGAAAAAAGCCGTGAGGCAGGGTAGTCAAACACTCCAGTCAGACATGTGGAGAGCACGCCATGGACTAAGAAGATGTGACATTCGTCTGAGGCCACAGGCACAAAAGGGGCATCTTGGACAGACTAGGCACAAGTCGCTTCATTAGGCAGAACCCCCCATAAACCCTGACACCCTTTAACCCCTATACAGGGATCTGGATTTACAGCAGGGTCCAGGAGATTGCTGCCTATGGAAGGGCTGCAGTCCAGAGATAAGAAAGTTGCCAAGAAGGGTCAAAGCTTGGAGGTCATAAAAAAGGACAAAATCGAGATCTGATAGAGAGCTGGGACAAAACTGAAATGGCAACAAGGTACAAAATCATGAGACAGAAGAGGCGTCCAAAAAACAGACCAGGTTAACACAGGAAAACACTATACAGGAGGATAGCCAGGGGAACTAAAAGCTATTTCTGACAGCTTCCAGCAGAAAGCTAAAGGTAGTAGGGTGTGATGCTTTCCAATAGGCTGAAGCTAGTTAATGACTTCATCTGGGCAGCACACACATACATTTACTAGTCACTGTGAAGCACTTCAAGTGCCAGCCACTCTAAGCTTAGTGGATGAGCGAAGCCTGCTCGCTCCAGAGATTCTAGTTCTGACTTCTTTATCATCAGTACTACTTGCAGGGTGAATACGGCAGTGCTTGGTGACAAAAGCAGATGTCACAGGAGCAGGCCATCATGGAGTTGTGACAGGAGATAGTCAAAAGTATAATAGGATAATGGTCCGGGAGTCAGAATACCAGGAGGATAGTGGATCAGAGCAAAGGGACAAAGCAAATGGATGGTCAGAGGAGGTCCTAGGTCTAGCAGCAACAGAGCAAAAAATGGAGCACAGATGAATGAAGCCAACATGCACCAATGAGAAAAATGGTACAAATGGTAGAGATCTGGGACAAACTGCTCAGCTAAATAGTGGGACAATCATAGAGAACAGGGAACACCTGAAGAAGCACCGCAGATACCAGTCTCAGTTTGAACGGTTGAGCTGTCAATTAACACATTAATAGTTCAGCACAGCCCAGAATCAGATTGGACAACTGAGCTGTCACAAAACTGACAGTTCAACAGAGCCCTGATTCTATAGTGCAGCAAACTGTCACACATTGACCCACTGCGCGGAGGAATAGTGACCGATATCTTCTGGAGTTTTGACCCGGATCCTGTCTGTCTGAACGCTTGTCATCTACACCAGCAAAACATCTGCAGCCCGTTTAGAAGTTATTGCACCACAACACAATTGGAAACACTTAACGGTCTTGTAATAAATTGTACATAATCCATCATCCACACAGAAGGGAGCAGTCACATTAAACAGCCTTCATGAATTGTGGTGAGTCGTGTCTTTGGAAATTGCTAGTGGTGAGTGTAAGGGATGGTAAATGTCTTCTTCACTTAGGAGCAATCCTAATTAAAGTTGTTTCGATGTGTTTATAATTATGGATGTATATTTAGAATTTTTTAAATATACTTGTCAAGCTTGTAAATTATTTACTACTATTCCTAGGTTAACCACAATTCCCGGCTCTGAAACCAGCAAATCCTCAAAGCTGTGATGTGAGGATTCATAAGTTTGCAGTCACATAGAGGGACACCTAGAGAGATTGCAGAATTATCGACAACCCCTTTAAATGTCAAAAACTTTAATACGGTAGGATGCTTTGGTAGTTTTGAACAGCTATCCTTAAGTTTGGAAGTTATTCCCTATCCATTGAATAAGGGATAACTTTTGATTACTGGGTGTCTGACCGATGGGACCCGCTCCGATTCTAAAGCTCTGAAGAACCCCAAGGGAACGGATCAGTGCGCACAGCCACTCCATCCATTCTTAGTGGGACTGACTGAGATAGCCAAATGCTGCACTCCGCTCTTTTCTGCACTCCCGTAAGAACGAATGGAGAAGCATTCAATCATCGGTGCTTGATCAGCTATTACCATGTGACTGGGACCTGTAGTACGTCAGTCTGGCAGTGTTACTTCGTGGGCTGTCCAGGTGAAGTCATTACTTTATAAGCTTCATCCTTTTGGAAAACACCACACCCTACATATACCTTCAGCTTCTTCCTGCAAGCTGCCAGAAATAGTTTTTGGTTTCCTAGGTTAAGTCCTGTGTTGCATTTAGTGTTTTCCGGTTCTTCACTGGCCTGTTTTTTGGATGCATCTTCTGATTTTGTACCTTGCTGCCATCTTGATTTTGACCCAGCCCCCTGACTGCGCTATGGGATCCTGATTTTGCCCTTTCTTAACCTCCCGGCTTTCATCCTGCTTCTATTCCTGTCTCTGGACTACTGCCCTTCCGTAGGCAGTTACCTCCTGAAGTCTGGTGTATAGAAGTTAAAGGTTACTAGGGATTCTACCTAACAGATTCTTTTGCCGGTAGCCTCGGATGGATGTCACATCTCAATTTAGGACGTCCCATTCACATTTAATATTTTGAGCTTTTTTGTTCTTGAAAAAAGTTTGCAAAAACACGTGTTGGGGAAGAAAAGTGTATATGTCATATTTGTAGCAGATCCCGATGTTATTTGGTCTTAGCTATAATCTTTTTTCTTATATACAGTAGCTGAGCCAGGGTGTAGCCGTTGTACTAAATCTCTGGGGCAGATCCAAATGCCGCTATGTCACATAAAAATTTGAGTTAGGACCCAAGAGCTTCAAGATGGAGAGTTATCCGCAGCATCTTAAAGGAGTAAAATTGCAACGTGCCTATGAAAACAACCAACTTTGCAATTTGTCTCCAGACACTTTACTGTCTACGATTTATTGCTTAGGTTGAAGGTCACTAATAAGGTCTCACAGCAGTGGCTAAATATTTGAAGTGCTTACAAACTCTTTCCGATAGAGCTTGTAAGCGCTGCACTGAAGCTGGTCAGGATCACTGAGTGCACGGTTTGTGCCTGATCTGGCCCATTTCGGTGCCACAATGCTTCTCCTGTACTGCATGGGCGACAGTCCCTTTGCTTGCCACCTTGGAAGGCATACAGTACATGTCAACATTGCAACAACTCCGCTGTTCGGAACTGGTCAATCAAGTATGAATTCAACCCATCCGGCAAGCAGGAAGCTATAAGGAAGGGGAGCAATGCTCTACTGCTTCAGAAGATGTGACTGCCCCTTTAAGGCAGACATCTTTAAAAAGTATACAACGATGGTGGCCTATGGGTGACGTATGGAACATATGTCCATTGTACAGTAGATATCCGTTGAAAATGCAATGTGAATAACCAGATATTTGTAATGTAGCCGGGAAATCTCAGAAAATTGTGAATTTTTGTTCCCTTTTAAGCTTTCTTTATAGCAAATCTGTCGTCGTAATCTTTTAATCTAATTTATCCAGCGCCCTACATTAGAGGAGTGGTTTTGTTCTTTGGGTACACCGTGGATACATTGCATTGTTACAGAGGCAGGTCATTTCTTTTTTATTGTAGGATTACAATTGTATAATTCATTGCCTGTCTAGTAAAGTTTGGGCAACGGAGAATCATTGTTCCGAAGCCGTGGAGTAGAAAACAGGACAGAAGTTACTGGAGTACCTGGAATACAGGAAACACTAGAACTAAACACAAGAAGAAAATGTACAAAAGGTCTGGAGAGGAAGCCGTGGATCTTGATGGTCTGTTCTGTCATTCTGTAGTGCCAAGTGCCTACGATGACTTATTCTTTTGTATTGTAGACGCTCCTTGCATGCACATCCATCTCAAACTAGCAATAGCCCATGTGGGGCTCCCCCGTACTGAGCCCCGACACCGTTTACCAACGTAATTGTAATGTTCTATCTTTGGGGCACACCGCTGAATGGTGGACCACCTAGGGAATACCCGGTGTAAACTGGTCCCTACATTCCAACAGAAAAGTATCGCAACTCGGGGACTCACAGCAGAAATGTATTTGGGTTAGTGGTGATGAGGTTTGTTCAAGGGAACAGTATAAGTAATTACAAAAAGGTTAATACACAACAAGAGCTACACACGTTCTAAATGTAATATTCATACATTTAGTTTCTTCTCACGAGACAACAGATACTACTGAGGTTAACTTACTCATGGTGTTTCTGTCAAGGAAAAGTCAGTGTCACCCCAGCTTTAGTCCTACTTATCTAAATAATTCAGTTAAAGGGCCCGTTACACGCTACAATATTGTTAACGATATGGTACGTCATGGCTTTTGGGGCGGTGAAAGGATGTCGTAATGACGTCGTTGCGTTTGACATGTAGATTCCACCAACGATAAGTGGGCTGATTGTTGATCGGAGGTTTATGAACTGGACCATAATCAGATGTTGGTCGGTGTGTGTGACACCGTGATAACGATATTGTTGACGACTTCGCCTATTCAGAACTGAAGGACGTAGGCAACCAAACAACCGCAAGTATCGTACCCTTGTCGCGGAATCGTTGCTGCGTTGATAACGATATCAGCACGTGTGACATTTCACTAGCGATCATTGAACGACGTTCCAGAGATCTAGGTCAAGTCGGATCGTTGGTCGGATCGTCCGGACATGGAAGTGTGTAGCCCGGGCTTTACACACTAGCAGTAACAAGTCTATAGAGCACCCTGCTAAGCCACAAGTCTATTTTTAGTGGGTGACTATTCCCCACGGAGTACCATATGCTTGGACAGAATGCAACAGCCTCATTGAGACAGATCATCTTCTGCTGGCGTTTTTGGGCATTTGGTCTTGGGGTTTCTTCTGGAGTTAATGTTCAGTATTCGGTCATCAGGTTCTTTCTGGAATCTAGTATGACTCAGGTATTCAAGGAGATCTGATCAATCATGGAATTGTGCCTGTAGGCCCGATCCTCTGCTTACTTCCAAGTCTTGTTGCTATCTCCACCCCTTCTCTAACATCTCAGGCTTTTATACTTAGTAGCTGCACCACAACCATCATCTGACCTGGCATCTGTTCAAATCTCTTCCCTCTAAGAAATGCCTATGTTGTTACTGAGTTCCTAGTTATTTTTTTTCATCAGCAGATGGTGATGTTCTTCTATAGACATTGCATGATCTTAGTGGTGTCCATCTTCGGCTCTTCCTATTCCCTTATGCCGGCATGCAGTCAGTAGTCATCCTTGTACAGAAATGTCCTCCTTTACCTCTTCCGAGATGACCAAACCTCTTCCCTCACCATGATTTGACAATACTCTGTCAGGAGACATGTTTGTTATAAGTGGCTAATGTTGGGTGGATTTAAATCACATTTCCAGTAAAATGTCAGCCAGCAGAATTCTTTAGAGAGCCAGGGAGGGGTTAAAAAAAAAAAACTAGTTATGCTCACTTGATCTAGATCTGCCCCTCACTTGTTCTGTCAACCCCATTAAAAAATGTACATAATCACAATAGCTTCCATATGAAGCACAACTTGTATTGTGGTTATGTACACTTGTTATGAAGGTCCTGCATTGGCCGAAACATTGCGTTCTTTGTATTTTCTCTGGTGTATATTGGAACTTAGGCCGGAGACACTGAAAAAAACAACAAGAAAAGCAACGAGTGAGCAAATACCCTCGAATGATAAAAATAAAAATGCTAAAGTCCAAGAAAATAATTAGGGTACTTGGTGACATTGATATGATCATATGAATGCGTAAGCTGTCCCACCAGCGACAAGGTGACCCTATCGGGACAGTCCCTAATACCTTGTCATCTGTCGGCGATGTGAATTGAAAAGGACAAGATCAAGCAGGAGCGGGTCCCAACAGAGCACACCATACAATGGGAAGCTACACATTGTCATGTCCAGCTCAAAGGCAGGCCACACCTATGATTGCAGGACTGCAATATTTCATAAAGAAATAAAACCAGGGCTGGAACTAAGGTGGAACTACGCAGTGGTGCAAGTTCACACTGGCCTCATAATGGAAAAAGTGACAAGTGAGCAAATACCCTAGAATGATAAAAATGCAAGAAAATAAATAGGGCGCTTGGTGACATATGATCATATGAAAGCTTAAGCTGCCCCACCAGCAACTAGGTGACCCCACCGCAGACACGCTGAGTGAGATGCATGCGAGATACATGAGTCTCTCATGACTCACCCGGATTGGCCGCTGCCTCTCTGGACAGGAGCACGTCTATGCAGCTGACATGCTTTTGTCCAGACAGCCGGCATCCGATCCGGGTGAGTCATGTGAGACTTGTGAGTATCTCGCATGCGTCTCGCTCAGTGTGTCTCCAGCCCAATAGCTATAATCTTTTAACAATGAGTTTCGGTGCCTTTGTGTACCGCTGTGTTTTCTACTATTTTGTATCGGAATGGAGGGTTGTCCCAAGTAGCATGAACAGTGGAACGGTGCATGGAATTCAGCTACTCATATATATGACAGGTGAATATAATCTTTTTGTTTAATCTGGTAACCCCTTCCTTACTCTCTCCATTTATCATTTTTTGGGGTCTGGACAGACATCCGTGCATTTCGGATCAGTTTTTATGTAGATCTAATCTGAGCAAATTTGGCTGAGTTCTGAAGAGTTCGCTCACTTAGTTGCCATGCGTAGATTGCAACGTGTCGAGTATTTTGGAAATCGATTGTGATATTGAATTCAATTTGTATTATCAAAAATGATCAAAATCCATAAAACTTTTTTTGTTGTTTTTTTAAAGAGACATAAAGTTGGACATTCCTGTATATGGAGGAATAGTCATGGGTAGGGTTACTAGCGGCCATGTCAGCTGTTCAGTGTGAACCTCCTCCTACCTGCGGAGTCACTTCTGATTATTGGGCTCTGTGACTTCATTACGTTGCGAGCCGGTACACAGAGGATGTTGCGTAGGCCCACAATGTATATCATCGGTTATCTATGTACAATACGGTGCGGTGTGCCAACAGAACGTTTGGTACAAACCAGAAAATCCCAGAACAATTGACAATGAGCCTCCGAGTCCTGAGGATTTATTTCCTCTACATTGTACATCTGAGTTTTAGTATTTGGCAGATCTACGTTCTGGGATATATCCAGCATTTGTCATTTTGTAGACTTGAATCAGCCGTGGCAAACAGCCTGGTAAATTATTGATAGAAAATACCCTGAATGACTTTGTTTTGGTCGATGTAAAATGGGAAATGACAAGGATTGAGCTGTTCAACCACCTGAAACTATGTGCATTACCATACAGCAAGAGATTAAAATTCATGAACAGGAGATTTCTACATATAAGAGAATTGATTGCAAACCTGCATTCTACTCCAGAGCTGCATTCACAGTTCTGCTTTCTTTAGCAATCTTTGCTTCTTTGGTGTTCACTCCAGGCTTTCTATTGTGGTCTCCTTTCTAGGAAGTTTACCCTTAATAACAGACATTGCACAATGGTCTTATATAGGACAAGCTGTAGGAGCTCGTTTAGGCTATGTGCCAACATAGGATATGTGCTGCAGATTTTTAACATCCAAAATCCTCACCGTATTTCAAAGGTCCGCACAGATAAGCTGGTGGTCTCTTGGTGCGTTGTTGGCGTGTTTTGTTGCTTGTTTTTCTTGCATTTTTTCATGCAGATTTTGCTGCATTTTTTTTAATTGTGTTCACTATTGTGACTGTGAATAAAGCTAGGTTAAAGGCTGGATAAAAAGGGCTTAATGTGATGTGGGGCTCTGCTGTTTTTTTGATTCACAGCCCAGGCACAGCAGGCAGGTACAGGCTGTTACTCACCACCAGCTGCCTGTTTCACCTGGCTGGTAATCAAAAATACAGGGGACTGACTGAGTATCGGCTCCTGATGTGAACAGGGTGATGTGGAAAAGTTCATCTGAGGTCAGAGCTCAGCCACGTCGCTCTAGCTGACCTCAGACGAACAAGACTGTGACGTCACCCCGCTCACAGCGGGAGTCAAAACTCCATCTATTTTGGGACCTGCTGTGATAAGACGTAGCAGAGGATCATGGGGGTTTTATTTGGAAGTATTAAACATGGGAAAAAAGGTTTGTGATGGTGTTCTTTTTATTTTACAAATAAATAATTTTTCACCGTGTGGTGTATTATTTACTATTTACTTAGAGGTTCATAATGGCCGGGTCTAACATTGGCCTGACAGTATGAACCTCGGACTTAGTGCCAGCTGGCAATACATACCTGGCATTAACCCCTTATTACCCACAGGGCAGCTGGAACAGTTGGGTACAGCTCCAGAAAATGGTGCCTCTATAAAAATGCCATTTTCTGGGGTGGCTGCATGCTCAGCCACCCCACACTGAGAATTACAGCCCCCAGCTGCCTTGTTTTACCTGGATGGAAACCAAAAATATGGCAAAGCTCTACATAATTTTTTTTATACTATTTCAAAAAATTATTTAAAAAAAAAAGGGCTGTCCTGTATTTTTGATTACTAGCCAGGTACAACTAGGCAGCTGGGAATGGGTGGCAGCTTGTACCTGCCTGCTGCACCTGGGTTGGTGACCAAAAATACAGCAGAGCATTAAATATGCACAAAATTCATGCTAAATACCTAACAAATACTCACTGTGTGAACCCTGCAGTATATTTGCTGTTTATTTTGGAGCTTAACATTGAGCTCTGTGGGTGAATATTGCAGCAAAACCTGCTGAAAGAATTGCCATGCTGCAGATATTTCCGTGGGAAAATGCATAGCATGGACACAACGCTTCCAATTTCCCATTCACATTGCAGGGAAGGTGCTGTACTGCAGATTTGTCATAAATATGCAGAAAAAGACGTGGGAACATCGTGGCAAAAAATGTGTGAAATCCGCAGCGTCAGCGCATAGCCTAAAAGTGAGTCTGCCCAAATAAAATGATGTCTCAAATCAAGCCCAAGCGGTCAGTGCACCATTTTGTGGGGTGAAACCATTAATTGCACCTTCTTGCTTTGATTCATTCTTCCTGGATTTAAAAGAGTCAAAGAAATGCAGAGATACTTGGATAATAAGAAGGGGCAGGGACGGACATAACATTGGTGCAACCTGTGTGGCCACTCAAGACCCAAGAGTTGTGGGGGCCCATTGCTACCTCAAAAATGCACTATTCCACCTGCTTTGATGAGTTATTGGACTCCAAAGAGCCCATATATTGTTCTTGCACAGGGGCCCTCTTCTGTCTTTGTCTGCCAGTAAGTAGGAGGCAGGGTGCACTAAGCTGCTCGGCCATGTTAAGGGTGCACTGAGTTCCTGTGCTTAGTTTGAACAGTCATTTTGTAACGACAGTCCTTTTAGGGTTTGTGCACACGTTTAGACTATATACCCACACTGCGATTTTGTGCAGAGTTTGTAGCGCACTTGGTGCTTATAAGCCGCAGATCTGCACCAAATCTGCAGCACAGTGTAGGGTAAGGAAAGTGCATGGGAACTCAGAAGACCTGTGCTAATGCTGCATTTTTTTTTACGTCAGAAACGCTGTCTTTTTCAGTGCGGGAAATCTGCAGCATGTCCATTATTGGTGCAGATTTTCCCACCAAAACACAGCATTTGCCAATGCCAAAATCTACTATTCTATTTCTGGTCTCCAATGTGGCACCCCAGGGGTTAATGTGCCACAGTAACATCACATGGGTTAACTCACCACACAACACTGGACACTGCACTAGCACTTCTAGGCCTGAAGGGGGAGCTCAAGCAGCTCCCTGATATATTCTGGTCTGAGGAGGAAGTAGTTAGTTGATGGTTGACAGTTCAGTTTTAGTGCAGGGAGCACTAGGAGGAAGACCTGTAAATGGGAGCAGTGCTGAGCACCTGACAGGGACCCTTGACTACTTTCAGGCCTGAAGCCAGGGTCTGAGGAGAGGAGTACAAGAAACAGAGGAACATATGTGGGAGACTGAGTTACCTCATAACTCGCCCCAGAGGAGCGCAGAGACCGGATACCGGATCCGAATCTGTGACTGAAACACGCAGCACAGAAAACACCGGGATAGTGGAGGTTGTAGATCTACACTGTACCTCAGCGAAGCAACACGGCAGGGTCAGAAGCACACAGGAAAGACTCAAGTTGCCTAGAAAAGGGGGTACCTGTGAAGAGAAACAGGGCCTGCAGCCTAGCTAAAGCAGCAGCAGGGCCACACACAAGGCGCAGGAGTAGGAAGCTGAGGACCCGGACAGGGTGGGAGCAACCTGGCCCTGGTACAGACTCCGTAGACAGTATTCTACTGAATACCATCACCAGTAAAGCCTTGGAAAACGTCAAAACCATGAGTGTGTGTGATCCTTGTGCTCAAACCCTTGCGTGCCCTCACAAACTACCATCATCTCTACTACTACCCCTATCCTGCAACATCCATAGCACCATCTATAGACTATTACTACCACTGACCTGGGGAACCCAGCTCTACCTGCGGAGAGCCATTACATCTCCAGCTGCCAACATCTTCCCCGGAGGTTCTGCAGCAGCAGTGGTCACCCTGACCACAACCCGTGGGTGACGTCACGACAAACTCTCCTGTAAATAACCCCCCATTACTTGCGGAACTCGGGACACGGTCCGGACCAAGACCGCCATGATATCCCTAGCAGTAACCCGGTCGGTACTGAGTACCCCGTCTAGTGGCTATACACCTCTCTCCTCTCTTCTCTCCTCTCTCCACTCCCTCTTTCCTCTTTCTCCTCTTTCTTCTCTTTCTACTCTCTCTTCTTTCCTCTCTCTCTTCTCTCTGTTCTCTCTGTCCTCTCTCTCTCCTCTCTCTGTCCTCTCTCTGTCCTCTCTGTCTTCTCTCTTTGTCCTCTCTCCTCTCTGTCCTCTCTCCACTCTCTTTTTCCTCTTTCTGCTTTTCTCTCTCCTCTGTCCTCTCTCTTCTCTCTGTCCCCTCTCTCCTCTCCACTCTCTCCTCTATCTGCTCTCTCTCCTCTCTCGTCTCCCCTTTCTCTCTTTCTTCTCTTTCCTTTCTCTTTCATCTCCCCTCCTCTCCTCCTCTCTCTCCTCCCTCTGTCCTCTTTCTCCCCTCTCTTTCCTCTCCTCTTTCCTTTCCTTTCCTCTCTCTCCTGCCTCTCCTCTCTCCTCTCTTCTCTTTCTCCGTGCTCCTCTCTCTCCCTACTCTCTCATCTCTCCCCTCTCTTTCTCGCGCTCTTATTTCTCACTCCTCTCTCTTCTCCCCTCTGTCTCCTCTACCATAGATCACCAAAATAAGCATGCTAGTGCACACAGACAACACACCAAAAACTAATTGCATTTTTAGTGCGTGTTTTTTTTTGCCAAAATACATTTCTACAACCAAATCCCAAACCGGTGCACATACCCTAGAGGAGTTGTCTGGCCGCTCATTATCTCCTTTCCAAACAAAAGTAATGGTCGATGAATTACCAGTTGGCCGATCCTTCCCTCTACCGGCATCACCTGTTTAGATTGTTGGGAGACCCCCATACACATCAGATGGTCGTTGGGTCGTGATTAATCGGTTGGTTCAGTGTAGGGGGGGGGGGGGATCTTTACTAACCATTTATTTCCAGGCTTTGTGTTACCTTTAAGCCTTCTTACAAGAATATTACAAAAACCCGACCCCAATTATTTTTACAATTTCTTTCTATATTTAGTCTTCTGTGATGTGAAAGCCCCAGTTATCGTTATAGAGGGTCTCTTATGAGATGCTTTGATAATCTCGCTAAGTGGAGCTGACCTCTCACATTTCTCCATGGAAGGTAATTAGCTGATTGATGTGTGACCGTGCACACTGCTGATCATCTCGTAGGGGAAGCAATGAAATCTTGTTGTATGAAAGGATGACATTTTTATTGCCAGGAAAATGAGTCCTTTAAAAAAAAAAGGAAAATTTGCTAGCGGCTCTTCACCGCTGTGTGTCGTGGCCGTAACGCGTTCCCAGCTCAGTAAATTGCTGTTTTGCTTGGATCACGGAAGGCTTGCAGCTGTATCCTTCAGAAGAATAGCGGTTTGTGCCAAGAGATTTGTTAGAAATAACATTGGGAGCACTGGGGCAATTAATTTTTGGGTATATTGAAGTATAAAAAAATTTAGGCTCAAGTTCAATTAGCGGAGGTCCGCCGGAGATGAAGTGCAGGAGGAGTGACGTTGAAATTCGGAAGCTTTTAGCCCTTCTTCAGGAGTAGGAGATGTCCATCATGGACAGTTATGCAATTTTAGATGTTACACTTGGTGCTGATTAATTTCCCAATATTAGAGATATTGAATTGATTCGATGCTAATTGAATTTGGTCCAAATTTCACAAAAAAATAAAAATTGGACAGAATCCAAAAGTTGTTGAATTGCTAAACATAAAGTATGGCCGATTGGCCGGCTAGCCACAATTTAGTTGGATTTTTTCCTTTTAGGACCAAGCTCCGCCGAGTCTCTCCCTCTCGCTCCAGGTTTTCTTCTCTTCAGTCTTAACTCATTTGCCATGACTTGGCCCCATGTCCTGCCAAAGAGTGAAAACTGGAGAGGTAGGGAGTCAGCAGGGGATCGAGCAAGGAGACGGGGGAGTCAGCAGAGGATCGAGCAAGGAAGACGGTGGGAGTCAGCAGAGGATCGAGCAGGAGACGGGGGAGTCAGCAGAGATCGAGCAAGGAAGACGGGGGAGTCAGCAGAGGATCGAGAAGGGACGGGGAGTCAGCAGAGGATCGGCAAGGAAGATGAGGGGCGTAGGGTGTATAATATACTGTGTGTATGTATATAGTGTGTGTGTGTGTGTATATATATGTGTATGTAATTATATATATATATATATTATATATATATATATATATATTATATGATTAGTGTGTGAATATGTCTCTCCAATCCTCAGCACATAATAAATGGAGAGAATAAGAAAAATAACTATGGTATACACTGATGAGGGAAAGGGTAACAGTATTTTGACCTTTTGACATTCAGGCTCCATATCTCACCATCCACTCCAGCTTTGAGTGTGATCTTATAGACCATTATCTTGGTTATAACATAAATGTATCTTGCACCTATTTAGCATATGATTAGTTATGCAGATTCTTGTCATGTCACTGCATTGTTACTGTTTTGCTCCTACAAATCCAAATTTTTATTCTTAGTATTTTGTAAATCTCCTTTGTCTTTTAACACTTACTGAATCCTTCTGGGAAGTTCTAGATCAGATTCAAGCATGTCTCGATCGAAATTAGATCCCAGAACTCTTCTACCAGGTCTTGATATTGGTGCACACTGGTCGTCTCACTTGGGTATGTATACAGCTATTTCTTCAGACAAGTCTTGGATTGGGTTATGGTGTGAGGACTGTGGGGCCATTCCAGCACCTCTACTTTATTATCATTGAACTGTTTTGCCATTAATTCGACGTATGCTTCGGATCGTTGTCCTGCTGGAACACTGTGTTATCCTTTTCATACCCATAGTACTCAAGTGTATGAAGTATCTCATCTTGTAGGATTCTCACATATCGCTCAGTATTGAGACCATCATTAATCCTAGTAAGTATCCATTGCCTTTGTCTGTGAAACAACCCCATATCATCAGGCTTTCCCCACCAAACTTGACAGTTCCTTCAATGTCTCAATCTGTTGGCCCCCTTTTCTCTAGTTTCCTTCCAGACCCATTTGCACCCATCTGAGCTTTCTATTGACTTATTGCTCGAAATCACACATTCCCAATCTTTTACTGTCTGCTTTTCATACTTTTTTGCAAACTCAAGCTGATGCTTCTTATGATGATATTGCGGTTGAGACTTCTTCACCTTTTTTTGGGCCACCATTCCAGACTTGTGTAACATGCACCCACACGTGCTTGTGTGGATGTCTGTGATCTCACTATTATGAAGTAAATGAGCCACTTTCACTACCGAGCTTGTCACACCAGAACTGATAGACCTTGTGATGAGCCGACTTGTTGACTCTGATATTTTGCCTGGACATTCACTTCTGGCTGTTAAATGGATGGATGGACTTTGTCGTCTCCTTCCACCTGCCTTGGCCTCACATGACGCAGTTTGGCAATTTTGTTGGCCGAGAGAAGAGACCGCTAACCATGACCATTAGCTTGGGAATTCACCTAATACCACACTGAGCTGTTAGGAATGTGAGAACAGGTTGTAATTTGTAGTATACAGGAAGAAAAAGATTTTTCAAACACCAGGAGCAAAACTGTAACAATGCTCGTCAGTGTTTAATTATTTTTTTTCATTTCTCCATTTATTATGTGCTAAGGATTGGAGAGATTCAGAAGGTCACACATGTTCCCACGAGCACCAGCTTAAAACAATTTATTCACATGAATAAATTTGATGCTTGATGTTTGTTAGCCTCATCTATAGAATCAGAATTGTGGCAGACTTTACTTTCCTCTATTTAACACATCTTCATAATAATTGGAGTTCTGTTTTCAGATGCGAACCTCCTCCAATTCTTTTGCATAGGGATAAATTTAAAGAGAACATTCCTTCAGCTGCCATAGGGGGAGCGTAAGAGCGCACTGCATACTATGTTCTAATTCACTTTAGTCTATACACCGTATACAGTATACCCTCCTCAGCTCCCTCTAGTGGTGGCAGCAGGAATGTTATCTGTTAAAGTTGTCTTGGTAGAAAATAGAAAAAACATTGTTGCAGCTTGAATGAAGAAATATCAATTTAATCAGCGCAGAACTTCTAACCTATGTATACCTTATATAAAATTGTGGGACATTGCCGTTAAGTTAAAGTTCTGTGAAGTACCAGATCCTGGGTGTGTTAGGAATTAACACTCCCAACAGATGAATGCAATAGACTATTCTGCCATCTGATTTTCCCTCTCCAAGCCCGTGTTTACTTCATTCTTGGACATTGGCATGTTTTTCAGGCAGTAATATTTTTTCAGGATCATGCCATGTTTTAGCCTGTCCTACTATAACATGGCTAATTACTTATTATTTGCAATCAAACATGTGCTGTAATACAGTATTAATAGACCACACCCTTTTTGATGTTACCGGCAGCATTATGTGTATATTTCTACTAAGGCCTGCCCTTTGTCAAGGTCGTCCTCTTCCCATTTCCAAGTACATTTCTGCTGGCAAGCGCTCCATATTTTGTAGAAAAGATCTTCAGATATTTGGAGAGATTGCCCGCGATCAGTAGTGATCTCTTATCACATACAGATGACCCATATTGGGAAGTCATCCAAAGAATGAGCTTAATTACAGATTCATGGCTTACAGGGGACCTGTCATGTTCCCCCCCCCCCCCCCAAATTAGTTTTTTTTAATCTTATCGTAATATCTGTGCTCCCCTGGACCTGCCGCCATGTTCCATTTTTTCATTTTGCCCTTCCATTGTAGACAGATGCCCTTTTTTCCTCTTGGCGCCTAATATACTAATGTTATGATTGCATAGTAAACTCCCATGGCATAAATAAGTAAGGCTGGCTTCACACTACGTTTTTACCATCCTGTTCTGTTCGTTTTTAAAAGAACAGAACAGGACAGTTTTTAGCCTCCCATGTATCCCTATGGTGCCGGATTGGTCATAAATAGCAATCCGGTTTTGTGAATTCAGTCCCGGATTCGTTTCTGTCCTGTTTTTTCCCGGCCCAAAGTTGAAGACTGCTCCGATTTTGGGCTCCGGTGAAAAAATCAGACCAAACTGGACAGAAACTAATCCGGCGCGATCCGTCACACATAGCGTGGGAGTCTATGGGCGCCGGATCCAGGAAAAAATCGGATCGTTTTCTGGATCTGGTTTTAGTGTACTGAGCATGCTAAATAAAAAGAAATTTAAAGATTTAAACTGCGGTGATGCAGTCATGTGACCCATCAGCAGATCGGGTTGCCCTGCCCCTTCCTGATCAGCTGATTAAGGTCCAATGGCAGTAGGGCTGGACAATCAAATGAGAATATCACCAACAGGGGGACAGAATTAATAGCCGCACCCAAAAAGTGACTGGACAGGCAAACCAGCAGTGGCGGATTATAATGAGGTCAATGTGGGCAGCAGCCTGGGGCCCAAGACTCTAGGGGGCCCAGCCGCCCGGGTAAATTGCACATATTATAATCCGCCTCTGTACTCTGTGCAGGCACTGACCCCGCTGATGTCAAATTTGCAGTGAGGTCGCTGCCGCTCCTGCCCCACATGTGGGAGGACGTAGCAAAAAGACCGCGACTGCAGGCTTTAGGCAGGGCCACCGTCAGGGCATGAATTTGAAATCCGTAAATGAAAACACCTGTTAACCTAAAAGGCAAAAAGCAAGAATAACAGGTAAGAAACACCAAGAGAAAGGGTGGATCCGCTGTGGACAGATAAACTGACGACAAAGCACAGGTTCATGGGTCGGATCCTAGACGCATGTTGTCCAAACAGTCTAGTACAAAGTTTTCCTCTAGGGCGTATAATCCTCATCTCGTCTGTCGTTGGCCCGTCACTACTCTCCATCATCTGCATATACTCAAATATCGATGACTCTATTGGGATTTTTTTTAGGTTTGGTCCATTAAACCTTATAAATCTTTTTAACTAGAGCTAACTTTGAGGGATAATTAATAAAAAAAAGAAGGTCTCTCAAAAATGTTTTTTTGGTTTTCGGCAGATGTACATTACTGGATCATATAAATTCTGCTGAAAACAAATCCAAAAATGTATAAAAAATTCCATTTCATTGGGTTGGATGTGTTAGAGCAGTTGTAGGATCCTTTCTGGCGTTGGATGAACCGGCAGAAATAATGGAATTTAATTTGATTTTTGTGCTTGGCATTTGCTTTTGTTCTAAGTGCACAAGGGTTGAATTTCATACATAGAAATGTATTTTCCTGGGAGCCTCATGTAAGAAGATGAATAGAAGCAGCAGAAATCAAAAACGCCGAGCCGATTGAATCAGTATTGACTACATTCCCGCAGAAAAATACAATTCTAAAATGCAGTAGATGTGACTTTATGGCATGGAAAATATGAAGAAAATTAAATTTTTATATATATATAATATATATAAAAATATACATTTTTAATTTATATTACCGTATCTCACCTTCGCCTTACGGCTGTGTCCGTTATTGCAGTTAAGAACAAATGGGACTGAAGACGTCCCGCCCATGCGGATTCTGGAGCAGATATTTCTCATTGAATGTTCTGCATGTGAATATATCCTAATATTTCCTTTCTGTTTGGGCTATTTAGAAAATCCTGTGTGTAATCTTTAGACAAAGTTCATTCGCGGATAAGAGATTGATATGGTGTTGACTGTTCTGCAGCCCACGTGAAATGTTCTGCTGTAGTTATAATGGGAGTAAATTTCCTTTGGCACATTCAGAGTTAATGTCAGAAGCTGCTGTGGAGTTGCTGTCTATGTCTTGGTGGCTCTGCAGGTAAGGGGTGTGTCAGATAATGCAGTTGTCCACTCCCCCAACCTTTAAGTAGTTCTATTTTTTTTCTCTAGGTGTTGCTGATAGAGTTTAATCTCTGCAAGAAACTTAAGCTGTGAAGACGTTAGTGCAGTCTGTGCTAAAACCTTCCTGCTGTTTTTTCTTGAAGTTTTTCCTTCTTTTGTGGGAGTTGCTGTGCTTTCTGGACCATGGGTGGAGGTCAGGGGGTATTATCTTAAGGCTGATTAGGAGAAAAGGGCAAGGGTTGCAGCCCAGACATCCTCACCTTCAGAGGTAATTCCGGGAAAAGGGAGAGCCAGGGACCCCCAGTCTAAGGGTCACACTAGTTCCCCTGATCACCTGTTGCCCTTCATTACTATACTGCTACTTTACTCCCTTGACCATATACTGTGCCACCCCATGACAGATATGCTGAAGTCCAAAATTACAAATTTTATTCAGGGACTTTCCCAAAAGCAAAAAATATCACTATCTACATGATAGTTAATATTGGTTTGTCTGCTTAGGTTTTTGCTGGTAGGTCCCCTGCCAGCCATGGAAATGAAAAATGGGGGGGTCCCTGTGTCATTAAAAAATTTCACCAGCCATTACCAATGGCATAACTAGCATGCAATGGGCCCTGGTGAAAATTTTGGACATAGGTTCCCACTTGCATGTTATGAAAAACAAAAAGGGAGATGGAATGCGCCGATAGTAAAGGACCCTTTGTGATGCCGATAGTGAAGGACCCTTTGTGATCCACTTGCATGTTAGTAAGATGTATGGGCCCCTGTACCATTCTGAATCCTAAAAAGACGTGTATTCACCAATATATGAGGTCCCCCATCATAGCACTTGCTGTAATAATGTCACTTGCGCCTCTTCCAGGAATGATGTCCCCCATCCTGCCATAACATCCCTTATCTTTGGCCCCTTGTTGGTATAATGTCCCCCATACCTAACTCCAATGATAATGTCCCCCATCCTGAGCCCCTTGATAGTATCATGTCCCCAATCCTGAGCCTCTTCCTGTAATTATGTTCTCATCCAGGCCTTTTCCTGTAATAATGTTCGCATCTGCCATAATGTCCCTCACCTAGGGCTGCTTCTTGGAAGAATGTCCCCCATACTTGATCCCCTCCTGTAAAGTCCTTCATACTTGACCCCTCCTATAATAAATCCTTAGCCCTTTTGTGGTATCATGTCCCAAATCCTGAGCCCCTTCCTATAATAATGTTTTCATCCTGGCCTTCTCCTATAATAATGTTCTCAACCTGCCATAATGTTCCTCATCTTGGGCCCCTTCTTGGAAGAATGTCCCCCATACTTGACCCCTCCTACAATAATGCCCTCCATCCTCAGCCCCTTTGTGGTATAATATCACCCATCCTGAGCCCCTTCCTATAATAATAATGTTCTCATCTTGCGATAATGTGCCTCATCTTGAGCCCCTTCTTGGTATAATGTTCCCCTTACTTGATCTCCTCCTATAATTTTGTCCTTCATCCTGAGCCCCTTTGTTGTATAATGTTCCAACCTTGGCCCCTTCCTGGTATAGGTTTTCCCATACTTGACCCTTTTCCATAATAATATCCCCTGTCAAGAACACGCAAGCCCTACGATAAACGATTCTCTTCAAAGATTCTCTTCATCTTCCTCCACTCACATGATGTGCGATGTCTTCTTCTATAGCTGATGCAGACAACTGACTTCAGCCTGCCGGCAATGGCGTATGGCATTGCATGACTGACATGCGCCCCCTGTGACGGGCACGCCCATGTTAGCTGCCAAATTCTTATATCT
Organism: Allobates femoralis; assembly: GCA_033576535.1. Lineage (NCBI taxonomy): Eukaryota > Metazoa > Chordata > Amphibia > Anura > Aromobatidae > Allobates > Allobates femoralis. Next base: position 78,489,941 of record JARQOC010000007.1, read on the forward strand.
CTGGTGGCATGTATTGCAGTGTAGGGAGCCATTGAGCCTCTGCACTGCAATACATTTTAGCTGAATATTAGTTCTTTGGATACACAGCCAGCTGAATTATGTGCTGGTGTCAGCAGGCTTTCCTCCATCACGGGTCATTTAGAGTCGCACCCTCTGTAACTGTGTAACAGATTGAAGCAAGTGTGAACAGGTGATAGCTGCTATAACTGTAATATACAGTATACACTAAAGAGTGCAGCACAGCCACTGTATGTTTTACGAGATGTGCAGACATTGAATATACAGTGCCTTGTGAAAGTATTTGACCCCCTTGACCTTTTCAACCTTTTGCCACATTTCAGGCTTCAAACTTAAACATACAAATTATTATTTTTTGTGAAGAATCAACAAGTGGGACACAATCGTGAAGTGGAACGAAATTTATTGGATATTTTAAACTTTTTTAACAAAAAACTAAAAAGTGGGGTGTGCAATATTATTCGGCCCCCTTGAGTTGATACTCTGTAGCGCCACCTTTTGCTGCGATTACAGCTGCAGTCGCTTGGGGAATGACTCTGTCGGTTTTGCACATCGAGAGACTGAAATTCTTGCCCATTCTTCCTTGCAGAACAGCTGGAGCTCAGTGAGGTTGGATGGAGAGCGTTTGTGAACAGCAGTTTTCAGCTCTTTCCACAGATTCTCCATTGGATTCAGGTCTGGATGTGACTTGTCCATTCTAACACCTGGATACATTTATTTTTGGACCATTCCATTGTAGATTTTGGTTTATGTTTGGGATCATTGTCTTGTTGGAAGATGAATCTCCGTCCCAGTCTCAGGTCTTCTGCAGACTCCAGCAGGTTTTCTTCCAGAATGGTCCTGTATTTGGCTCCGTCCATCTTCCCATCAATTTTAACCATCTTCCCTGTCCCTGCTGAAGAAAAGCCCAAACCATGATGCTGCCACCACTATGTGTGACAGTGGGGATGGTGTTTTGAGGGTGATAGCTGTGTTGCTTTTACGCCAAACATATCGTTTTGCATTGTGGCCAAAAAGTTCAATTTTGGTTTCATCTGAGCAGAGCACCTTATTCCACATGTTTGGTGTCTCCCAGGTGGCTTTTAGCAAACTGCAAACAAGACTTTTTATGGATATCTTTGAGAAATGGCTTCTTCTTGCCACTCTTCATTAAAGGCCAGATTTGTGCAGTGTACGACTGATTGTTGTCCTATGGACAGACTCTCCCACCTCAGCTGTAGATCTCTGCAGTTCATCCAGAGTGATCATGGGCCTTTTGGCTGCATCTCTGATTAGTCTTCTCCTTGTTCGAGATGAAAGTTTATAGGGACGTCCGGGTCTTGGTAGATTTGCAGTGGTCTGATACTCCTTCCATTTCAATATGATCGCTTACACAGCGCTCCTTGAGATGTTTAAAACTTGGGAAATCTTGTTTCCAAATCCGGCTTTAAACTTCTCCACAACAGTATCTCGGACCTGCCTGGTGTGTTCTTTGGTCTTCATGATGCTCTCTGCACTTGAAACATGACCCTGAGCCTATCACAGAGCAGGTGCATTTATACGGAGACTTGATTACACACAGGTGGATTCTTTTTATTATTACCAGTCATTTAGGACAACATTGGATCATTCAGAGATCCTCACTGAACTTCTGGAGTGAGTTTGCTGCACTAAAAGTAAAGGGCTGAATAATATTGCACGCCCCACTTTTCAGTTTTTTATTTGTTAAAAAAGTTTAAAATATCCAATAAATTTGGTTCCACTTCACGACTGTGTCCCACTTGTTGATTCTTCACAAAAAAAATTGAATCTATATCTTTGATTGAAGCCTGAAATGTGGCAAAAGGTTGAAAAGTTCAAGGGGACGAATACTTTCACAAGGCACTGTATGAAATGTGAACAGCATCGCTGCCATATTTGTGTGCCCACCTGTTACGACAAAGCAACTTTCTTTAGTGGAACCCTAGCCATTTCTGCTGCTCTTATTTATTGTCTATGTTCTGCGTTCCTTCCAGCAGTCCCATAGAGAATAGCTGGAGTGACAGTGCAGAGGCTTGAACACCTCTCCATTCAAGCTCCCTGTTCTAGGCTCTCCTGAGGATGGGTGATCCACAGGAGATCCCCCAGCAATCACCAAAACAGGGAGCTTGAATGGAGAGGTGATCAAGCCTCTGTACCGCCGCTCCATCTATTCTCTATGGGACTGCTGGAAACAACGCAGAACATAGACAATAAATACAACTTTAAAAAAACTTGTAATACATTTTGCCCATATGACTCATAAAGCTATAAACTTCACAAACTGGGGAAACAGACCATAAACCCAATGTATGAACTAGCTTTAAAAAGGGAGAAAACAATATATAAAATACAGGTCCGAATATAAAAATTCTTTTGAATGAATCATGCAAATCATTTTGGCTGAATCAACAAAGTCTTTCTTTATTTTGGTCTTGCAAATCATTATTGAGCTGTATGTTCCACTTTATTAGCTGCAGTATATAGTATCTACAAAAGGAGCAGGAAATCTATAAACTCTGTGTTACGACCCCAAACATGAAGTCAGCATTGTACAGAACACCTGCGTCTAAGCTGCTTCTAATTGAATCTTGCATTTCGGGAACATTTTGTAGGTATTGGGTTAGTTCGCAGTCAGAAAAGCAAAGAAAGGGCCAACAGATATCGTCAATAATGGGGCTCGTAACCTCCGACACCTACTAGGTTTAGTTTTAGAGGAGTCCAATTAAGAGGTTTGTCCAGGGAGACTAAAAAGAAATAGAAACATAAGCGAATCACTTACCGGGTTTCCCGCAGATCTCCTAGAGGTCCCATATTGATACAGCGGAGGCGGCTTAGATTGCTCAGCCAATCACTAGCTCCAGTGGTGGCTCCTCTGCTAAGACAATCAGTTCCTCTATATTCTAAGAAATTAAGAAATCTCAACCATGTACTTAGACATATTTCTTGATATAACAACACTTTTGTTTTTGTTCCCATTTTTCATGAGCTGAAGTCAAAGATGTAAGACTTTTTCTATGCTCTAATTTTTCACAAATTTATGTCGGTGAGCACTTCTTTGCCGAGATATTCCATCCACCTCACAGGAGTGGCATATAAAGATGCTGATTAAGTAGCTTGTTTATTGCAGAGGTGCACTTTAGGCTGGCCACAATAAAAGGCCACTCTTCGTGCAGTTTCCTCAGGTAGTATAATGCCGCAGATGTCACAAGTTTTAAGGGAACCATTGTCATGCTGACTGCAGGAATGTCCACCAGATCTGTTGCCTGTGAATTGAATGTTCTTTTCTTCACCATTAACCGTCTCCAAAGACGCTTCAGAGAATTTGGCGGAACATCCAACTGCCCTCACAATCGCAGACCACATTCAACCACACAGCCTAGGACCTCCACATCCAGCATCTTCACCTCCAAGATCATCTAAGACCAACCCCAGGCAGCTTCTACAACAATCGGTTTACTTAGCTAAAGGATTTTTTGCACAAACTGTCAGAAACCATCTCCGGAAAGCTCATCTGCAGCTCTTCGTCCTCATCAGGGTCTCCACCTGACTGCATCTTGTTGTCCTTATCAGGGTCTCCACCTGACTGTAGATCGTCGTCCTCATCAGGATCTCCACCTGACTGCATCTCGTTGTCCTTATCGGGGTTTCCACTTGATTGTAGATCGTCGTCCTCATCGGGATCTCCACCTTAATTCAGCTTATCATCCTTATTCGCGGTCTCCACCTGACTGTAGCTCGTTGTCCTCATCAGGGTCTCCATCTGATTCCAGCTTGTCATCCTCATCGGGGTCTCCACCTGATTCCAGGTTGTCATCCTCATCAGGGTCTCCACCTGACTGTAGCTCGTCGTTCTAATCAGGGTCTCCACCTGACTGTAGATCATCGGGTTCTCCACCTGACTGTAGATCGTCGTCCTCATCGGGGTCTCCACATGACTGCAGCTTATTGTCCTCATCGGGGTCTCCACCTGACTGTAGATCGTCGTCCTCATCGGGCTCTCCACCTGACTGCAGCTTATTGTCCTCATCGGGGTCTCCACCTGACTGTAGATCGTCGTCCTCATCGAGCTCTCCACCTGACTGCAGCTTATTGTCCTCATTGGGGTCTCCACCTGATTCCAGCTTGTCATCCTCATCGGGGTCTCCACCTGACTGTAGATCATCGTCCTCATTGGGGTCTCCAACTGACTGTAGATCATCGTCCTCATTGGGGTCTCCAACTGACTGTAGATAGTCGTCCTCATCAGGGTCTCCACCTGACTGCAGCTTATTGTCCTCATTAGGGTCTCCACCTGACTGTAGATTGTTGTCCTCACCGGGGTCTCCACCTGACTGCAACTCATTGTCCTTATCTTGTTTTCACCTGACTGCTGCTCGTCGTCATTATCATGTTCTCCATCTTTATCAGTCTCTCCACATGACTGCAGTGCGTCGTCCTCATCGGGGTCTCCACCTGACTGCAGCTTATCATCATAACCGACTTGAGTGGGCAAATGCTCACATTCAATGGTATCTGGCACATTGGAGAGGTGTTCTCTTCACAGATGAATCCTGGTTTTCACTGCACAGGGCATATGGCAAACTGGCAAATGGTGGTCATACCAGATACTGACCGATTTCTGACTCCCCTGGAGCCTTCATTGCTGAGTTTCCTTTTATTGTGGCCAGCCTAAGGTACACCTGTGCAATAATCATGCTGCCTAATTAGCATCTTGATATGTCCCACCTGTGATGTGGATGAATTATCTCCGCAAAGGAGAAGTGCTCAATAACACAGATTTAGACAAATTCGTAAACAATATTTGAAATAAAAAGGCCTTTTGTGAACATAGAAAAAGTCTTGCGTCTTTGAGTTCAGCTCTTGTAAAATGGGAGTAAATCAAGTGTTGCTCTTACTGTATATTTTTGTTCAGTATACTACATAGTTTTATGCAGATGGACGTATTTGTAATCTACGTGTCTAACTGTGGCTTATCTACAATGGGTGCAGGGGTTGCTATCACACCAGGCTCTGGAGCCTAGGGGGGCCCCAATATTCCCTTTGGCCTATAGAAAAAGACTAATGCTATTAAAGATTTGCAATAATTGGGGGCTCAATTTGGGCTTTCGCATCGAGGCACGTGAGCTTTAAGTTATGCCACTGGTGTCTGAGTCCACTAGGGTGTGTCTGATAAAAGTTCTGACTCCCAGGATTCCAAGCAATTGGCTAACCAAAGGGATTGTCCCTTTATTATCCTTTATTGGGGGTCATGCCCAGTGGTGTAACTAGCCCGCCACGGGCCCTGGTGCAAGATGGGCCCTGGGGCCCCCATGTGAGGACTGGGGGGGGGGGTTGTGCTGTCAGAATTTTTGTGAGCCTCCTTCTTCCCCCATATAAGAACCGGGGGGGGGTGCTGTCAGTATTCTGTGAGCCTCCCTGCCGCCCCTCACATAAGAACCAGGAAAGGGGAGGGGTGCTGTCACAGATTTTTCAGCCTCACACATACTCTGACCACTGCCGCCGTGCGCATCCACAGTCTCGCGGTCCGCAGTGTGGAAGAGAGGAGGGGCGGGCAGAGCTGCAGGAAGTGAGGTCTTTCTCACTTCCCGTCCTTCCTCCTCTCCGGCCAGCGCTGTCGCGGCGGCCGGCTGTCAGCACGGGACACGGGGCCCTCCAGGGGGCGGGCCCGGTCGCGGCCGCGACCGCTGCGACCGCGGTAGTTACGCCAGTGGTCATGACTCTTATATTCCCAGACTGATGTTTTTTTAATACCTAACCCCTTCTAAGGGGATATCACATCTTCTATCCTTAGAAGCACACTGCTCCCAGCCTCCTGACCTGACACACTGTGGGGGCGGAGTCCTTGTAATGATTGACAGTTCTGACAGCAGCATAATTGAGCTGTTGGCCCGAGCTATGTTCTCCAGCCAGGCATCATAGGAGAACAAGGGCAGTGAAGCTGGTCAGATTGGAGGATCACTTACAAGATCTATTGAAAAGCGCTTCCAAGTGGCATTTCTTTGCCTAGGAGTTTTGCCACAAGTAACCCAATGAATGAAGAGTAGCCTATAGAAGTAAAAATCCTTCTTTTCTTGAGAACAGAGAGATTTTCAGTAGGCGGTAGATTGTAAAGTTGCTTGTTTTTACATGTACTTTGCAATTTAAGTAGATGAGATCCTTTGCAATCTTACCTATTTAAGAAGAGGAGTCCCCCTTATTTAATTAATGAACACCTTGAGTTTGTTTTGAACCCTGTGGACTTTTTGGTGTATTTTAACCATATCAACCATTTTTGAACCTACTCTTTCTTAAGTCAGGGCTGCCTTTAAATCTCCAGATCTTTTGCCACATCAGTCCTCCGATATGTGATTATACGAGACGTTTCGTGAAATCTCTGATCATCACTCTGTCTGCCATTGTTTCTTACATTTTAATTCCTGCTTAGTAATTCCCATCTAAACGTTCTGCTCCGTGGAGCTCGTGAGCATTTGACAGGCTGGTAATTGATAGCTCGGAGTAATCGCAGTGTCTGCTGATCAGGTAATTTCTGTTAATGTGACTGTCTCATATCCACACCTGCACCAGATTTGGAACATTTTTTTCCCCTATGGGTTTACATTAATACATTTGTCAAGCCGGCATGATTTCATTTGTCTTGTTCGTTCTCAAGTTGATTTATTAACATGAAATTTATTGCAAAACCTCCAACTAAATAGAGCGATATCGTTCATTTTGGAGTGCAAAGTGCTCATAATGTAGGGTAATAAGCCTAAATGTATTTGTATGGGAAGGCATTACGTTTCTCCACCATGCTCCTCCTTTTTCCTGAAGTTGGTAAACTTTGAAGTCTTCTTTGAGGAAAAGGGTCAACAAAGGAGGAAAAGATGAACGGTGTATATGCTGGGCTCTTAGGCAAAAAAATGACTTGAACATCCAATAAAATTGATGGTGATTTTATTTCAATGAGTTTCAGAGCCAAACATTCGCTCCTTTCTTGAGAAAAACCACATCAGAGAGTGGGTATGAGGTGATGAAAAAATGTTATAAGACCCTGGTCAGGATTCTTAGTTAAAGCATCACTCCAGCTGTAGAAATATTAAAAACCCTGTGGTGGTGCTTTCAAGCTTTGCAGACTTACAAAATGTTTCCAATCTCAAGTAAAAGGGCTTAGATGTCACGGGGTGGTATAGCAGCTAAGGAATCGGGAGGCAAGATGGTAAGTTGAGGAAAGACAAACTGAGGAACTAATCTGACCCTTAGACTGGGGGTCAATGGCTCACCCTGATCCTGAAACTACCTCTGAGGTCGAGGATGTCCAGGCCGCCACCCTTGCCCTTTGCTCCTGATCAGCCCTAGACTAAGAGTCCCTACCTCCACCGACAGACCGGGAAACCTAAGCAACTTCTATGGAAGGGAACAGCAGCACAGCATGTCCTCACTACATGGGGTCCAAGTAGAGACTGAAATCTATCTGCAACTCCCGGTGGAGGGAAGTGGAACTACGTCTTGGCTGAGGGAGTGGAGATATGAATCCTAAAGGTACCGTTACACGCTTTAATGTTGTAACGATATCGCCAGCGATCTCATGGGCGCGCGGTCGTTAGGACATCTTTTTGACATTGTGGGTGAGATGTCACACATGTAGATAGCGTGGACGACGCACCAATGATCCAGCGAGCAGCTATCGTTTGCACAACCCAGCGAATGATACTTGTTCACTGATGTGAATGGGCGAAGTCGTTACCAACATCGTTATTGCGGTGTCACACTGAACGATGCAGCAGGTTGGCTGATCGTGGATCGTCTGATTTTAGAACATGTTCTCAAATCTGCGATCAACGATCCAACAATTTATCGTATCCATATCTCAGTGACACACACAACGACGTCCTAACGATGTCGTTTGCATGACTCCAAACCAAACGTTTGAGCGATATCGTTCATGATCTCGTACTGTGTAAGGGGACTTTAGACACACCTCTCCACCTCCACCTTCACATGCAGGACCACACACAGAAGCTTTCTGGCATTAACTATAGATGTGCCAAAGGAAATAAACTCCATTTAAATTACAGCAGCAACACACATGGACTGCAAAGCAGTCAACACGTGACATTAGGGTACCATCACACGCGGCAACTTTTCTAGGAATTTCACTGGAACTTACTGGTTGCAGTTAAATAATGGACACATTGTTCCATTTGTACACAGCAACAAGATAGAACAATGTCTCCATGATTTCACTGCAACCAGTAAGTTGCCAGTGAAATTCCTAGAAAAGTTGCCGCGTGTAAAGGTACCCTTAGAGGCCTTGGGCCAATTCAGTTTGGGATAAAATGTGCAACTCGTTCACCCGCACCTGCTCTGTACATAAATATCTTGTTGGGTAGTATTATTTGCATGGTTGGACTGGCTCACCAGAGTATCCTAGGATCCTCCCCAGGATCTGACAATACGGAAAAGTTGACAAGTATTCTTGATTAGTACCAGAAAGAAAATAAAAATGTTCAATATGTTGATGCCATATTTTCTGACCACACTGCTCCATGCCTTATACACAAATCCCTCCATGCCTGTGCCATAGAGGTGCCTCCCAAAACAGACATTCTGGGAAAGCGGGCATGTATGCCATAATGAGTTTCAGAGTTCCTGCAAAACTTAATCCAACTGCACGTGTTGCAATGAAGAAGGGGGAGCCCTAAACCTTATCTCTGTACATGTGTGTGGAGACATGAGGGTCAGTGGGTGTTCTCGTCTACTGGCCTGGCTTTCTTTAGAAAGACCACCTGGGGCCAGGGCTTGTACTGTTTTCCCCTGGGCAGCACGCTATTCAGACAACACAAGGTGAAGGTATCATGTTCCTGTATGAATTTATTGGGTCACCAACAGTCAACAGTATATAGTACTCACCCTTCCGCTAGGTCGGAAGGGATTAAAACCTTCACAGATTTTGGGGGATCCAAGACCAACTACCCCGGCCAGCAGCACTCTGCTTTTGGCAGATACTCACTTAGAGGAGGAAGTGGTAGCTTAGGAAACCAACCGAGTGAAGCAAGGTATGTGGCCAGGTGACTGGATTGTCCCAACCTGGGTTCTCCAAACTAATTTTTGAGCTCCGTGTTGGGTAGTAGGGCAGCTCTGTAATCCACCAGCTGGAGCCATGGACCTTAGTTTGAGGTCTTGTAGATTCACATCGATGACAGGAAGCCCCCTTTTTACACCCCTCTGCTCCTATTTCAGGGCATTGTGGTCCATAGAATTGGTGGAAGATGACTTTTCTCTCATTGGTTGCTAATTGAATCAGACTGCATAATTGTCCCCTTAATATTGCAGTGTACACCGCAGGAGGCTGATGCAATCCACAGGCATTGCACAAATTAGTAGGTAAAAGGGGGCACTGGACAGGCTCACATGAAACAATAGCTCATGTTCATAGCAAAGGAATAGTATATCCGGCATAATTAAGAATGATTAGTTCACCCCCACACAAGTGACCATTTGCTGAGTAGTCACGATGTGTATATGGGGGTCCAGAAGGGGGGGCCTTGAGGATGACAGAGGCGCCCGTTACTAAGTATTTAGATGCCATGGTTGCTGTTCACCATGACCTTTAAGGAATGAAACTCTATCAATCAGAGTTGGCTCCAATTACGGTAAATGGGTGTCTGCTGTGTTAAACAGCCTGCACCAGTCCGATATGAGCAATGTAAGGCATGAGCCTCTTCATACAAATTCTTTCAACATATAGAGTAAATGTTGAGAGAAGTCGGAGATGGTAGGCAGAGGGCCAAGCTATTCGACACTTGGCTCCCCAGCTCCGGCCCCCCCTAATGGTCACATGGTCATCCGCCATTGTCAGCACACACCTGCCTATGTAACCCAAGGGAGACCTGCAGTCCTACCCTTAAATTCTCTATTTTTATTAGTCCATACATGGGGAATGTTTCTGTTCGGCCTTATTCACACATTCGGTGGGTTTGATTTTATGTGTTTCCTGACTTGTGAGGATACAAAATCAAAGTCAGCCCAGGCAAAACTTGACTCGGTTTTCCATTTCCTCAATGTTGAAGCATTTGCACGCATGTTGATGTCCCCCACCCCAATGCCATGAAAATGATTCATAGGCTGTGGAGGGAGTTTGCTTTACTGCCCCATTAGCTCCATCTGAAAATATTCTAATTTAATAATCTCTGGAAGAACAGACATCATCCAATATATAAGTGCGGAGAAGAGTAATCCTGTCCATGACTGTTCCTAATTACCGTACATCCCAAATCACAGGGATTAGGTAATAGACTGTACAAGTCTTTAACAAAGTATGCACTGAGTTCATTAATCACAGATACCAGCAGTGTGCCAATACAAGTGCCTTATTCTGACTAATTCACTATTCAGATTGTGATACTTTAAAACTACATCTCCCAGCATTCCAGAGGGTTTGGAAGAGGTCGTAGGCGACCTACAATCTAATTTAATGTGTTTTAGTTGGGAACGTAGCTATTGAGGATGCTATCGCGCCTCGCTCCTGGGGGCTGAGATGGATTCCAAATGCCGCAGTGTCATATAGTACATGGCACATGGTATTTTGGGCCCTTTTCCAAGTTTAAAAAGTTATTTAAAAGTTTAATAAAAGAACTTGAAACATTAGGTACCAGTAATATATTTTGTAGGTTCTTGGGTACTTAGACCTTGGGATTGTTCCACCACAGTTGCTGTGTTATGCACACATGGTAACTCAGATGGGAAAGTAGAGCCTGTCTCAAAGCTTCTGCATCTGATGCAACTGGTTCCTGTACAGACTAAGGTTCCTAGAGACACCTATGCAGGATAAAACAACCCCGTCCGCAAACTAGGAGATGACAAATTGGACCTGGCTGCCTGAAAGGCCATCGAGCGTTGCTCGCACCTCCTTAGCAACTGAAGAGTGCAGGGAACTATAACTTTGAAAAAGGAAGGTGTGTAGAGATAGCAGAGATTTTAGATGAGAAAACATAAGTGCAGTGCGGAAAAAGTAAAGTATCATTGTAGGAAAGGAAAACCTCCTATAACCTAACCCTTAGCAGGAGAAAGGAACAGAATAAACAGACCAGACAGCAAAGAAAATAAATTTAGCTGGTCTCTTTCTGACCAGCATAAATCTTAGACAGTATGACTGCAACCCCAAACAGGATCAATATTGGAATATAGCCAGCAGAGGACCAGGAAGGGGAAGGTATAAATAGCCGCACCCGCTGTGTGATAGGGCTGCTGACCAAAAGGGAATAAACTTAAGGTAAAAGATATTCAGTACTCGTAAAAAGATCAAACCATCTATATAAAGACAACAATGTCCTATCATTGGGGGTTTGACTTGCATAATGCACAACCATCCCTAGAGAACGGTGGTTGTTGGAATTTTTTTTTTCAGAGACGGCGATACTCATTGGGCCAGAATAAAGAGTCAGAGTACCACTTGTTAGCCTTCTCCCAGTCAATGAGGGTCACAACATTTTGACCTCCTCTCTGCCACATTAGGACATTCATGTCTATTGGTTTAGCGAGAGAACTGTGCCTCCTATATCCTAATATGTGATGCCTCGTCCCACAAAGTTCCATTGGCATATTTTTGTGCTACTCCCCCCCATTTCTTCAAAGAGGCTGTTGGGGACTACATTTATTTAATCCCTTTAAATCCTAATGTATTGCCTTTTATTGTCATGAATCCCGCTGCTCTTGCAATGTATGGGTCGTGGCACTGTCCCATCTTTTGACCATATGTACGATCACATGCCATACCTCATTTATGTGATTTTACAGGTGCTCAGCACACCCTTGGCATGCCCAAATCATTCAGCGCACCTTCCCATCTACCTGTTTTGTACCTGTTTCCGCCTCCATCCCTTCATTGGTTGACAGCTCTGGCTTTACAGAAGCAGGAATGGATGGAAAACAAGCAGGTGCATGTGAAGGTGCACTGAGCAGTTTGGCCACTCCGAGGGTGCACAGAGCTCCCGTGCTTGGTTTGAACAGTTATTTTCTGCTGACAAACTTTTTAGAATTTCATATAGTAAATTTAGAAGAATTGAATTAGAGACTTTAGACAGCAGGAAAAATGGATGTGCCAGTCATGGAGATTGAAGCCACAGCACTCGATCATGCTCCAGTCATTAATGCAGTCAGTGGGGTGTAAAGTGTGGGTGCAGAGCCGTATTCTGCTGATGTACAGAGGATTTTCTTTACATACACAGTAATTGCATTTTCCTGATGTTACAACATATGCCGCTGTGTATTCTTCTGAGCCTGTATATGAATTATTCATGGAACTGGATACAAAAAAGCGTTTTGTTTCTTAAATAGGTTTTTTAAAAAAAATCACAAAATACTTACACCGAAACCTCTCATCACGTTTAGATGTGTTGGTATTCTATACCACGCTTTGCACATTGTATCCTTTTGCCCATTGATTCCAATGATGAATGTGAAAACTCTTAAATAAAAAATAGGAAAAAGGCAAACAGGACCTAAAGTCAATGATCAACTAATGAACTTGCCAGGAAGGTCTTCTGATGATGCACCTTCTATATGTCCACTGCATTGGTCCATGCTGTACTAATCATAGACTCATAGAATGTTTAGTGTGAAGGGACCTCCTGGGTCATCTGGTTCAACCCCCCTCTCAAAGCAGGATTCACTGTCCAGCCTCTGTATGAAGACGTCCATTGATGGAGAACTCACCACCTCTCGTGGCCGCCTGTTCCACTTGTTGTTCACCTTCACTGTCAAAAAGTTTTTTCTAATATCTAATCTGTGTCTCCTTTACTTTCATCCCACTACTTCGAGTTTTTCCTTGAGCAAATGAGAATAAAGCCGATCCCTCTACAGTGTGACAGCCCTTGAGATATTTGTAGACAGCTATTAAGTCTCCTCTCAGTTTTCTTTTTTGCAAGCTAAACATTCCCAAATCCTGTAACCGTTCCTCATATGACTTGGTTTGCAGACCGGTCACCATCCTGGTCGCTCTTCTCTGAACTTGCTCCAGTTTGTTGATGTCTTTTGTAAAATGTGGAGCCCAGGACTGGACACAGTATCCAGATGAGGTCTGATCAAAGAGGAGTAGAAGGGGATAATGACTTCACGTGATCTAGACTGTGGCTTCTGTTAATATATCCCATAATAGTGTTTGTCTTTTGCTGCTGCATCACACTGTAGACTCATGTTCAGTCTGTGATCCATTATTATACACAAGTCTTTCTCACACTTGCCATTGCTTAGCTCTATTCCTCCCATTCTGTATACGTTCTTTTCATTGTTCTTGCCCAGATGTAGGACTTTGCATTTCTCCCTATTAAAAGCCATTGTGATAGTTGCTGCCCACTGTTGCAGTTTGTTAAGCTCTATTTCAATCATTTTAGGTTACTCTTTCTCTACCATTGAGCCTGTGCTTGGTTGTTTCCAGTGGGTGCTTTTTTTTGGACTTCTGCTTCAGACACAAGCATGTTATGCTGCTTTCACATTGCGTTCTGCCACACGCTCAGTGGTCCTGTCAGGGCTTACGTCTGAAAACAGGTGTCTGCCTGAAGAAAATGTAAACTCCCGAAAATGGAGAAGGATAGAGAACACGTTGACTCCGTCAATGGCTCAATCGGTGCATACGTCCGAAGACTGTTTTCAGACGAAAGCCCCGACGGGACCACTGAGCGTGCGGCAGAACGCAATGTGAACGTAGCCTTATCTATAAGATAACAGGAGGGAAAACTCTACAAATCCCCATTATCTCAGTCCTGTCTGGGTTATGTTACATCCTACACATAAACTTTAAGTACTGGTCAAAGAAATATTTGAGATTTTTCTATAGTGATGAGTTGGCTGTTTATATGCACATGATAACAAAAGAACCATATACAATATTTGTTGGTGGAATCTCGTCCAGCCTTGTGATATTCTGAAAATGTTACATTCGCTTTTGGCATCATATGACTAAGGCCCCTTTCACATCAGTGTTTTTCACTGATTGTGGCAGATCCAGCAGATTTACCGCATCTGCCGCCTAACGGTCACACTTGCGGCAAGCCCCATGCATTGTCTATGGGGCTTGCGGCAGGCACAGGCACAAAACAAAACGTGGTCAGCAGTGGTTTATTGCGCGGCCGCAAGTGCCGGATCGCAGCAATACTGCACTTGCCGCAAGACCAATAGATAATGCATGGGGCCTGCAGCAAGAGTGCCGCAAGTGCGACCGTTAGGCGGCAGATGCGGTAAATCTGCCTGATCTGCCACAATCAGTGAAAAACGCTGATGTGAAAGGGGCCTTAAATGGGAAAATCCACTTAGGAAAAACATTGCGATGATTAAATCTGCATAAAATGTGAGCGATTTTATGAAGCCTTTCTTTATCTCGTACTGCCGTTTAATAACGTGATATAAATGTTGATTGTTTGCTAATTTAAGTCTTCTCCAGTTGCTCCTCATTCTTCCTGATAGTGATCCTCAGTAAACAAAAGCACAACGTGGGGAAAAAATTGTTATACAGTCATGGCCAAAAGTGTTGGCACCCTTTAAGGCTGGGTTCACACCATGGTTTGTTCCTGTCCGTGCGGATCCTGTTTTTTACAGGACCACACGGACAGGAATGGACAGGACCGGATATGTAACTCCGGATGCCATTACTGTGTCCAGATCCGGGATTTTGAGGGATCCCGGACACACAAAGAGCTGGGAGGAACCGAGCCTGCAAAGAGTAGGTAAGTGGTGTTGGGGCTGTTACTTTCACTTTCGCAATGTATTTATATACATTGCTCACCTCTCCGCCGTGTGTCCTGCGATGCGAGGCATCCACGTCCAATGGCTGCAGGACCTGAATCAGCTGACCGGCAGCAAACGATCAGCTGATGTGTCACATAACATCATCAGCTGAGCATTTTAAACCACTCGCCTGCCCATTGGTTTTGGGGGGCGGTTTTAAACCGCTCAGCTGATGATGTTATGTGACACATCAGCTGATCGATTGCTGCCGGTCAGCTGATTAAGGTCCTTGCAGCCATTGGAGGTGGACGCCTCGCATCGCAGGACACTCGGCGGAGAGATGAGCATTTTTTATTTTTAATAATACATTTCTTTCTTTCATTTCACTTTAGCAGTGGATGTAGATACATTGCGAAAGTGAAATGACACAGATGTTACACGGGAACAGAGCCCTGCCATCAGTCTCCTCCTATAGCCTCCACAAGCTTCTTCTCACCTGGAGTTTCTCCTCTTCTTTATAATCTGCTCCCGGTCTCTCATATTTGAGGCGTTTTCTCCCAACAGCAGTGTTCAGATCTCTCCACTGGTGATCAATGGGATTTAGATCCAGACAAGTTGCTGACACTTCAGATCTCTCCAGCGCTTTGTTTTCCTCCATTTCTGGGGCTTCTTGATGTTTGGCATCATTAAACCTCAAGGGAAAAAAAAGGGTTGTTGTTCCAGCGTCTGGTAAAATAATTCTTTATTTTTCGTCCATTAAAAACTTACACAAATGACAAAGGTTGCATATACAGGGCAGGGGAGCAAGACGCGTTTCGAATGCTCACTTCCGTTCTTTATCACACCTTAGCTACACAATGAAAAGGATTTTCTAAAATACACCAATGGAAACAGTTGGAACAAGTCACATGACACAGTTACATGAATGAATTCATTCATTAAGCAACAGGTGCATGAAAGCAGTCAATAGAAATACATGGTTTCTCTCTTCAGATTAAAACCTTTTAGGTTTCTTGAATCCAGATTAAATATTCATTACGCTTCTTTTGTCAATAATTTGCGTTTTACATCTTCGCCTCTTGCAAGTGGAAAACCATTAAACCTACTGGAAGACCAATAACATAGGACGCCCCCAGCTTTCTGACACTGGGCTCTACATTGTGACCAAAAATCCTTTGGTATTTACAGATTTCATGATGTCATGCACACAGTCAAGACCCCCATTGTCAGAGGCAGCAAAACACCCAAAACATCTCTGACCTCCTCAATATGTGACTGTAGGTCCTGTGCTCTTTTCTCCGACCTCCACCATATATGACTGTAGGTCCTGTGCTCTTTTCTCTGACCTCCACCATATCTGACTGTAGGTCCTGTGCTCTTTTCTCTGACCTCCACCATATATGACTGTAGGTCCTGTGCTCTTTTCTCTGACCTCCACCATATGTGACTGTAGGTCCTGTGCTCTGTTCTCTGACCTCCACTATATGTGACTGTAGGTCCTGTGCTCTTTTCTCTGACCTCCACCATACCTGACTGTAGTTCCTGTGCTCTTTTCTTGGTTGGCCCCATTCCATTTTCAGTAAACCGTAGAATGATGCGCTTTGCCAAAAAGCTCTATCTTGGTCTCATCTGTCCACAAGACGCTTTTCTAGAAGGATTTTGGTTACTTACGTACATTTTGGCCAACTGGTGTCTAGCTTTTTTATGTCTATGCGTCAGCAGTGGGATCCTCCGGGTCTCCTCCATAGTGTTTTATTTCATTCTCATGTGCATAGATAGTTCACGCTGACACTGATGCCCCCGGAGCCTGCAGGACACCTTTAATTTCTTTTTAACTTGATTGGAACTTATCCACCATCTGGACCATCCTGTGCTGCAACCTTTCATCAATTTTTCAGCAACTTCATGGAGAGAGCCTGAGAGTCCTGCTTCTCTTACCCATGCATATTGAGAGTCTTGCTTTCTTTACCCATTCATAGGGAGAGCCTGAGGGTCCTGCCTACTTTACCCATTCATAGGGAGAGCCTGAGGCTCCTGCTTCCCTTATTCACGTTTACAGAGTCTGTGAGTCCTGATTCACTTGATCACTTCCAGAGAAGCCTGCGAGTCTTAATTCTATCTCCTGCTCATCTTTAAAGCTTGTGAGCTCGTCTTCTCCATGACCAAAACAGAGCTAGAGTCTATTTAGCCATCAATGATTTTTCTCATACAAAAAGAGGTTCAGTTTTCACTAGTGACATTTTTAACGTAGCTTCATCAGCATTTGGTCAGTCTTTACCATCAGAGTTTGGTCCAAGTTTCATCATTTTATTTCTCAAATAAGAACTCAGAATTCCATATCTAGCAATCTGTGACTATTTTCACAAACCCAAAGACTTGAATTGCTGATTTTTTTTCTGACACGTGGAGGGAGGTCTCTGTGAATGACCCTATCACAGGTGTGAGTTTTATCCCTGAAAAACATGTATGCAGAAAACTGATGTGTGAACATGCTCTTATTGACAGTTTTCTTTTTCTGCATACATATTTACCAGAAAAATAATAGTTTCAATCACTTGGTGTAATCAAAGGAAGCAGAACTCACAGGCTGTCTCCATGGGTGCAGGGTTAGAAGGACTCTCAGGATTTCTTTTCAGTAATTTAAAAGGAATCTATCAACAGGTTTTTCCATGTAAGCTGCGACCACCACCAGTAAGCCCTTATATACAGCATTCTGGTATACTGTATATATATCCCCAATCCGCTCTTCATAACGTAACTCAACTGTGGAGCAGTCTGATCCGAAGGGTGTCACTGGTTTTGATCCATCGCCTTCTCTCTTCCTGCTCCGTGTGGATGACGCATTCTACTTTATCCACACAGGTTCCTCCATCGTGCTGAGGTGTATCTCTCTCTGCCCTGCTGGGGGCAGAGCAAAGTATTGTAGTGCACATGCGTGGGCGCTCTTTGGTCTGTCCCCGCTCATGTGCAGTATAATATTTTGCTCTGTTCTCAGCTGGGTAAAAAGGAGCGTAATGGAGGAGATTGAGTGAATGACGTAGGATGCATTATCCACATAAAGCAAGAAAAGAAGGGGTGCCTGATCAAGACCAGCGACGCCTATGGGACTGGACCGCAATGGTGGCTGATTATAATAAAGGCTAATTTTTACATTATGCAGAGTGTATTGGGGTCATATATACAGTAATCTAGGATGCCAAAAATAAGGGCTTACTGGTGGTGGCCGCACTTTATATGGGCAAAACCTGGTGACGGGTTCCCTTTAAGGGGGTTTCCATAAGTCTAACAGAGGGGAGGCATCATTATAAACAAAATAGGAAGCGTTACTGGAATAATGTCCCCAGAGGGGATTTCCCAACCACCAGTCATCTGTCTGCTCCTGATTGTACGCCGTGGTCAGATGACTGATGAACGTAAGCCATCATCACACTGAAAGTGACAACATACTAGTAGCCAATGACCTAAACACTAAGGCCAGTGATTGACTTCAGAGCCCTGACATTGGCGGATGAGATATCATCACCTCTAGGCTGGAGAAGCAGTAGATTTCACTTTTTTATGTTTTAAACAAGGATCCCTTTGTAACTGTTCAAAAGTCATGGAAAATCCTTTTTAAATAGATTTTCAGATAACATTATAAAGTGTATATCTTCAAACATCTCTTGACCGAGACACTTTGATTTGTTATTGAGTATCAATGTTATTTAATTTATTTGTTGCTTAATTCTGCCCCCCAGGCTATCACACAGCTCTCAGCTTTCCTTATGTACCCCTTAGACCCCTTATATCCTTTAATGTAGGTGAACATTTGTGAGGGTCCGGCTTCCCCCCATCCAACCCGCTTTATTTTTAGTTTATCACCCTGATATTTTTTGACACAAATTAGATAATCGTCTACGAACCTCTCATAGTTTAAGGGCTCGGGAGACACAAAATCTTACATCGACTGTTGTGCTTGGTCTCCGGCACTCTGATCCCTGATACCTGACTTTATAATATTATACTTTTAAAAAAAAAACTTTATACTTACAAAAAATGATTTGAAATGTAATAACATATGGTCTGAGTTTACCACAAATCCTACAAGCGATATCTGAGGGGACGTAACATGTCGCTCGTCTTTCAAGCCCAAATTCAAACTCCATGTTGCTGTAGTGATATAATAAAAGGCAGTGGAGAGATCCAGACGGCCGATCCGTACACGGTTCAGAAAGGAGACTGCGGTTTGCACGGTCTGGCTTTCATAAACTGCCTGTAAGGGTGGAGTAAATGCACTCGCTCGCTTTGTTTTAACAAGCTAGAAAAAATCCCCAAACATCTGTATGTTATTAATACGGCTGGAGGTGGTACGAGAAGACCGACACCGTGCATGTCCGCTCAGCTGCAGTGCGGCATTGTGTATTGGAAGGTTTCACATCAAACTTGTTTTTGTTCATTTTTATTACTTTTAGATTTTACTTTTTTTTGTTACGGAAGTAGCGCCATTTTTGTAAATAGACCGTGTGTTGCAGCCTCTAGTGTATGGTGCAGTGCCATCAAATAATATCAGTTTTCGTTTTTTGCAGGTTTTATCAGAATACTTAAAGGGGATCTGTCAGATTATTGCTACCTCATCAGACAGCAACATAATGTAGGCAAAGAGATGCTGAATACAATGATGTATCACTTAGATTACTGGGTGTAGCCATTTTGACACTATCAAAGCATTTAGTTTTAGGCATGTAGAGCTGCCCCCGCCCACTGCCAGGACTCTATGGAGATTGTGCATTAACTGTAGGGGGTGTGTCAGACTGCCTTGTGTGTGACTCTCTGGTCCTGCAATGTAATCAACTCTTTAGTTTAGGTAAGCCATAGCACACACACAGATAAGAGAAGCACAGTTGTCTTTGTTTTTAACTCTTATAGCATGCTGTCCTCAGACTACACTGCAAAAACTGCTGACCTGCTCCCTTTAATTGCTGTTTTTATGTTTTTTTTTTTATGATTTCGTAATTAGCATCAGCTGATTTTTTAGCATTTTGTGTTAATAGACGTTCACACCTACTACAATAAAGTGGATTGTATTTATTGCTTCAGTGTTTTGAGATAAATTAAAAATGAAGCAATATTGTTAAGTATATTAATTAAAAAATATTTAACAGTTTTGAGTTTACAGCTCTAATGCCAAACAATGTTCTCTTTGGGTACAGACTACATATATTCACTTCTGTCTGTTTTCTACTTTTTACTAACTTAAGAGTTGTTCTCAACTTGACGCCCCTTGCTGGGGCCATGGCTCACTTAATGATCGACTATTTAGACCTGCGGCTTGTTGCATCGCTTGTCCAAACTGTGCACACTCCCGATTTTGCAAACAGATCTATGTCCCTGCAGCTTCGGAGGAACCTGACTGAACCAAGTGATCTTGGCCGGCTTTAGAGCAGCACTTACAAGATCTATAGTAAAGAGCTGCCAAGTGCTGATTTTCCAACCTAGGAATCATAGAAAGGTGGAGTGTGAAGGGACCTCCTGGATCATCTGCTCCAACCCACTGCTCAAAGCAGGATTCACTAAATCATCCCAGAGAGATGTCTGTCCAGCCTCTGTGTGAAGCCTTCCATTGAAGGGGAACTCGCCACCTTGAGGCCGCCTGTTCCACTCCTGATCACCCTGACTGTCAAAAAGTATCTGTGTCTCCTCCCATTCAGTTTCATCCATTGCTTCTAGTCTTACATTGTGCAAATGAGAATAAAGACGATCCCTCTACAGTGTGACAGCCCTTGAGATATTTGTACACAGCTATTAAGTCTCCTCTCAGTTGTCTTTTTTGCAGCTAAACATTCCCAAATACTGTAATTGTTCCTCACAGGACATGGTTTGCAGACCGGTCACCATTTGGGCGCTTTTCTCTGTTGTTTCTCCAGTTTGTTGATGTCTTTTATAAAATGTGGAGCCCAGAACTTAACACCGTATCTAGATGAGGTCTGACCAAAGAGGAGTAGAGGGCGATAATGACTTCACGTGATCTAGACTGTGGCTTCTGTTAATACATCCCTGAATTGTTTGCTTTTTTTGCTGCTGCATCACACTGTTGACTCCTGTGCAGTCTGTGATTCATTATTATACACAAGTCTTTTTCACACGGTCTGTTGTTTAGCTCTATTCCCCTCGTGATAGACTACAATGGTGACTGGTAACCCAGGCAATGAGCACAAAACAATACAATTACAAAATCCCTCTGTTTTGAGGATTTCTAGCAAGAAGTAAATTGCACTAATTGTATGATTTTACCCATTCAAGATGGTAATAACCCTTTATGACCAATGGACTGATTTTGGCCCCTATTGAGTATAGGTTTTACATGTTAATTGACGCTCCTTTACTAACCCATTCATGTGGGCCAAAACAAAAACTACATTGGGAAGAATGATTGTTATTACAATTTTTTTGGACTAGAGGTGTTATCTGTGAAGATATATAGCAAAAGTAGAAGAAAAACCACTGAAGAAGTCACTAGATAAGGGCTTCAAATCAAGGAACATTTCAATGGCAATGAAATCATGGCTGATCGCTCGTACGTAGTCTGGTGTAACATATGGATGTGAAACTTGGATGATAAAGGAACAAGACTGAAGACTCATGTCCTCAAAATGTGGGCTAGAGAAGGATGTTATCAATACAATGGATGATGGCAAGAAGAACTAACATCAATTCTGGAACAAATCAAGCCAGACATGTCACTGGAAGCAAAGATCACCAATCTACGACTTTCTACTTTGGACACATCAACGAAGAGAGAAATCACTAGAGAAGGACATCATAGTCAGAAGGATAGAAGAAACAAGGTGAAAGGAAGACCAGAACCCCAATGGCTTGATACAATCAAGATAATGGCAGAGAAGACCCTGATGGACCTATCTAGTCTTGAGAAGAGCCTGGTGGACCTATCTAGTCTTGAGAAGAGACCTGGTGGGACGTACCTAGGCTTGGAGAGCTAGCATCAGCTTTGGTGTAGCTATCTAGGCTTGGAGAAGACCCTGGTAGACCTACTAGGCTTGGAAAGACCCTAGTGGACCTTCAAGGCTTGGAGAAGACCCTAGTGGACCTATCAAGGCTTGGAGAAACCCTAGTGGACCTATCTAGCTTGCACAAGATCCATCTTCCTACAGAGCATTCATCCATCAAGTCACCATGGCTCAGGATGAAGCTGAAGGCCGGTAATTAATAATAATAGAAGCAAAAACAGCTCATCAAGGCAGAGGTGCACGGGTCCTGTGTGACATGAAGGGACTTCAGAAAAAAAGAGAGGAGAAAATTCAGCACTCTTTAGTGGAAAAAAAAATGCATAAGTAAAAATACCTTTTAATAGTAGAAAATAATCCATTAAAAGTCAGCACGTGGAAAGGAAAAGAGACTGAAGTAGCTACGACTATTGTATGCGAAACGCGTCCGTGTTGTTCTCCTTTCTATGTACTGACTTTTAATGCATTTGTTTCTACTATTAAAGGTGCTTTTACTTATACATTGATTTTTTTTTTTCCACTAAAGTGCTGAATTCCACCTTTTTCTAATATATATAGTTCTGCATCGGTGCGGAATACATCAAATGGTGAGATTTTGTAATCAAAGCTATCCATAAATGTGCTTTTTCCACTACTTTTGGGTTCTACTAGAAGCGTTAGTCATTGTTGATCATCTCATTCATTATAATTCACTGTAAATTGTCCTCCGTGCACCGCTGTTCTACCATTAGGTTTATAGTGCCATGATCACCAGTTTCCATATGGGTGAGGTTGTGGGCGCCGTGCTATGCTAAGTACAGGACTCAGGGAAGTGATGCAAGAACCCAGGAATTTACAAATGACCATGAGAGACTCTGTGCTAATATTTGTATCATTAAGGTTGATTTAAAAGTGGCCATAATTCCAGTACACATCACTTATAAAAAGGTGCAAATAGGTTACAATTAGTGATGAGCGGGCACTACCATGCCCGGGAGCTCGGTACTCAAAACGAGCAGGTCGGACGCTCAGTCGTGTACTGAGTATAATGGAAGCCAATAGGAAACTTACAGAAGATATTCCAGAAAAAGCGAGTCGCACTCATTCGAGCGTCCAACTGCTCGTTTCAAGCACCCAGGCATGGTAGTGCTCACTCATCATAGTTTATTATGTATGTACTAGATGGTGGGCCAATTCTAATGGGTATTCTAGAATATGTATGCAGTTTATTTATGAAGATTTAAGAATAATGCAATGAATGCACGATATCTATCTATCTATTATCTACCTACGTGTCTATTGAATATTCTCCTGGGCTTGCCTTAGTCGGTAGAGCATTCGTGTTGTATGAATGCCGCGAACATGTTGTTGTCTGTTTGCCGTGTCTTCTGGAGATTCATTCAGCCGACACTGTCTAGGAGATTCGGCACCTTGGGCTTGTTTGGCAACAGTTTGTTGTGGTGTCTACTGTTGCCAATGACGTCTGTGAGATGCCGCATCCTGGGCTCATCTCACGGCAGTTTGTTGTGGTGTCTCTTGGTGTCGACGTTGTTGTCGCTTTGCTGCTTCTGCAGCTTTTCTGTCATCGTCATTGGCGTATTTGCGCTTACGACCAATTAAACCCATTGAATAAACATGACTGAAGTAATTCAGACTGTCACTGACACAACATGTGAAGTAAATGTGACTGAAGAACAGCACACTGTGACTGACAGACCTTGTAAACAGGAGTGAAGTGCGTCACACTATGACAGCCTGAGCCTTGTAAACAGGAGTGAAGTGCGCCACACTATGACAGCCTTGTAAACAGGAATGAAGTGCGTCACACTATGACAGCCTGAGCCTTGTAAACAGGAGTGAAGTGCGTCACACTATGAGCGGCAGTTCAAATTGTGCGCCAAGCCATGCTCCGCTTCACTGATTGGTAGCTGCCCGCCGCGGCGACAAATCGGCGCACTTGGCGTGTGTTTTCAAACACACTTCGCTGATTGGTCACCGCGGCCGGTGGCGACCAATCAGCTTCACGGCTTGGCAGGAAAAATGAATCCCGCGCCGCTGATTGGTCACCGCTCTCAGCACCGCAGGATTCAAGACCCCTGCCAAGCCGTGCTCCGCTTTGTTGATTGGTCGCCGCGGTTGGCGGCGACCAATCAACGAAGCATGTTTTAAAACATGCGCCAAGTGCGCTGATTGGTCGCTGTGGCTGGCGGCGACCAATCAGTGCTGGCGTGCAATTTTCTGGACAGACACAATTAGGCAATTATATAGTAGATAACAATATATAACACAAACATATAAGGTAAAAAACAAATACAATAAACGTGACCAAGTGACTGATAGACTGGAACGTCAGGAGAGGATCTGCCCACGAGGGCTTAAATAGAATCTGTCAGCTTGATTTTGTAATATGAAGTAAAGACAAGGCTGTAATTGGGCTGCAATACTGATTAAATGTATATATTTGGTGAAGAAATCTGCTTTGTTGTTACATTAATCATATTTGAAGTATCCTGCTAACTATAGTTTGCTGCACTGGGTCGTCTTCTTCCTTTATATGATTCCCCAGCCCCTCCACCCCTGTCCAGTCTGTTAATGTCTGTCCTCTATTTGAAATTATAATAAAGATAAAGGAGACAAACACGAGGCGCAATAGTGCCCTATCAATATGGCAAACGTTTTCACACAGGTCACAATGATGGTGCACTCACCTTTTCTAGTTGTGTGCACCCACAACTAGTTTAAATCGCATGTAGTACAAAAGGCTGCTGCAGGACTTCCACCTCCACGTAACACGTGTAGAAATATCTGGATCCAGGGATGGTGTATCACAGTCCGCGCTGCTTGAAATGAACACTCAAAGAGTCTTGAATAAAGGACCCCCCTTCTTACTTTATTTGCCTACGCGTTTCAATGCTATTCCCAGCATCATCATCAGGGCATTCCTATATACTCTATTTGAAATGTCATCCTCCTGTACAATGACTGATAACACCTCTATATACAGTAGATAAGACAGGATCCACCATTCACAATAGGTGATGTCACAGCTCACCTCCTCCTCCTGTACAATGACTGATAACACCTCTATATACAGTAGTTAACACAGGATCCACCATTCACAATAGGTGATATCACAGCTCACCTCCTCCTGTACAATGACTGATAACGCCACTATATACAGTAGATAACACAGGATCCACCATTCACAATAGGTGAAGTCACAGCTCACCTCCTCCTCCTGTACAATGACTGATAACACCTCTATATACAGTAGATAACACAGGATGCACCATTCACAATAGGTGATATCACAGCCCACCTCCTCTCACTTCATTCTGTTTCCTCTATTCAAAACTATGATTTAAAAAACAAGACACTTTTAGAACACATTTTTTAAGGGAGGAGTTGGAGGAGTGTAAAGGTACCGTCACACGCCCCAATCTCGCCAGGCAATGTGTGGCGACATGACGTGCGTGCTCACGTTTTTCCTGCCCGCCTCAGGTCGCCGATGGCGGTGCAACACGCCGCAATATCGCCCTGAAGCTAAGGCGATGTGTCGCTCCGGAAGTCGCCTCACCTAAAGCGGAAGCAATCTTGCCTCATTCCATCGCCACGTCACACGCGGCAATCACAAAGGCAATGTGGGTGTACATGTTCAGCGCGGCGAGGAGAGAGGCGTGCCACAGTGGTTTACATCGCGCCCCATACACGCTCATTGGACAACACAACTGCGTTACGGTTAGTCAGCCTGCTCTGGAAGGCTGGCTAATACATGACGCCATTGTCTATCGGAGTTTGTCACAAATACACGCTCGTGTCATCAATTGTGGCTCCTGCTACACACACACTGGCCCATGGCACCCATCTACGATGTGTAGCCCAACATCTGAGCTGTCATGTGTAGCACTATACTCCACACAGCGCAACTTAATACATGTGGACAACATAGCTTGCACTATTCATTGGCGCGGTTAATTGCACGGTTTGCAGACGGTTGTGTAGCTGAAGATGTGTGTGGTGCTGAACGGACAGCTCTTCAAATATGGCGCGGTGTCAACTGACAGCCAATGGGATCACAGTAGCCCAGACCAATCATCTCAGACGGGGCGCGGACTACAGCACGCTGAGGCACGCCTACGGGAAATCACAGAAATCGCTCTTTCCATCACTATCGCCTTGTCACACGCCAAAACACAAAAATATCGCCTTGATGATATCGCTTGATTGCTGAGCACTGTTCAGCAATCAGGCGACGGGCGAAAGGCGATTTATTGCCGCGAAATCAGCCAATCACACTCCACCACCGTGACGCAATTTCACGCCGATATCGCCGGGGTGACACATTGCCTTTCAGATCGCCAGGCGAGATTGCGGCGTGTGACGGTACCTTTAGAGTATTAGCTGGGAGGCCACAGAGGGATGTTACAGTAGTCTCAAAGGGAGATGATGAGGACCTGAATGAAAGTTGAAGAAATGCTCATGAATTGGAGGTGACAGATGCAATGTCATTTACTGCAATTCACCCTCTATACAAATCTCTAATATAATTGGAATATTTTTCTCTTCGTCTCACTGGGTCGTGTTGGCGGCTCAGACATTTCTTGCTTCAGAGAGCGGAATATTGTGATTTAGAAGGAATAACGTTTTCTCTACATTCACACTCTGCTGAATAGAGGAATGCACTCTCCCCGGTGTGACGATCCGTCATATGATCGGAGTCGGAGAGTTCAGCCAACCTTCCAAGTGTCCGTTTGATAAACTTATTAAAATCTTGGCCCATTAAATGCAGTCTACGGTCCTTCTAATAATGCAGAATGTCTCCCTCCAGCTCTCCGGCTCCTGGACGTTCCTCTGCTATTTGTCTGAACCACTTTCCGCAGCCAAAGATTCCGATAAAACTAATATTTGAATATTTCTTCTTCGCTTCCTGACTGTAAAGAGACCAAAAATAGCCTCATTTAGAGGAGACGGTCATGTAACTCATGTTCACTGTCCTTTTTTTTTTCCTGTCCTATTCTTACACATCAACCATAAATCCTTTACTCTGCCTTACTTGTTCAACATGATTGAATGGAGTGTTCTTGACCTGAAAACCATCAGTAGGCAGGCCGGCTGCGAGTCTATTAGGGAGCTCCAATTATGGTTTGGATGAATACACAAGTCCAACGCATTAACACACAAATCTCCACCGAGTCCATATAAATACCTGGAGTGAGTTTAATTTGCATGTGTGGAGTCTGGTCACAGAGAGTGTTAATGACACCTATAGAATATGTCATTATAAAGAATGAACCTGTACATATGCCATGAAAGGTAAGGGTTAATGATGTCCTCCTTAACTAAAGAAGAATGTGTCAGCTATTGCTCATAAACAGAGCCCTGTTTTTTTTTTGTTTTTTTTATCTGGACCTCCCCTTTAATCGAGGGCTCTCTCCTGTCTACCTAATGCTATTTAAATAGAAAAATAAATTAAAGCAACAGGTGTCTTTTAAATCCTCTGCAGCCTTGCTATGATAAAGTACTTTGTGGCCCCCGTATATCAGAGCACTCTGGCACCCGTATATGAGAGCACTCTGTGGCACCCCTTTAACAGATCACTCTGTGGAACTCCTATACCAGAGCACTTTGTGCCACTGCACCACACTAGTGTGTGGCTCTACTATCAGTCCGGGCCTGCCGTGAGCAGTCTGTCACCATCAGAGCTGCTGCTCCCGGGGTGCAGGGGCTTCACCTTTCCCGGAGATGCTATCCACAGAACGCTGACTAGACCAGGTCTCCTAGGTGTCAGGTAAACATCCGCCCCGTCCTCCAATCACAGCACTCTGCTAAGTGTGGTCGTGCTTCAATCACTGCAGATTGCTAGGCAACCATAGTTGTGTGAGAATCTGATGTATCAGAAGTCCAGCAAGTGCGGGGACACAGCAAAGCAACTTCAGCGTGTCTGTGTCGGCCCGGCTGAGGGGGGTGGCAACCACATCCCCTGCAGTCACGGACTCATGGCCGGGCCCCCCTGCCCCTGATCCAATGGCCACGCCCCCTGCAGTCTAACCCCGGGCCCCTTACTGAGTAAAGGCTGTAACACCCTAATGGCGGCCCTGGTGCCACCCCTATATGAGAGCAGTTTGTGGCACCCCATATCAGAGCACTTTGTGGCATTACTATTGCAGAGCACTTTGTGCCACCCCTATAACAGACCACTTTGTGGAACCCCTATATGAGAGCACTTTGTGGCATTAGTATATCAAAGCACTTTATGCCACCCCTATAACAGATCACTGTGTGGCACTCCAATACCAGAGCACTTGAGCCACACTTATAACGGATCAATTTGTGGCACCCCTGTAACAGAACACCTTGTGGCATCCTTGCCATAGTGCCTCCATAGCAGAGCTCGAGAGCCTGCCGTTGTGTTTCCATAACAAAGTCTGCTGTAGTGCTTCCATAAGAGAGCCTGTTGATTTGGTCTCCTGTTTCCCGTTTTGTTGCACAGATCAACCAATACATGCAGCCTTCGAAAAGTCTTAAAGACCATGGGTCTGCTCTAGTCACATGCTAGGCCCTATCTGAAGTGTCACAGGAAATCGTCTCTTTCTCTAGATCAGGGGCCTGAAACTCCAGGCCATGAGGGATGCACACGTACAAGTTTTAAAAATTTCCTTAGCATTTGTAATCAAATTACCAACTGTCAAACGCTAAGGAAATCCTGAAAACTTGCACTGTGTGGGCCCTGAAGGCCTGGAGTTTGAGAACCCTACTAACCCCTCCCATTGTGGGCTAGTCCCGACACTTGCCAGACTGTAGGGCAACAACGCGATAGGCATCTTGTGGAAAAGGAAACCATTATCAAGCAGTCCAGCTCCACACCGCCCTATAGCTCTCACAGAGGCCGTGAGCGGTGATCGGATCTTTACGGAGTGTATTTCATTTCCAGTAAGACACAATGGTCCCGGTTGTCTTCGCCATCCTCTAAGTGCTACAATATGGTGACAACAGAGATTAACATGTCAGGATAAACTCACTTTGACTCTTTCCTTGCTGCTTTGTGTCTATAATCCCCTGAGATGATATAAAAGCTCCTATTCTGTCCCTCCAGTAGTAATGTAGCAGTAGTGCCCTTTGTCTTTTTGAAGGGGCCACAATAAAAGACTTTGTTGTTGGGCTGAAACTTTACGAGTGTAGTTAATATTGGATTTGTACGGTAGCGATCTAGTAAGCCTTAAAGGGAATATATCTCCTTTTATATTTTAATATTTAATAATATTTGTTAAAAATAAAATATATCACTATTTATACCAAAATATTCTGCTTCTTATTAGGTTTTTTACTTTGATTTTTCAAGTTGTTATTATCGGTTTTACTGTTTTCTTTCCACATCTTTTTTATGGCGTATGTGTTACATAATCATTTGTTTTCCTGTTTTATCTGTCTACAGCATAGATGTTATATTCTGGACCCACGTTACATCAAGTGTCTGAACTATTAACTCTTCTGATATTTTTTGACTGTTAACTCACATACAAGTGTCCTCAGATAGCTTAAAGGGATCCTGTCACCTCCAAAACGCCTCCTAAGCTAGCAAAACATGTCCCTGCAGCATCCTATCACTAATCTCACACTCCTTTTGTCTCCTAGCAGCATCCTGTGAAAGTGCATAAAGTCGTTTTAATACTTACTCATTAGTGATTATAATTAGCAGTGGTATATTCTTTAGTCACCAAGGCGGGCTGTTTTGCAGGCTCCAGGATCCACCCTCTCTGTCTGTGTGCTCTGCTTGTGCAGGCTTTGCCCTCCCCCCTCTCTATCACTCACAGAATGCAAATCATTAGTCCTGCCTTCAGTTTCAGTTTCACAGCAGCACAGACAAGAGAGGCTGGTTCCTCGAGGCTGTAAAGAATATAGAGACAAAAGGAGTGAGAGATTAGTGATAGGATGCTGCAGGGACATGTTTTGGTAGCTTAGGAGGCGTTTTGGAGGTGACAGGATCCCTTTAAACTCGGTCACAGAGGTCATGTAAGAAGAATCCAGGAGCAGTGGTGATGCTTTCCGCTGAATAACTTGTATTAACTCCTTCACCCCCCCCCCCCCGTAATTTTTTATTTTTCGTTTCTTTCCTCCCCTTCTTCTAAGAACCATATGTTTTAATCTCTCCATCAATATGTCAATAAAGACACGAGGCCCTGTTGATCGTACTTTTGAATGAAATAATTTATTTTACCATAAAGTGTATAGGAAAACGGGAAAAATAGATTTTTATATTGTGATGCAGTAAATGGGAAGGGGAACAGCTCACTGTCAGTAAGGATCAGCTTCCACTGGTTCCAGGCCTGCAAGGACAACGCCCTGGTTGTGGGCTGGTGCAATTAGAAGAAGAAATTCCAGCAGGACGGTTCCAGTATTTTTCTTCTTTTATTAAATGATAAATAACATCCAAGTAATAGGCAGTACAAGTGTACAAACAGGCCAACGCGTTTCGACGCACTCAGGTCTTAATCATGGAACTGTCCTGCTGGAATTTCTTCTTTATATTGTGATAGTGCATTTCTGAATGTCACGATACAAAATGTGTTTTTTTTTAATAGTTTTAGTTTTAATGGGGCAAAAGGGGTAATGAGATAACTGAGGATCCATCAGTGAGCTCATTCTGAGGGTCCATTGGGAGAGCTTCTTTTCTAGATGACCGATCACCTTGCCCCCAGTGTAAACAGCACAAACGGAAAAGTAATCTCCGTAGAGCATTTACCCCGAGACCGGATTTAAGGGGTTCACCCAGTGGGGTAACTTGTAGCTCATGGGTCCCAATGCAAAAGCTCCAATGGGACCCCCAATCATTACAAATCTTTAATAGCATTGGTCTTTTCCTATAGGACAAAGAGACATTTTTGGCCCTCTAGTGTCCAGGGCCCGGGTACGACTGCACCCCTGGGTCCCTATCCAACTTCCGGATCTCATATTTAATGGTCCTTCAATAACTAATTAGATTAGGAAATAACAAGGAAGTTCAGCCTTTTCCATGAATGTGTGTCATACTGATATTTCAGGGATAGTGTCATCACTTCATCTCTTATATAATGGAAGTAAAAGTGAAGAAAAGTCACAGCTCTGACTATCCAAACCGTCCTCGTCATTGAAAGATGAGCACGTGTCTCCCTCTAGAGGCAGCGGATGTGTACTGCGTCTGTATTTTCATGAATTTGCTCACTAATACTAGTTTGGCTACCGCCTGATCATTAAGTACACACAATTTATTCCGAGCAGATGGCTGAAACGAGTCTATCAGTCTCCTGGTGAAACGCAATGAACCAGCGCTCATTCCTAAAGAGAGACAGAAATGTGATCACCAATGTCTAGATCAGTGAAATTGATAACTGGCAACTAAGCTAATGGATGAATATGATCATCGTCTAAGTATCTGGGGTGGACTGACCATACTCTGGTGGAGGCGCACAGCCAGAAGGGAGTCCAGCTTTTACAGCGTTATTCCCAAAACCAGTTATTATTTACAGGATTGGGGATGATAACTTCATTGCTCCGACCCCCAACAATCCTGAGATCAGGACTGATCCTTCAATACCTGAGCTCCACACTCATAGAGCAGAGGTCTGCATGCGCCATCTCCTCTGCATTGTCTATGGGACTGCTAGAAGTAGCTGAGCACTTTCTCCACCAGCCCCATAGACAATGAATGGAACAGGATTCGAGAATGCAACAGCGTTGTAAAGGAGGAGACTCAGTCATGGGCTTACTTATGTTACAGAAATAAAGAATTAGCAGTGCTAAGTGACAATCAGGCAAATCAATACACAGTCATATATAAAAAATAAATGCAATATTTTTACATTACGTAAGACACTAGATAAAATATTACTTAACGATTACCGTAACATAATCCCGGTCTCTTTTATCAGGGAAATGTCAGTGTCATCCCAACTCGTCACAACTTCCCCTTATATACTGTAGGTAATTCAGTATATCAATAGATAACTCAGTGTATCCCAATACAGTGTCTAACAGCGCCATGGTACAACCTGCTAAGCCACAAGTCAAATTCAAATTAGCAACAGTTCTGTACATCTGGACAGGAAGCAACAGCATGGCTCACTCCGATATTCTTTTTAAGGCAATATGCGTTCATCTATATTAGGTAGTCCGCATTCGGTCTTCGGTGCTTGACCTTCAGTGTCTGGTGTTTGGTGTTTAACCTTCAATATCTGGTTTTCAGTGCTTGATCTTCAGTGTCTGATTTTCGATGCTTGACCTTCAGTGTCTGGTCTTCAGGGCTTGATCTTCAGTGTCTGGTCTTCAGGGCTTGACCTTCAGTGTCTGGTCTTCGGTGCTTGACCTTCAGTGTCTGGTCTTCGGTCCTTGACTCTTCTGGTCTGCTGTCTTCATTCTGGTTCGCTTGATCTTCAGTGTCTGGTCTTCGGTGCTTGATCTTCAGTGTCTGGTTTTCGGTGCTTGACCTTCAGTGTCTGGTCTTCGGTGCTTGACCTTCAGTGTCTGGTCTTCGGTGCTTGACCTTCAGTGTCTGGTCTTCGGTGCTTGACCTTCAGTGTCTGGTCTTCGGTGCTTGACCTTCAGTGTCTGGTCTTCGGTGCTTGACCTTCAGTGTCTGGTCTTCGGTGCTTGACCTTCAGTGTCTGGTCTTCGGTGCTTGATCTTCAGTGTCTGGTCTTCAGGGCTTGATCTTCAGTGTCTGGTTTTCGGTGCTTAACCTTCAGTGTCTGGTCTTCGGTGCTTGACCTTCTGATTGATGCTTTACCTGTGGACTCTGATCTTTGGTACTTGACTTGTGGCGTCTGATCTTTGGTGCTTTACCTTCAGCGTTTGGTCTTCTTCTAAGACTTATAACTCAGGTCTTCTGCAAGAAGGTACTTCTACTGCAGTGGTAGCCTTTAGCCCGCTCAGCTGTTTACACATCCACTTCCCTACAAGTCTTGGCACCAACTCATCCCTCCTTTACCATCTCTCCTTTAAACTCTTCCCTCCAGGACTACCTGACCAGTCCCACCAGCTGATGGCGGTATTTACTTGCAAGTCCTTTGAGATGTTAGCTGAGTGCATCTTTTGTATGTGGGAGGAATGGATGAGGGGATAGGAAGGATTAAGGAAATGTGGGAGTGGGTGGGTTGGAATGGGTGTTGAGGATTAATAGGAGCAGATTGGGTGGGTGGGTTGGATAGGGGTATTGGAAGAATTGGGTGAACGTCGAGGACATGGGGGAATGGGTTGGGGAATATGGGAGGATTGGAATGATAATGATGGGGGGAATGTGGGTGTGTGGTTGGAATGGATGTGAAGGGGTTAATAGGGAGATGTGGGGGATGGGTGGGGTGTGTTGGAAGAATGGGGTGAATGTCAGGGGTGATGGGGGAATGGGTGGTGTGATATGGGGGGATGGGAATGATTGGAAGGAATGTGGGGGATGTGGGTTGGAATAGGTGGGGAGGGGTTAATGGAGAGGTGAGGGGGATGGGTGGGGTGGAATATAGAGAGGATAGGGGAATTGGACAGATGGGGTGAACATGAAAGGGATGAGAGAATGGGTGGTTGGATGTGGGGGAATAGGAAGTAAGGGGGAAATCTGGAGGTGGGTGGGGGGATTGGAGGGGTGGGGAATGATGGTAATGTGGGGGGTTGGAATGAGTGGTGTGAAATGTGTGGGCGCTTGTGGGGTCGGGTGAGGAGTCCTGAGTATGTGTGAGGTTTTTTTGGTTGCTTTTAAATCCTTCCGTGAGATCAGAATCCGCAAAACGTCAGAATCTGAAATCGTTTAGATATTTGTAGTGAACTCACTTAATTTAGAATCGATTTGCTCAT
This sequence comes from Allobates femoralis, assembly GCA_033576535.1. Taxonomy (NCBI): domain Eukaryota; kingdom Metazoa; phylum Chordata; class Amphibia; order Anura; family Aromobatidae; genus Allobates; species Allobates femoralis. The sequence continues at coordinate 78,523,456 of JARQOC010000007.1, forward strand.
CCCTAACTGTAAATGGAAGGAAGTCGTACAGATCCATGACCTGTGGGGCGCTGCACCCTCCATCATATCCCACTTTGGGTCATTGCAGTTACTGTTCTGCAGTCAGGACGGTAGCGCTCGTTCCTTTTCGGTATCTGTTATTTTGATTGTTACCATTGACAGTAAATATTTACATGTTTTGCTTTCTTGTAAACACTTGTGCGTCTGTGCTTCCTCCATATGTGGTGTGCCGCGCAGGGTAAACACTGGAGGAGGTGTCAGGATCCTCTTTGTTGATTCCGCGAGGTTTTGCATTTTCACACAATTCTATATTGTAACACATGACAATCCCAAGATGTGGAGGCGTCTTTTATTATTGGTGTTTTGTGTGTATACCGTGTGCACATGGTAATGGACAGCTATATGAACTTAGAAATGCAGGAAAGCGTACCCATTTCTGTTTCCATGAACAGCGCCACTCTTGAGTGCATAGGTTGTATTTGGTATTGCAGGTTAGCTCCATACACTGAATATGAAGAACAACTATTTATGATATAATTTGACATTTTTTTTTAATTTCATCATCTCCTGGTCACTAGGATGGGCTCGGTTGTGTGCTGCAGGATTGAGTTTGTCCAATAAAGCAGGAAAAATCTACATACCGTATATTAGATGTAGCCCAGGTATCTGCAGGGAGGTCTTCATTCGTCTTTGTTACAGCACAGGGACTCTGCTTGGTCCAGAGTAAGCTTCACATTAAGAGATTATTGGTGAACATGAAAGGGTTACCAAACCTTCTCTCCTATAAGGGCTTGTTCTAACATTGGGGAGATTGCCATGAACTGGCACTAACTTGGGGGCCCCATTCTGTTTTTGCTGCTATGGCTCAATTGCTACAGAACCTCAAATTACAGCCGCTGCAGAACTTCATATAAACACTTCAGCTGCTGCAGAACATAATCAACACCTCAGTCGCTACAGAATATTATCAGACATTCCCCAGCTGCTGCAGAACATCATATGTCATGCCTTAGCTTCTGCAGAACATTATACATATTCTCATCTGCTGCAGAACATAATTGATGCCTCAGCTTCTGCTTAACATTATAACATATTCCTCATCTGCTGCAGAACATAATTGATGCCTCAGCTTCTGCAGAACTTATAACGTATTCCTCATCTGCTGCAGAAATAATTGATGCCTCAGCTGCTGCAGAACATTATAACATATCACTGAGCGGCTGCAGAACATCATAATTCATTCCTCATCTGCTGCAGAATATAAAATATTCCTCATATGCTGCAGAACATCATAATTTATGCCTCAGCTGCTGAAGAACATCATAATTCATGCATCACAGTTTGCAGAACATCACGATATACACCTCAGCTGCTGCAGGACCCCGTATGCTTCAGCTTTTCACACAACATAATATACACCTCGGCTGATACAGAACATAATCGTACACACCTCAGCTGCTGCAGAACATCACAATACACACCTTATTTGCTGCAGAACCTAAATGCTTCAGCTTTTGCTCAACATCATATTATACACCTTGGCTGATTCAGAACATCATAAATTCCTCATCTGCTGCAGCGCATCATATTTCACACCAAACCGTCCTAAGACACCCGTAAGCTTTTGTATAACATCATGATATACCTCTTGGCTGATGTAGAACATGATAATAAATGCCTGAGCTGCTGCAGATCCTCATAATACATACCTGAGCTGGAGCCAAACATTGCAATACACACCTCAGCTGCTGCAGAAACATGATGATGCACCATCATAGTGCGCACATCAGCGGTGTATTATCCCATATTCTCTGTTTCTTTTATTTTTTTGTATTGACTAGTTATTAGAAAAAAACAATGGATGGCAGACGGGTGACCAGATGGGTTAGAATTGGGCGTGAAGCCGATCTATCACTCTGCCACTTTAAAAGTCTTCTCACAATTCCTCTTCTCGCAAATCGGCTGCCAACACATTTGGCGAGAGCGTCGGTGCCAGATGCAAATAACCTGGCGGGCGAGGTGATGTCAATCTGACTGTAGAAGATCGACCCAGGCAACAAACTCTTTCTATAGAGGCCGTGAAATAATAAATCAGAATTTCTGATGGAGCCTCCTGTTTAAATGGGCACAAAACCCTGATTTCAGTAATACATTGCTGATCGGCCTCAGTCCTGGTTCACAAATCTGATTGGTTGTTATTGTTTGTAAACTGGAGGAAATGCGCTAATATTCTCCTGATAGACGCCTCTTTCTCTACCGTTGGCCTCAGTTGTTAAGAAATAGCGGCACAATAAGTTTTTGGTGCATTTTTGGTGCAGATTTTCGTTAGAATGGGTAAAATCTGCAGCGAAATTACGGAAAGAATTGACATCTGTAGAATGATTTCTGCACCAAATCTGCAAGGAGAAAAGGCTCAACATGTGCATCAAAACACACACACGGCCCACGCTACGTGCGCACGCTGAGTGTTTAGTGCAGACATTTTTGCATCAATTCTGCATCACCTGGCAGAAAAGCGCATCAAAAAGCGACATGGATTTTACACATCGATGGTGTGTTTTTACAGTGAATTCATTTATATTACAGCCTGGTTGAGAGAAGGAGAGAGAGAAACGAGACTAGAGGAAAGAGGAGAAAGATGAGACAGGGAGGAGAGAGAAGAGAGAGTGGAGATGGAGAGAAAAGAGAAGAGGAAAAGGAGAGAGGGTAGAGTGGAGAGAGAGGAGATAGAGTGGAGAGAAGAAGAGAAAGGAGACATAGACGAGGAAGGAGAGGATAGAGAGAGAAAAGAAGAGAGGAAAGAGGAGAGAGATGAGACAGGGAGGAGAGAGAAGAGAGAGTGGAGATAGAGAGAAAAGAGAAGAAAAAACAGGGGAGAGAGGAAAAGGAGAGAGGATAGAGTGGAATATAGTAGAGAAGAATAGAGAGGAGAGAAGGAAAGAGAGGACAGAGAGAGAAGGGAGGAGAGAGGAAAGAGAGAGACAGTAAAGAGAGGGAAGAGAATAGAGAGAGGGAGGTGATGGAGAGAGAAGAAGAGAAAGGGAGAGAAAAGAGAAGGAGGGAGAAGAAGAGAGAAGGGCGGGAGAAAGGAGAGGGAAAGAGGACGGAGAAAGGGAAGAAAAAGGAATGCGAGAGAGACAGTAGAGAGATGAAGAGAAGAGAGAGGGAAATAAAAGAGAAAGGGAGGGAAAAAAGAGAAAAGAGAGCGAGGAGAAAGGAGAGAGACATGAGAATGAATGATTATATGTTCAGTACATTTAATAAAGGATGCATTTTTCTTTTTTTGTTTAAGAAATCACACTGAATTTGCATCAATCAATGTACTGTGTGAACACACCTGCATTGTCACAGCATTTTTTCTTGACTACACTGAAGTCAATGGGTGAAAAATGGCTTAGACTATTGACTTAAAAATGTGCATACCCACACCCATCATAGACCCCACCCTGTGAATTCTGGGACTCGGAAAGTCTTTATTTTTTTTTAATGAATGCAGGGGTGGGGAAAGCCAGTCCTCGAGGGCCGCCAACAGGTTTTGTTTTCAGGATTTCCTTAGCATTACACAGGGGTTGGATCATCACCAGTACAGGTGATTCAATCATAACCTGTGCAATGCTAAGGAAATCCTGAAAACAGGACCTGTTGCGGCCCTCGAGGACTGTTGTTCCCCACCCCTGCCCCAAGGGTATGTGCACAAGTGTTAGGATTTGGTGCAGATATTTTTGCACCACTTGGAAGGAAAAATGTAGCTACAAAAATGCATATTTTGCCCCGTTTTCCATGCAGATTTTTCCCATTCATTACAATGGATGAAATTTGTTGCAAAAAGTTGCAAGAACTGAGATTTATTTCTGCTCCAAATCTGCAAGGAAAACTGTTCACCTTGTGCAGGAGACGTCCGGATTCTCATGGACTTTGCTGCATCATTTGCTGGTTTTGTGACATCTGAACTCAATAACGCGATGTGTGCACACCGCCTGACCCTCGCACGGTGAGTTCCCTTCAGTGACAAAACACTTTAGGGATCGTTTCCAAGTCACGACATTTATTAGGTGTAGAGGAAATTGGAAAGCTACAGCTGCGGTTTCCAGAGTTAATTGGAGAGGGCTTGTACGTTGGGACATCACAGTTGGAACGTTTTAGTGTTTTCTTTAGAACCTGTGACGAGCCGGTGAATACCCCTCCGAGGCAGCACATGGTCATTTCCAAGCCTCATTTCATGTAATTATGGCATCGATGGGTCCCTGTCAGTCATTTTAATGGGCTCCCGATACAAAAAAGCCCCGGAACATTGTATGTGCCGGCTAATTAGCGGAGACTCCCCTTAGTATAATGCAGTAAAAATGCCATATTCTATTGTGCAGTTGGCTTTATGTTTTGATATATTTTGTTGATATTTTCCGGCCTTTTATTAGCCAGCTGGATACTTTATACATATTTCAGCAGGGCTGCGTGTGCTCAGCTCATGTGTATGGCTTGGATGACGCATGGGAATAAATGGCAGATTGTGAATCATCAATTGTGCAGATTTTTATTACTCCTAATTTGTATTTAGCTTTACACGTCGCCTGTTACTGTGTAATTCCCATATCCCCTCAAAAGCTAAACCCTTGTTCTCAGTGGCATAACTTGAAACTCATGGGCCCTAGTGCAAAAGCTCCACTTTTGGGTCCCCCAATTATTGCAAGTGTGGCGCCCTGGCGGTCCGGTCGCCACTAGAAGTTGCAGCAACTGGGTTCGGGTTCAGTCACCCACACACACACACACACAACACATGTCGGTCCCAGGGTGAGGACTCTAGAGCCAGCTGTGGGATGGCGGGGTGAGACAGGTGGTGGGTGGAGAAGTTAGCGTTAGCACAGGAAACGGTCAGGAAAGAGAGAACAATATCAGGAAACGCAGGATGTTCGTTAGTTAGCCCGAGAGCCAGCCTAGGAACAGTCTTAGAAACATCAGGAGTAGGGAGACGGAGGAGAACACATGACTGTGAGGACACAGTCCCGGCGGCCTGTACCATCATGAGGCTTGTTCCGGGTCCTGGGCTACAGACCGTAGAGACAGGAGAAGTCCTAGGGGTGTGGATAGTGAGCAATCCACCCGTGCGTCCGAATTAGCTGGGAAGATGAAGGACGGGGCAGGAACCGGGTTACCGGCCCTGAAATGGCAAGGACGCTCCACAATCCAACCATGAAAGTGGTCGGTCGCGGTCTCTTTATGTCCCGTGACCCAATCCTCCGGCGCAGCAAAGAGAAGGCCGCAGGACTAGGGCCAGGGTACCAAGCAGGTCGCCCAATGAAGGCCCGTGGCCACTAGATCGGAGCTTTGTTCGCAGAAGTGCAAGGAAGAGATGCCCACGGAAAGGAACACAAAAGGGGGTGACCTGGACGAGCCAGCCCGGCTGCTAAAGATTACCGGAGCCGCCACTGTTCTGGCTTGTAACTTGAAACACCTGACGAGAAAAACCAAGTAAACCAGGTTGAAGCTCAGCCTTGTGTCAGACTGTTCATTCTGCGCCTGAGGAGAGGTAGATTGGAACACCAAGCTGGCAGTGGGAGCCTGCCTGAGAGTGTCCTTGATCCCTGCCAGTAGCCTACTCAGCTCTGCTGGCCTTTTATTCCCCAAATCACCTTTAAGGCCCCATGACGCGGCACGATGGTGTAATGATGTCGGCAACGATCTTGTGGGCGCGCGGTCGTTAGGATATCGTTTTGACATCGTTGGTAAGATGTCACACGTCTAGATATCGTGGACGACTCACCAACAATGTTGTGAGCAGGTATCATTCGCAAACGATCCCTGCTCATTGCTGTGAATGGGTAAAGTCGTCCACAACTTAGTTATCGCAGTGTCACACACAACGATATACGAGGTTGGCTGATCGTTGATCGTGTGGTTTGAGAACATGTTCTCAAACCTGCAATCAGCGACCCAACGATTTATTGTTACAACTTGGCAGAGTCACATGCAACGAGGTTGCAACGTAGTCGCTGGTACGCCTCCAAACCCGTGACGTATCAAGGATGTCGTTAACATCATGCCGTGTAACAGGCCTTTATAGACTTTTCCGTTGCCCTGGGGACCCAGTCTTCCCGTGGAGAGCTAAACCATCACCGCTGCTACTCCCATCATCCCCAGAGGTCCCGATTGCAGCAGCGGCCCTAAAGGCCGACTTCTACGGGTGGTGTCAGGGAGATATATCGCCATCAAAAATGTCTCTGCTGGTTGTGGCGTGACAAGGTACCCTTAAAGAAGTCACTTGCCATACATATGTATTTATTTTTACTTTATATACCGTAAATGCCGCTGTTCTCTGGAATCCGGCAATATTTTTCTTTTGTTCTAGCGCCTCTTCCTTCCTTTGATACGGCTTCTTATTTCTTGCATGTAAATCTAGTATTTTAGCCAACCCGGCGGGGTTCTCAAGTCTTGTTCTCAAGTCTAGTTGGCTAAAAGACTAGAAGACAATCATGGAAGGAAAGATAAACCTTATCCCAGGAACAGAGAGTCGCCGAAACAAAAGAAAAGCAACGCCGGATTCGGCAGAACTTTGACCTTTGGACGGGACAAATTACATATTTATGTGAACTAATTTAGAATCTTCTTTTTTTGTATAGATCATACAGTAACCTAGAAGTCTCCATGTGGCTCTTCAGCTGTTAACAAACTCCCAGCACGTCCTATGAGTGTTCAGCCATTAGGGCGTGCTGGAAGTCGAAGTTTAGCAAAATCTTAAGGATGAAGACCGCCGCCGCATGTCCGTGAGACTCTCTCATAGATAATAATTGCAAGAAAGTATTCCACTTATCTTATCATCAAGGCCGGTTGGGTTTTGAAAATTTCACTTGCAGCTTAAAAAAACAAAACCCTTTCTCCATATTGTGGATTCTCGGCAGTGTTCCACCGCTTGAAATGTCACGTATAAATAAAAGATAGCCAAGGAGATTTTCTTCTTTCTTCCCAAGGCATATTGTATTGCACTACAGAAAGGAAAGATTTATACAAGAACATTTTTTTTCTATTCGTGTGGGTTATTAAACATTATTATACAGTCGGGTTGGAAAGGGTGGATAAATCACAGAATTCTTTAACTACTGTTCTGTTCAGTTTCGCCATATAACAAAAGGGATCTGAAACTAATAAAAGATGCCACCCACTATGAGAGACTCTGGGTTCATGTACAGAGAGAAGAATGCCTCAGGGAGAACAATAAAGGCTTGTCTAACGAGCTTGCAGATTATGACAATAGCCGACTAGAAAGAACTCGGAAACCACCATTTCCATCAGGATCATCTCTCATTAGAGGTGTCTGTCTGTACGGATTGTATTTTAAAGACTGTAGAGTCTCTGACGAGAGAGGGCCGCGTGTGTGATGGCGGCACCGTTGGATGGAAGAGGAGAATGCTCAAGGTTGTGTTGGTCCAGATAATCCTACAAAATAGGTCCAGAGGAGGCAATCCCGTTTGACCCCAATTTCGGAGCCCTTGGGTTTTTTGGCCAACCAGTAAGCCTCTTCATTCCCCGATGCTCTTGTTTTAAATAAGGAGAGCAGAGAAAGATGCTGTCCAACATCTGTGCCAGCGGCTTTTCTAGCTGATGTTAAAAGTGGGTTACATTCATAGTTTTTAAGGTTGAAAATAGACTTTAAATCCATCTATTTCAACCCATGGCTAATGTTGATCCAGTGGAAGGCGTTATAAGGCCTTGTGGCAACATTAAGCTCCACAACTTGTTGAATCTTCTCCCCAAAAGACCTCAGACACCAACTAATTCATCAAAATTAGTGGATTTGGTCAACTATAACTGCTCTTTGAGCCAGACTAAAGGGCCCGTTACACGCGGCAATGTGTCAGAGATTCGACCAACGATCCGGCGTGGCCGTCATCGCTGGGACATCATTTAATGATCGCTGCTGAGGTGTCACACGTACAGATATCGTGAACGACGCAGCAACGATTCCGCAACAAGCGAACTATACTTGCGGTCGTTTGGTTGCCTATGTGTTTGGTCGCCTACATGCTTCAGTTCTGAATAGACGAAGTTGTGAACGAGATTGTTGGAAAGGTGTCACACACAACAATGTCGCAGGTTGAATGAACGACAGATTTATGGACATGTTCATAAACCTACGATCAACGATCTAACGACTTATCGTTGGTCGTATCTACGTGTCACATGCAACAACATCGTTATGACGTCGCTGCACCGCCCCAAAAGCCGTGACGTACCAACGATATCGTTAACAATGTCGTAGTGTGTAACAGACCTTTTAGTCAGGAGATGAGATAACTTTGGCAACCACTCTTCACTCTTTTCCTTTCTTCCAAGCCAACATTTGTGTGTATGGAGGAGTCGGGAAAGATAGCCGATGACTGGGTGCTCAGCTGTCATCTACCATATGTGCATGGCTAACCTAAGGGCAAAAGGACATACTTTTACTCTCTAAGGAATGGGGATCAATAGATATGTTGTATGTATCCTCTGGAAGCCTTCATTCATTTAAAGGTTAAATCGGACAGCAATTCTATGTTAGTTATAAGGCTGGTTTCACACTGCAGTTTTTTCCCTGATCAGGTTTGTGTGCCAGAGAAAAACTATAATTGAAAGATTGACGCCTGTTCTGGGTTTTGGAGACACTCCTGGTTTTGACACACAAACCAGATCGAACCTGATCAGGAAAAAAACTGCATTGTGAAACCAGCCTACGGCTGGCTTCACACCACGGTAGAATCAGGTCCGGGGCTGTCCGATGTAAACCTGACAGCCCCGGACACGATTTTTATTTTCCCAAATAATTTTTATTAAGCATGTCAAAATACAGTTGCTAGATGTCAGCATACATCATTACGTATATAAACAAATCTTTCTCGAACAACTCTCATCCCCCCTCTCCCCCCTCCCGGACACGATTTTGCAGTAATGCAGCCCTATGGGGCCGGATGGAACCAGATGGCAGGTGTGTGCCATCCGGTTTCCATCTGTCCTGGAGGATCCGTGAGAATTCGGATTTTCCTCCTGACACAAAAAACGTTGCTTGCGAAAAATCTACTCAAATTGGATCCTCCGGATCCGGGGCAATCCGGCGCTCCCTAACGTGGGAGTGTATGGCGCCAGATTGACCCAGATCCGGGAGGATCCAGGAACCGGACAACAGCGGCTGAAGTTTAGCAGTGAGCGCTGCTAAACTTCAGCACCACCGGCTGTCTCCTGCACATATTTCAGGACCAGCCTAAGTCAATTAGTGATGGGCTTCACCCACACACAGCCAATCTTAAAATGAACATATCCAGGGGAGGGAGAGAATGTATGCTGTGGACAACCAAAAAAGCCTACAATACCTTGCCCTACTCACTAGTGAGAGCTTTCCATTCAAAGAGCTCTCACTGGGGAGTCAGTTCCCATTGTTTAGTGAAGGGAGTCGGCAATTTGAGTCACATCATTCACGATCGGCACATAACTCATGAACACCAGTGATACTTGCCGAGTTATGCGAATACTGTACTATATAAGTAATGAATAGTAATGAGTATATTTGCTCATCACTAGTGATAAGTGCCTGATCAATGGAGGTACAAATATTGAGACTTCCACGAATTTCAAGAACGTGACTGTTGAGTGTCTAGTTTTAATGGAGCAATGGTCATGTATTTGCACCACCATGCTATTCACTGTCTACAGGACTGACCAAAATAACAGTGTGCAATACTTTGCTATCTCCAATAGTCCCATAGACCGTAATTGGATCTGTGATGTGAATAAAGGCCCTGTTACATGCTACAATGTCCCAGTGATCCGACCAACAATCGGGTCACTGGGACATCGCTAGCTGATCGGTATCTGATGGCTGGTGAGCTGTCACACAGGCATACTCACCAGTGGACCAGCGACATCGCGGAAAAGAATAAAATATTCTTTCCACGATGTCTAGCTCCCGCTGCCAGGCTGCGGTAAGCAGGAGCAGGCTGGTAACCATGGCAAACAGGGGGTATCTAGGCAGGGCGCAGCGCCTAGTTACCCGATGTATACCCTGATTACCAGTTTTCTCCGCTTATAGGCTGGTATCCAAGGTACACAGTGGGTAACTAGGGACAGCGCTGTCCCTAGTTACCCTCTGTTTACCTTGAATACCAGCCTGTAAGCGGAGAAGGCTTGTAACCAGGGTATATAGCGGGTAACTAGGCACTGCGTTCTGCCTAGATACCCGCTGTTTACCATGGTTACCAGCCTGCTTCACTTATCGCTGGTCGTTTGGCCCCTGTCACACATGCCGATGTGTGCTGACCAGCGGACGACCAACGACAGATTTATGGTCCTGACCATAAACCAGCGATCAGCGAGCTGTCACACACAGTGACATCGCTACGAGGTCGCTACAATGTCACAAAAGCAGTGACATTGCAACAATATCGTTAGCGACATTGTTGTGTGTAACGGGCCCTTTAGTCTTGGTCATTTTCTAAGAAAGTACTCGCTGAGTTAAATGAAGTGATGATGACACACATGCATTATCGAATCATTCACTGTTTATGGGACTGGCAGCAGAGTATCAGTATTTATATCAGTCCCATAGACAGTGACAGGTCAGCAATGTGCATGCGCATCTGTCACCATCACATTACTGAAGCTGGAGACTCCAGAATAATTTTTTTAGAATTTGTATGTATGAAGGGGAAGACCTGACATGTCATCACACATTATAGCTTAGATCACCAGTCATAGCCTCTCACCTAGCCAAATCATATCTCATACTTTGCACTAATGAGGAGAAAACACTCCGAAACACGGTGTCTGCAAGTTGAGAATATGATTTGGCTTATATCCTTGGTTTTATGAGAAGGCTCGTTAAAGGGTCAATATTGACTTTTAGGATTGCTACTGCCAATAGGTGGCGCTAGAGTTCCAGTCCTCCTTAAAGAGGCAATTTGCATATATTAGGAGGCTAGTTCCAGCAGTTGGTTCCCCAGTGATCTATCACTTATCCTGTAGATTAATAATTTGTTATGGTGTGGTGTGTCACCCTCTATAATTACCGTATGTGTAAATGTACATTGTGTTGAGTTACTGCCTCCATCTTTACTGCTGTACTCACAGTAATGGTCCAGTAAATGACTTAAAATAACGCTACCCTTAAAGGATCTGGCTTTTCTTGCATTCCACTAATTTTCTCTTTTTGTTATTCTATTGCAGGTAAGAAAATACTATTTTCTTCAAGTGTGAAATTCTCTTGTCTGTAAGTAGAAAACCATGATCAACGTTTATTAAAAAGTTATTTAAACTTGGAAGATGACAGCAAATTAGACTCCAACTTTCCCCCATGCGTTACTTTGTACATGTTTTGGACCCTGAGTGTCCTGTTATTTCTTTGGCTTTTATTATGGGGAAATGGTGACACATTTTTACCACAATTCTGTTCATTGTCTACGGGACTGACCAAAGTAACAGTGCAGTGCTTGTCTATCTGTGCCAGTCCCATAGACTGTGAATGGACCGGTGATGCGCCTGAGTCATTGACTTGTTCTAAGAAAGTAGTTCTAGAGGTAAATGAAGTGGAGTGTAATGCATCCTCATCACCGATTCATTCACTGTCTATGGGACTGGCAGCAGACTACTCTATGTATTATCTACAACTTACACCTTCTGTTTGGAGTAAGGTAACTGGGTACCATCATCCCAGAGGGAGGGTAGGTTCAATGCCCCATGGCGTGTTGTGATAATGGCGGTATTGACCTCTAACAGTAACGTTCTACCAGAGAGGAGGTAACTGTTTGTCCCGGTTATGGGGTCACTAGGTGAGCATGCATAGTTTTGGGCGCACTTTAGCTAGAGATAAATTGAGGACTGAAGTTCACTTGGTGCCGCTGTTACTTTGTCACTGCAGAAGTGAATGGAGCCACAATGCAACATCTATACTACCGCGTAAGGCAAGTTGCCAAGATTCCAGTTGAGCCTGTTGGGTTCACTTTAAGGAGGACCAGATTATTACTCCTGACTAGTGATGAGTGACCACTACCATGGTCGGGAGCTCTGTCCACAAAATGAGCAGTTGGACACGCAGACGGGATCAACTCGTTTAGCAAAAATAATGGAAGTCTCTGGGGGACTTGAGCATTTGTCCGGTAGATCTTCTAGAAAAATGGTGGAGTTGACTTACAATATAGTTGGCACACGAGTGGAGCACTGGCAGACACAGACAGAAAAGGGCCCCTGTGCAAAAATTATATATGGGCCCTTTACAGCCCAAGAGCTCTTAAAAATGCTAAATTGCATCGACTTTGGGGTAGAAATGGGCCCCTTTATCTCATCAGCCCTTGTGCGACTGCTCAGGTTGCACCAATGGTATATCCGCCCCTGGAGTGGAGCCCATCTGAGAGTACGACTGGTCGTTTTGAGAACTGAGCACCCGACCATGGTCCATGGTAGTGCTCGCTCATCATGGCTCCTGACATACTGTATGTATGGAAAATTATTGTGGATCATCTTTTATTAGAATCCTGTGTTGCACCTCTCCTCTACTATTCCTCTTAGAAATGTATGTATAAATTGATAACTGGGTGTTACTTGTCCCGACAGAGACTAACATTGTTAAAAGAACTGTGAACTGACAGTGGAGAGGGTGCAGGAGTCCACCTCCTTGACAAGATCAATGGTGACGCCTAGTGGTCAACCTATTTAGACATTTTCAAAGGGAATAACTAAGGCTGCCTTCACATTAGCGTTTGTGTCTGCATGCTGATGGCATGCAGACACAAACGCTGTCAAAAGCAGGGTCCAAATGATGTGTCCGCAGCGGATAATGTCCGCCTGCGGACACATCACTATGGAGCCCGGCAGCCAATCGGCGCTGTCCGGGGGCGGGCCGGGGGTGGAGTTCAGCGCCGGAGATCTCCGCCCCCCGGCCGCCGGTAAGCACCGGGACGTGTCGGCGGGGAGAACAGCTGATCTGAAAGCTGTTTGAATCTTCCCGCGCCGACATCTCCTCTCAGTGTCGGCGCGGATGTCGGCGCGGGAAGATTCAAACAGCTTTCAGATCAGCTGTTCTCCCCGCCGACACCGCTATGAGATTACAGGCGGCGGGGAGAAGGAGGACAGCAGAGCGTCAGCTGATCTCCCGGTGGCCGTCGGTGAGCTCCTGTGACATCACCGCCGGCCACCGGGAGATTTTTCAATGGGTCCGCAGCGTTCTCCCGCGCTGTCAAGCGCTGAACACTGCGGACCCATTGAAGACAATGCATGTTTTGTGCGCTTGGGGACGCTTGCCGATTTTCCAAGCTCCCTGAGCGCACAAAAAATGCAACATGCTGCGTCCCGGGTGCGGATGCTGGACACCGGAAGGAGCAGATATCGTCCGCATCTGCACCCGAACGCAGCAAACGCAGGCACCATGCGTTCCTATGTTAAACATAGGAACGCAGTGCGCATGCGTTTGAATGCGTATGGCAACGCAGCATACGCTGCAGCGCCAAACGCTAATGTGAAGGCACCCTAAGTTGACCAATAGGTGTTACCACTTATTTTGTCAAGGGGATGTAGCCATATACTGTTTTCCACTATCAGTTCACAGTTCTTTGGACAATGTTAGGGTCCCGTCAAACTTCGCGACTTTCCAGCGATCCCGACAACGATACGACCTGGTAAGGATCGCTGGAACGTCGCTACGTGGTCGCTGGTGAGATGTCAAACAGTCAGATCTACTCAGCGGCCCGTATAACGACCTCGGCGGTTGTTGGGACCCTGTCACACAGCAGCTAGTCTGACAACTCAGACCTACGTGGCCGAGTTCTGAGTCTCCAATGAGGTCGTTGTTAAGGCGTCAAACACACCGATGCATGCTGCCCAGCGGGAACCCGACGATCAAAAAACGGTCCAAGCCATGTCGACATGATCGGTGATCTCACAGCGCGGGCCCGATTGCTGCTACGTGCCAAACATAGCGAGATCACTGTTGTGTCACAAAACCTGTGACGACAGCAATCTCGCTATGTGTGACGGGGGGCTTTAGTCTCTTGTCGGGACAGGTAACACCCAGTTGTCAATTTATGGATACATTTCTAAGAGGAATAATAGAGCGATGATCCAGCACAGCGTTCTAAGACATGATCAGGAATTCCTAAGTTATGGAAAATTAAAGTATTTTATAAAACAGAAATGTTTGACAGGATAACGAGGCCCCTTTAAGGAAATCCTCAAAATCTTTCACCTGTGCACAGTCCATCCTCAGTCATTACTTTGGGTGGTCTCCTGAGAGTGGCCGCCCCTTTATGTGTCCTTCTTGATCTATGTTACCCTGATGGTTAATTTGCTGATGCAGCGAAGGTAACATCGCCTCTCTATTTCTGTAATGAGACTATTTATTGCTGTGTGATTGGCATTCCCTGATGATGCCCACGGGTTAGTGTAATAAATACTGAGATGTAATGAAGGTTTAATAATACATTGAGCATAGACCCGAGCTAATGTGCACATCACACAACAGTGGACACCTATGCTGCTAGTGCTTTGAAATACACAGAAATACCCATATATACTGTATCCTCTGTATTAAAGGGACAAATCTGTTAATTACCAATCCACTTTTTAGGTGATTAATGTAAGAATGGTCACTGGGAACCCTACAATCACTAGTTTGTGCAGATTCCAAATCGTCGCCATATCTTATCTACATTTGAAGAATCACCACCAATTTCCCTCTTTCAAGTTGCCGTAATCCAATGTAGATTAGGCTATTGGGAGGTTTGAGAACACAATGTCCTCCCTAAGGAGTGTTTCTTGGGGTTCCACAGCTGTAGGTACAAGTGGTAGGTACAGTTACGAAGGGTGAGGATGACCTGTTCTTTGGAAATGTTATGATTATCAGATTGGTTACGGTTAGACACCCGACACGCCTACACAGGAGGCCGGAGGATAAGGCCCAGGCAGTGGGCGGATGTTGGCATGACGAGGTTTTGCAGGGAGGTGGGGGAAGAGTAGGGTACTTGGTGGCTCTTTAATGCCAGAGTGGGGCAGTCCAGTTTATCACCCTTTGGGCCACAAAACGACTCCTTTCATCCCTTATTTTCCAAGCTATTTTGGGAATTTGGTAGTCTACGGATCATGGTGGCTATTGGTATGTGGCGTGGTACTTGAAGTTGTCTTAAATTGGGACGGGGAACCATCAGAATATGGATCTCTCAATTATAAGCTCAGTTATTTAGTCTGGTGATTTGTGGGATTTACGGCAAGGGAATGTCAGGTTCTTGGTTATTGGGTCTTTCTCATGGGAACCCCTTTTGATTATGGTGTTCCGGAGCAAGTTGGTCATGGCTGGAAGTAATCTTGTTTACTATGGTTGATTAGGATCATCGGATTTTGGAGCTCCAAGGACATTACCACGCTTTTCAAAACTTTTTTTTAAAAAGTGTTTGAAGTTCTTTTAATTCAGGCTGCTGTGGCCAATATTATCCAATTTATTGAGTGTCTTTATTTGGCAGGTTTGGTGGATGGTAAGGATGGGGGGAAGATGAGATAGTAACTTGACCACCGAATAATCGACATTACTAGCGTCATGATGACATGCTTCCCTCTCTGGCTGTGGCCTAATATACACAATGTTCAGCACAGCGCCGCTCACTTTGTGAATGGGGGCCAGAACCACAGTTCTCCACAACGGCCACTACCCAGTGAACAGGAGCTGGGCTGTTTGGCTTCTCTTTTTATTTACATCCATTGATTGCCAGATCTAGGAACAGCTGATATATGGGAAGGTTGGATGGATATTTCCGGTAGCTATCCAATTCCGTCGATAGGACATCAATATCATAAGGGCCTGGAAAAAAAAACTCTTATATGGGTCCAAAGTGGTCAGTTTTGGCTCCTATTTTATTCTCGCTGCTCCTCTGGATGTTCAATTTTTTATTTTATCTGACATATGATTCCAGAGATGTTCCACTTTCATCCATTCAGTCATGTCTGGCTATTCGATACCTTGTGAACCATTGTCCTCCAACCTTCTCTGTTTGTCACCGCATCCTTCAGTTCTCTGATGTTCATCCCCGTGTCTGCCATGATGTGTCCAGTCAACGGGTCTTAGGTCTTCCGTGACCTCTACTGCCAATAACCATACCAAGCATCATGTCCTTCTCCAGGAACTTGCTCTCATCACATGGCCGAAGTCAGACCAGTTTCTGTTTTATGGCTTTTACTATCAGGGACGTCTTTCATTGACACCTTCCAGAACAACCTTATTTGTGATCTTGGCTCCACAGGATTTGTAGGAGTCTCCTCCAGCACCACAGTTTGAAGGAATCACTCTTTCTTTGATCACCCTTTGTCATGGTCCACGTCTCGCACCCATACAATGCTATTCGAATGCAATGGCTGTGACCAATCGTCGTTTGGTGGTGATCGAGATGTCCTTGCACTTTCACAGTTGCTCCATGTTCATCATTGCCGCATGACGCGTTGCAAGCCGCCGCTTGATTTCAGCTGTAGAGCCGCCATTACAATCAATGAGGGACCCCAGAAAGATGAAACACTCTGCCATTTCTATTTCTTTATTTTTGATCTTCAGATTCACCTTCTTGCTGGCGGCAGTCATTATGTTGGTCGTGTTCACATTCAGATGCAAACCAATCCAAAGATGTAGGGTTTTATATTTAGGGGGTGTGGCTCACAGGATCCTCTGGGGCGTGCCATTAGACTGCTCTGCATAATTACCCTGTGAATCACGCCCCTTTTGTACAGACCATAAAAATTGGTACTACGTAAAAAGGCCCGTGTCTCTGGAATGGTATGGTGGACTTTTAAAAAAAGAAAAATAGAATGCGAGGAGTGAGAATAAAATAGGAGCAAAAACTGGTCAGTTTTGCTCTGGTTACAACTTCCCTTTTAAATGCCCCCAGTTTTTCATTATAAGGACAACCTGTCATTTTTTTAGCCTGCAGTTTGCCAACAGCCATAGAGCCACCGGTTAAAGAACACCTCCCGAAACCAAGCTGCTTTGAAGTAGGAATGGGGGATATAATAAGATTATAAAGCATTGCTATTTCCAAGCTCTACACTATGTTCTTCCTGTACGATAGGATCCTGATGCTCCGGATTGCATTTCATACACTCGTTTCGACTACTGCTGCTGCCAAAAATCAATATGACTGCAAAGAGACCTCGCTCTACACCCACGTATTTTGCAAATTCAGCTGAACACATAAGCAAATCAGGCAAATTTATGTTGTGCCTCGGTGTGTTACGCAGGCCTATAATTTAGTGACAAACCTATTAGGCGCCTATTACCCCAGAACTGCGGGCTGAATCCAGACTCCTACTCTGCATTCTGTAATTAGACTCGCTTGTACCACGGTCGAATCTGTGTTGTTTTAGCAGGTGATTCAGCATCTGAGATGAGTAGATCCTACTGTGATGGCGCTTCATCTACCAGCACGATACAAGCGGAGACGTCAGCAGCTTCCTGTCCTCTCCCGGTAGGGCAGCGGCACTAGATGACAACGCGGGGCATCTTGTGAGAGAAGGAATTATAGCGTTCCCTGTGATGATTACAATCAACATAAAAATTATCCGGAGATGACATTCTGCAGACCTCATGGGCAGCTCTCATCAGAGGTGGCCGCTCTTAATTACCGAGAGAAGCAGAAAGTCTTAAACTCTCCCGTAGAACAATAGCGGCCGTGCCGAGCGACTGCTGCTTCAATAAATCTGCGGCTCTTTGAAACAATAACATCTTGGTTACTTGGCCACATTTCTCTCACATTAATGGGGATTTCTTTTTTTCCATGAATATGTTAAAGCGGCTTATCCTACTCCTGCGAGAGGTTTCCGCTGCTCAAATCAGAAAAATCTCCTATATTGGGTCGCCTGTTCTTTACCGTAGGGAGCAGGAATATAATGATTTCTATGTGATGTTTACTTCATTTGTTGGTTGAATGGCCTTTAAAAAGTGACAGTTGTCATATCCCTTACCCCACTACTTCTGGTCAGATCAGTGTATTTAATACTGGGGGCAATAATAAATACTAGTAAATCTATGTTCAATGGCTTGCAAAAGTATTCACCCCCTTGGCTTTTTGTCTATTTTGTTACATTACATCTTTGTTTAAATATTTCTGGAACCCAATTTGTGTGCGATGGATCAGCACTAAATAGTCTAAGTTGGGGAAGCGAAGTGAGAAAAATATAGATAAAAATAAAATGTATGGGATAAAAAAAATAAAAATTGCCATGTGGATATATATTCACCCCCCTTGGCTATGAAGCCCCTAAAACGTTTTGCTGCAAGCAATTACCTTCATAAGTCTCATGCTTCGTGAAAGGACGTCTATCTTTGTCAATCTAAGTGTTCCATGGTTAGTCAGTATATACATCCCTTTTCTAAGGCCACAGAGGCTGCAGCACCATAAAGAAGAGGCCCCGCTAACCAAACAACTACATGACAACCAAGGAGATCACTAAACAAAAGCAAGAAGGCCAAGGGGATATCCAAACATCACCACGAAGACCAAGGAGATCTCCACATAACACAATGAAGACCACAAGATCTCCAAACACCATGAAGATCAAGGAAATCTCTAAACAACACCATAAAAACTGACAAGATCTCCAAACAACACCATGAAGACCAAGGAGCTCTCCAAACAGCACCTTGAGGACCAAGGAGCTCTCCAAAAAACACCATGAAGACCAAGGAGATCTCCAAAAAAACACCATGAAGACCAAGGAGATCTCCAAACAACACCATGAAGACCAAGGAGATCTCCAAAAAACACCATGAAGACCAAGGAGATCTCCAAAAAACACCATGAAGACCAAGGAGATCTCCAAACAACACCATGAAGACCAAGGAGATCTCCAAAAAACACCATGAAGACCAAGGAGCTCTCCAAACAGCACCTTGAGGACCAAGGAGATCTCTAAACAAGTCAGAAACAAAGTTCTTGAGAAGTTCAAGTCAGGGTTGGGTTCTGAAAAAATATTGCAAAAACTTACCATCAGTAGCCATATACAAAACCAACACTGCACTTAGCAGGTTGCAGTCAGACCCCCTTATGTGGAGCAAGCCCAGGTGCAGGCAGATAAAATCACCTCTACCTACAACACATGTGGGGGGTGACTTGCCATTGGGCTTGCATAGGACGCTATTCACACTGATACACATCATTCGGAGTGTCTGATAGCTACCCATTGGCCCTACCACCTGACCAAACGGGCCGCCCAGCATGATACATCTGCAGCACTGGATGAACAGCGTCCCAAGCGGCCCAACCGCACCCCGCAAATGATAAAAAAGTGCAAAAAGTTTTTTACGATGAACAAAAGATAAGATATGAAAGCTCAGAGACTTGTACAAAGCGACTTGCAGCTGTAAGGCTATGTGCCCGTGCTACTGGTTTGGTGTAGAAATGTCCTGTACCAAATTGTACCAGAAAGACGCACCCAAAAACGCACTGCATTTTTGGTGTGAATCTGATGCGGATTTCTGCTTTGTGCATTATTGATAATGAGTCAGTGGCTGGAAGGGCTGAAAAACGCTGGTAAATCCACACCAACAATTGACATGCTGCAGATCTTATCTACACTAAATTGTATACCACATTCCTCACCAAATCCACAAAGTAAAAAAAAAAGCACTTCTGAACTTTGTGCGCTTGGCTGCCCTGCCTGCCATGTGCTACCGCAGGGGCAGTTACAGGCAGCTGCAGCCAGGCGCATGGATGTACTTCCCTTGTGCTCGGTGCCCCTATTACCTTCTATGGCTGAGCGCAGGAGCCGACATCCCCGAAGCGTGAGTGTGACTGTGCTGACGTCACCGCGCATGTGCTTCTCCAGACACACCCGGAAACGTCACATTTCGCGTTTCTGGGTGCGTCTGGAGAAGCGCATGCGCGGTGACGTCGGCACAGTCACACTCGCGCTGCGGGGATGTCGGCTTCTGCACTTGGCTGCACTCGGCCATAGAAGGTAATGGGGGCACCGAGCGCAGGAGCAGTGCATCTCTGCTGATGTGCTTGCCTGCGTTTGCCTTGTAATGCACCTGCTCTTGCATTTGCGCTAGCGCAGGGCAGGCAAATGCACCAACGCATAGATGTGAACTAGGCCTCAGGATACAAAGTACTGACTTTAGGGGGTAAATAGTTCTGTACAGTGAAATTTTACGTTATTTTGTCCTATTCTTTCTTTGCTTCACAATAGAATTAAAACCAAATGTTCCCAGTTGTAGGCAGGTTCTTTACATGAACTGATGCAAACACTAAAAACGAACAGTGACATTTCAGGTTGCAAGGTAGCAAAACGTGAAAAATGCCAAAAGGGGTGAATAATTGTGCAAGAAACTCTTATCTGTCTATCTAGAAATCCAAAAAACTGAACAGCGCTCAAGTTCTAGTCTGAACTGGTGCAAGCTGCAACACTGAAAACTGTTCACAGCCGCACACAGTCACTGCCAGTCGTGTGTATATAGATATATAGATAGATGGAAGTAAAACACCTATTGAGAAAAAATATAAAAACATGAGGTTTTTTCAAAAAACAACATTTTTGGATTTTTTAAAAATATTTCATCTTTGTAAAGTAAGGTTCTTAGTAAACATCTTGGACAATACCTGTATGCCCATCAACCGCGGCTAGGTGACCTTAGATCTGATGGGTCCCTATCCTATCCTGCCACTCTATCCTTGGACTTCGCTAAGCCTCCATTTTTATAATTTTTATGAGAAGTGGGAGGACTCACTTCAATCAAAGACCAACTCCTCTGGTTTTTTGGTTTCTATATAATTTCTAACGTTATTGGCTCCACAGCTTTACTCTGCACCCTATTGACCCCAGGTGGTCTTTGATTGAAGGGAGTCCTCCCACTTCCCATAAAAATGATAAAAATGGAGGCTTAGCTAAGTCCAAGGAAAGAGTGGCATGATTTTCTGTTTTTCTATCTATCTATCTATCTATCTATCTATCTATCTATCTATCTATCTATCTATCTATCTATCTCATCTGTATATCTATCTCATCTGTATATCTATCTCATCTGTATATCTATCTCATCTGTATATCTATCTCATCTGTATATCTGTCCATCTGTATATCTATCTCATCTGTATATCTGTCCATCTGTATATCTATCTCATCTGTATATCTGTCCATCTGTATATCTATTTCATATTTGTTCAGGTAATAGCATTTCCCTTTAGAATGTAACTAGTAGCAGCTGGTAGATCCCGGCTGCCTTACAAATGATGAATATATGTTTTTCTTGTGTCCTACAAGCACAGTCTACACTACAACCCCCACCTAAACCTATTTGCCCTGTATTCTGCTGTGGAGGGCTCATGCTCCACACAGGAGCCAATCAGAAGAAGCAGAGCTACCGAAAAAAAAAGAGGATCATGACTTATGGGGGTTTACACGTTGCGATATCGTAGTCCGATTTCAATCAAAAGTCACGTGGTTCGATCGTTGGACCCGAGATCGTTCCTGCGTTGTATGGTGTGAACGTCCAATACGATGCAGGAACGATGTCAATGCGATATCGGAGATTGAATGAGCGTGCTATTCAATGCCCCGATATTGTGAAGGGAGATTGAAGCCGGATCGTGCTGTGTGACAACCCAACTCCGATGCGATGTTCAACGTCACCCATTTACTCCCATGTTAAATGGTCGTTCCTGGGTTGTGGGGCTAGACATCGCACGGACGTTGTCTTCCGATATCGCAACGTGTAAACCTCCGATGCGATGCAGGAGAAACGTGCACTAAAATTGCGCTCACCGCGCCATTGAGTTGCGATATCGCAACGATATTGAAACGTGTAAACCCACCATTAAGTTACTGATGTGCCTGAAGGTTTTCTTCCTATTACCTTAAGCATGTCAGCAACTGGTTGCGGTTATTGCTTAAAAATAGTGTATATTCCATACAAATATGGAAGCGGGGGTTGGCCTGCAGGTTCGGCCTGTAGTTGACCTACAATGTGGGACTGTGATCAGTCACTAAATTCAATTCGGTAGAACTGTGGTCATCTTCTCTAGAGTTTTTGAATTTTTCCTTTTTTTGGGAGTGGGGGGGGAGAGTCGAGACTGCCGATGTATACAGATGTATACCGATGTATACCGATGTATACCGTTGTATACCGGTAGCCTCCAGGTGATGATTTTGTGTAGACATGGCTAATCCCATGCCTGCCATCATTGAGTATTCCTACACGCGCTCCCCGCATTCATCATTTTGCTCTTGCACACTGTGGTCGTGTAGAGTATCTGACGTACAATGTTCGCTGCCGGATTCCGGCAATTCTTAGGAGACCTGTGAACTAGAATCAATAAAACTGAATTAAATGTGAGCAATTTACATGGCTCTGCCATTCATCCCCCAGTGCGGATATTGAAGGTCGGGAACGTGAGCGGCTTCTGCTGGGTGCACGATGTGAAGAGATATTTGTCAGCCCCGGGGGAACGGAGCTGTCACTATGGGGTGACGTGTAATATCAGGAGCAGCCTTGTGCTCTGACGTCTCCCTCATTCATTTATTCAGCATTTTCTTGGCGGCTGCGATCAGAATCCACAGCGGGGCAATGTGATATTTATTGATCTATGGGCGCATTAGGACGCTCCCCGCTCAATGTGATGGATTGACTGCAAACGACTTTCAGAATTAGTTTTGTGTCTTATCTGTATGTAATCAGCTCCCCCATCCTGTCTATGTAGATCAATAAGAAATCAATTCACTCTTATAGCCAGGCGGACACATATATTTATTTAGCGCCTTATTGAAACATATTTAGGAAAACTTGTAAAAACGTAATTTATTACTACAGTTTGACCTCACTGCATGGTGTCTGTGTCCCGCCTGACCTCAATGCCTGGCATCCGTGTGCCACCTGACCTCACTACCTGTGTGGTCTGTTACCACCTGACCTCAATGCCTGGCATCTGTGTGCCACCTGACCTCACTGCTGGCATCTGTGTGCCACCTGACCTCACTGCTGGTGTGTGTGTGTCCCGCCTGACCTCAATGCGTGGCATCCATGTGCCACCTGACCTCACTGCTGGCATCTGTGTGCCACCTGACCTCACTGCCTGGTGTGTGTGCCACCTGACCTCACTGCCTGGTGTGTGCACTGACTCATGCTGATCTGTGCCACCTGACTCATCCACTTACCTGGTGTCTATCTACCACCTGACTTCACAGCCTGGTGTCTGTGCCCCGCCTGACCTCACTGCTTGGCATCTGTGTGCCACCTTACCTCACTGCTGGTGTCTGTTTTCACTTGACCTCAATGCCTGGTATCTGTGTGCCACCTAAACACATTGCTTGGCATCTGCATGCCTCTGCAGTGCAGTGTCTGCCACAACCCAAGGTCAGACTTCTCTGAGGTCCTTGGCCCAAAGACCTCCGAGAAATGATTTTGCCACTTTTTGTGCAATTGCGTATTTTAGCATCTAAGAAGTTGCTGACCCCCTCCTTAGTATATGTCATTAACATCTCATTATCTCGGGTTTGACACTTGGCACCCCACCGGATAGGGAGACTTTGTGTCCTAAGTCTATGGGACTCGTTGACCCTCCTTTAAGGACCTGTTCTAGAACTGTTTCCTCTCTCAGACCATCCTCCTGTTGCTCAGAGAATTGTGAGATGTGTGTGCTGTACATCATGTACTTGTGTGGCTGTGGTTAATTTATTATGCACAGACCATTATGGCATAGCCGCCATGAGGACCGTTGGAGGTGTAGAACCATTCCTTTACTGACTGGTCCCCAAGAAATATAGTACCCAAAATAACTCTGAGTCCCACAGTCGCACCACCAGTTGGCGTCTGTGTGCTACTTGGTTCTGAACAGGGATGAGCTGCAGTTCCACACAGAGCCTATGACCAAGTGGGGCGCTGTTTGTTTTTCTCCCATCGCCTTCCACGACAGCATTGGAGGATGTCGTCCACGCCCTATTGGGGGACAGGAACACAGAGAGGTTAAAAGCCCCTCCCCTTCCTCCGCACTCCAGTGTCTTCCTGTCCCCCTTGGGGCATGGAGAGGTTCCAGTGCTGTCAGGCCGGCAGAGGCAGCATTGGGGTGTACTTACAGCCGGGCCAGGGATGGACGTCGGGGGCGGCCTCCTCCTCCTTCTCGGGGCTCCCGTGGTGGGACCATCCGGCCTTCCTGCGTCCTACGGGGCAAAGCAAGGCCGTGTATTGCAACGCCGGAGGCCTGTTCAGCTCTCCGGCGTCTCCCTCCTCCAGCTGCGGTCCCTGGGGCATGCATCAGAGGTGCCGCGGAGGCACTTTCGGTTTCGGGGATGGCACTTCCGGTTTCGGGCGGCGGCTCCTGTAAGGGCTGTGGCAGGCTGGGCGCGGCTCCAGGGAACCCAGCAGGACTTTCGCGCGCTACTGCCCGCAGCCGGTGACCAGGAGGAGGGAGGGAACAGGTGTTCCTCGTTGGGGGCACGGTACTTCTGGATAAGTACCCGCCGGAAGCTACACCCAGGTAAGGCTGATCCCTAAAACATGGAAGGTGATAGGCTTCCACCTCTGCTTCTGCAGAGCCCAGCGTTCCCCCAGCTCATGTAAGTGTTTCTGGGGGTGGTCACAAGGGGTAGAGTTATTTAAGCCCTGCACTCACACTGGGACCCCCTTCTCTTCCCTTTTTGTCTATAGGGAGACGAGGGCCGTCTGTGAAAGAGAGCAATAATGTGGCTGCGGCACAAAATGTCCCTCTTCCTACAACAAGGTGTCGGCCATGACTGACAGGGTTGTCAGGATGGACTCCACATCCTTGCTTGAGGAGCTCCAATCCATTAGGGAAGAGGTGCAGGCTTCTATCTCGGCACTGCGGGGTTTTGCTGCAGCTTCCGGGCCTTCCCCTCCGTAAGAGAGGAAGCTCCAGGATTGTGACTCTGTGGATCTCATGGAGGCTGGCCAGAGCTCAGCGTTGGAGGACGGCGAGGATATTGCCGCTGTTGCCTCTGTCCAGACACGAGAATCTGGACTCTACTATTTTTCCACAGAGTCCATGGGTGCATTGGTGGACACTGTCCATTGTACCATGGGAGTAGAGGTGGTGGAATCCCCTTCTTCTGTGCAGGACTAAATGTTCAGAGGCCTGAAGGCTAAGCGGCTCACCCCATCCGAGTGGATTGGAGGGTGATGACTTTGTCTGGGAGGTCCCGAAGGTGGACATCCAGGTGGCCAGGGTAGCAATCAGCTGCTATTGTAAACCCATTGTGCATGCCCTTGACACACTGTTGAGGCTAAGCAGCAGGAGCCTCAGTCACGGGCTGGATGGGAGACCTCATGAGAGACCCAATGGGAATCTCTATGGAAGTCTCTATAAAGTCAATGGGACTTCTAACATGAAGGTCTATGGCAGTATTCCATTTGGGAAGCTTAGCATATAAGACCACGTTGCCTTTTGAATATTCCTCCTGGTTGAAGGACCCCCTCGTTCGTAAAATGGAGAGTTTCCTCAAAAGATCCTGGGAGGCGGCAGCTATGTCTTTAACGGTGTACATTTCCTCTACATGTGAGCAGGTCTCTCTTTAAGTGGCTCACCCAGCTGGGAGAATTCATCCTGCAGGGTACTCCCAGGAAGGAGCTTTGGACTCCATTCCACTTCTGAGACGTGCTATGGGCTTCCTGGCCGATGCCTCTGCTGAGTCGTTCCGTGTTGGCGCCAGGTGCGCAGTGTTGGCTAACACAGCTCGCAGGGCAGTGTGGCTTACAAGGTGGAATGAGGAGTTCACGTCTAAGCTCCAGCTGTGTGGCCTCCCCTTGCAAAGGGCATTGGATGACATCCTGGAAAAGGTGTCTCCCGGAACAGGAGCCCTTTCGGAGGCAGTCCTTTTGGCCTGAGCGCAGCCAACCCTCCCAGTCTACAGGGAAGGGTAAGTCTGGTCGCTGGGCATTCCAGTATGGGAACAAGACCCGTAATATCTTGCTCCCCCAGCAGCGGCATCACCAGCCGCTCCTAAACAAGGTCGCCTTCCCCATTGCGGGGCGGCTCCTGCGGTTTCTGCCACAGTGGCAAGCGATCTCCTTGTGCCCTTGGATCCTCTCGACCATTTGGGAGGGTCTACGCTTGGAATTCGAGAGCCAGCCCCTCCGTGTCTTCGAGTCCTCTCCCTTCCTCAGGGGGACTCTCGCACGGTTTTTCTTGTCGGGTCTGCGACACATGTTGGATTCGGGTGTGGGGTCCCCGGTTCCTCCTGGAGAGGAGGGCCAGGGGCGCTACTCCAGGTTGTTGTGGACCTCCAAAACACGTATTCTCATGTCCCCATTCACCCGTCCCACAAGCGCTTTCTGCGATTCACGATCTCCGGGGCAGGCGGGACGGTCCATTCTCGGCTTAATGTGCTGCCCTTTGGGATTTCGTCGGCCCCAGAGGTTACCAAACTCATGGGGGAAGCGATCACATTCATCCAGACACAGGGGATATGTATGCTTCCCTATTTAGACGACATGTTGGTGGTGGCTCCTTCGGCAGCGCTTCTGCGCACAAAGGTCTCCAACACATTGGAGATTCTTCAGTCCCTGGGATGGGTACCCAATCTTTGGGAATCGGAACGGGTGCCTGCAACCCGACGTCAATTTTTGGGAGTCTTGCTGGCCTCCTCCAGACAGACCTCGTTCCTTCCTGCGGAATATCAGCTTTTGCGCCGCGTGAATCTGACCCGCCTCCGGGCAGGGGGGTCGCCCTCCTTGCGGGAAGCAATGTCCCTGTTAGGGGCCATGATGGCCTGCATTCAGTCAGTAACATGGGCTCAGGCTCCTTCCCGACTGCTCCAGGAACACATACTGAGTTCCTGGAACAGACGTCAGGATTCCTTAAACTCGCGGGTCCGGACCCCGGGGCGGGTGGTAATCTCCCTTTCCTGGGGATGAATCCCAGACACCTTCCTGTGACCTCCATTCCCACTGATGCCAGCGGTTCCGGTTGGGGCACGATGGTAGTTCGCACACCGTTCCAGGGGATTTGGAGTCGCTCGGTCAGTCGCCAGTCTTCAAACTTCTGGCAGTGGAGGAAGCGCTTCTTGCTGCAGCTCACGTTCTCCGGGGTCATCATGTCAAGGTCCTGTCAGACAATGTGACTACGGTTGCTTTCTTGCGGTACCAAGGCGGTACTCGTGGCTTACACTTGCAGGGGCTGGCAAGACTGTTCTTTTTGTGGGCAGTACGCCATCTTCTCTCCTCCTCGGCAGTACTTCTGAAGGGAATGGCCAATGTACAGGCAGATTTCTTGAGCCGCACGGAGGACCACCCTGGCGAATGGAGCCTCCATCCGGACGTGTTTCGCTCTCTCACGGACAGGTGGGGAGTCCCTTCAATCGACCTGTTTGCATCGGGAGCCAATGCCAAGGTGCCGACGTATTTTTCCCTGAGTCGGTCGGACCATCCTCTGGGGCTGGACGCCTTCGCCCATCGCTGGGACTTCCGGTTGGTGTATGCGTTTCCTCCGATCCCGCTGCTCCCCAAGACGTTGCAGAAGATTCGGGCGGAGGGGGTGACGGCTATCCTGGTGGCTCCCCTGTGGCCCAAAAGGGCATGATACGGCGCTATCCACGACCTATGCCTGGAGGGTCCGATTCGGTTGCCCCACAACCTCGACCTGCTATCCCAGGGTCCTCTGTTTCACCCGGACCCGCAGTGGCTCAATCTGGCGGCCTGGCTGTTGAGGCTGAGATCCTGACGGCCAAGGGCCTCTCCCAAGCTGTAATCCGCACGCTTCAGCAGAGCAGGAAGCCCGTGACGAACGCCATTTACGGGAAGGTTTGGAAACGCTTTCTGTCCTGGTGTCCTCCTTCCATTCCGGATATCCATCATCCTAATGTGGCTCTCAATTTGGATTTTTTGCAGCGAGGCTTGGATTTGGGCCTTCAGCCGAGCACCCTTAAGGTCCAGGTTTCAGCTCTCGGTGCCGTGTTTGATCAGGATCTTGCTGGCCATCGATGGATCAAACGATTTTTTACCTCTGCTTGTAGACTGCGTCCCAGGCTTCGGCCTTCCGTCCCTACTTGGGATTTGAACATTGTTCTTCATGGGTTTTCTCGGTATCCCTTTGAGCCCTTGTCTGCTGCTTCCCTTCCATCTCTCTCTCACAAGACGGCGTTTTTGGTAGCCATTACTTCGGCCAGGCGAGTTGGGGAACTGCAGGCGCTCTCGATCCAGGCGCCTTACCTCGTGGTTTCCGATGATCGCATTACGCTTCGGTTGGATCCGTCCTTCCTTCCTAAAGTTGTGTCGGATTTTCATCGGTCCCAGGAAGTGGTGCTCCCGTCCTTTTGTCATTCTCCTGCTAATGCAGCTGAGGCCGTGTTTCACACCTTGGATGTCCGTCAGTCCGTCCTCCACTATCTCCAAGTGACCGCTTCCTGGAGATTAGATCAGAACCTGTTTGTTCAGCATTTTGGGAAAAACAAAGGGAAGAAGGCTTCCAAGGCTACCATCGCTTCCTGGATCAAGAAGGCGATCTGTTCGACCTACGTCGCTCAAGACCTTGCTCCTCCGGTGGGGTTGAAGGCTCATTCCACTCGGGCTGCTGCTACATCCTGGGCGGAGCGGGCTGGAGCTTCATCTGAGCAGATATGCAGAGCGGCTACGTGGTCGTCCCTCCACACCTTTTCTCGCCACTATAGGTTAGATCTGTCCTCTAGTCGGGATCTGTCCTTTGGTAGGAAAGTCCTACAGGCAGTTGTCCCACCCTGAGGAGTATCGGTGGTATTCCTCCAATGCTGTCGTGGAAGGCGATGGGAGAAAACTGAATTAGTCCTTACCGGTAATTCCTTTTCTTGGAGCCTTCCACGACAGCATCAGTTCCCCCCCTTATTGTCGATTTTTGGATTCAGGTGTATCATGTAATCCATGTCTTCAGGTGATCTTGATAATACACTGGAGTGCGGAGGAAGGGGAGGGGCTTTTAACCTCTCTGTGTTCCTGTCCCCCAATAGGGCGTGGACAACATCCTCCAATGTTGTCGTGGAAGGCTCCAAGAAAAGGAATTACCGGTAAGGACTAATTCAGTTTTTTTTCGAGGAAAAATCTTTCTTCTTACTGAGTAAAGCATTATATACAAATACGTATCCTGATGCTGCAGAGCTTATCTGGAGTTTTTAGCAATCTGTAGATGGTTTACTGGTATCAGGTCAACGTGTTTCAGGGTCAAACTGCCCTGATGAAGGGGTCGGTGCCACCATGAAGTACACTGATGTAATAGTAATCAAGTGTCTATCAAAAACTCAAGACTAGCAGCGCAGCACCAGAATCCCTATCTACTGTAAAAAAGCCCTATTTAGTCTGTCTATGTGTCTGTAAGTTTGTCCCCAAAAAAGTGTCACCTATCGGACAGTGTGTAAATTATAGCTAAGCTGGAAAATGACAGTTAAACTGGAATGTGAAGAAGCCCGTAAGTTTGATCAGTCAAAGAAAACAGCGCCAACTATAGGACATTTGTGAAGGGGGCCCACACGCCATCCGAGACGCTGGCCGCAGTACAGGCATTCATTATTGCCTGCACCTGAGTCCATTCATTCCCTTGGGGCGGACCCATCCTGCTGCTGCGCTTCCTCCCAGACAGGCCCCGCAGCTCCTCAGTGTACGGAGGGAAAGAGATGTCACAGAGTGGTGAGACAGCGCACAGAGGGAGAGTCAGCACAAGGGGAGAGCGTGCACAGGGTGACGAGACAGCACAAGGAAAGAGAGGGCGCATAATGGGAGAGAAACAGCACAAGGGAAGAGAGAACGCACAAGGGGAGAGACAGGCAAGGGGCGAGAGAGAGCACAAGGGGAAGAGAGCGCACAAGGTGAGAGACAGCACAAGGGGAGGGAGAGTGCACAAGGCAAGAGAGCGCACACAGGGAGAGACAGTACAAGGGGAGGGAGAGTGCACATAGGGAGAAGACCGCACAAGGGAAGAGAGAGCACAAGAAGAGAGACGACACAAAGGGAGAAAGAGCACACTGGGATTGTGAGCAGCAGCAGCAGCACCCTCCAAGCCACGTCCACCCTGTGCAGCAGCGGGGTCCCCCACCCTCCTCATTGACGCTGCAATTAGTAGAGGGAATAGATGGACATATATATAATTGCACATGTTGTAGAATTGCCTGATGCGATAGAATCAGGCCCCGTCCTGTTTTTATATAACACCTTACCCACCATTGAATAAAAGGTGATTCTGGAACAAGGGATGCCAGCAGCAGCTCGAGCCTCCACCATGGTGTGTCCTGGACAGGTGAACGGCCAAATATCAGGGGATCGATGAGGAATCGGGGTGTAACCTCCATCCTGTGAAGCGCAGTCTCTTTTCTTATTTCTGTGTTCTGGCTTACAATAATCGTTACCCAGAAAACCTAATTATTCAGTAGGTAAAGCTACATAAAGCTGATTCCCATCTACCTTTGTCTAATCTCATTTATCAGATCGTTATGTTTTTATAAGATTCTGGAATAATGAACAAATTAATTTCTTATATGTCTATAGGGTCGTATCTGCTCGTGAGGTCAGGTCAATGAGAAGCCATTTATCAAGGATTGTGTCTTGGTGCAGAAGGGTCAATAATGATTAAAAATCACTTGTAGAAGTGAAGGTTGTGAATTCGGAGAGTGATGGGGTAAAGTCGTCTTCTAGTTCTCTGTTCACTTTTTTATAGTATATTTTTAATTATTATCATTGGAACCAGTCAACACGCACAGGTAATCTCTAGTAAAAGTTATTTTATTGATGTAAAAAATATAAATACAGTGGAACCTTGGTGTGCGAGGAACCTTATTTGTGAGCAT
This sequence comes from Allobates femoralis, assembly GCA_033576535.1. Taxonomy (NCBI): domain Eukaryota; kingdom Metazoa; phylum Chordata; class Amphibia; order Anura; family Aromobatidae; genus Allobates; species Allobates femoralis. Next base: position 78,554,191 of record JARQOC010000007.1, read on the forward strand.
TTTGGAAGACTTTGCTATACTGTGCTTATGTGATGCTGATTACTGTATACTGATACTGATTATTATACTGATGATACTGAGGTACAATAGCTACAGTACTGGCCGCCTGCCACCGCTGTATTTACAGTAGTCCGGCAGCGCTCTGAGCTCTCTCTGCTGCTGGTGGCTCTCGTACTTGTATGGCAGCAGGGAGGGCTCAGAGCACCGCTGTCCACCCACCGCTCTGAGCTCTCTCAGTGGCCATACAAGTATGGGAGCTGCCGGCCAATCAGGTGACAGGAGCCGGCGCCTGATTGGCTGCCGACTTCTCGTACAAGTACAGAGGCTGAGAGAGATCAGTGCGACGGCTGGAATACAGTGGCGTGGAGCAGCGCAGCGGCAGATTGGCGACCGTGTGTGAGTGAGTGTGTGTGTGTGTGTGTGTGTGTGTTTTAATAGGGATATTGGGGGCTGCATGGGGTTAATGGGAGCTGCAGGGATATATTGGGGGCTGCAAGAGGATGATGGGGATATTGGGGGCTGCATAGGGATGATGGGGTTGCATGGGGATGATGGGAGCTGCAGGGGTATATTGGGGGCTGCAAGAGGATGATGGAGATATTGGAGACTGCATGGAGATGATGGGGATATTGGGAGCTGCATAGGGATGATGGGGATATTGGGAGCTGCATAGGGATGATGGGGTTGCATGGGGATGATGGGAGCTGCAGGGGTATATTGGGGGCTGCAAGAGGATGATGGGTATATTGGAGACTGCATGGAGATGATGGGGATATTGGGAGCTGCATAGGGATGATGGGGATATTGGGAGCGGCATAGGGATGATGGGGCTGCATGGGGATGATGGGGATATTGGGAGCTGCATAGGGATGATGGGGCTGCATGGGGATGATGTGGATATTAGGGGCTGCATGGGGTTGGTAGGGGCTGCAGGGGATGATGGGGGCTGCAATGGGATGATTGGGATATATGGGCTGCTTGGGGATTTGGGGGGTGCATGGGGATGATGGGGGTGGTTTATGGGGATGATGGGGGGGGTTGGAGCATTTTTTATTACTGTAATAATTTTACAGTTCTGTAGGAATATGTATATGAATATAGTAGATATTTTGGGTTGTGGAACAAATTGTCTGTTTCAAGTACTTCTTATGGGAAAATTTGCTCTGATTTACAAGCGATTTGATTTACAAGCACACTCCCAGAATGGATTTTGCTCGTAAATCAAGGTTCCACTGTACATTGCCCTAAGTGTATGATATCAAAGACAACTGCTCAGATGTTAAAACTGAACTAGTTTTCAGGAAGATTTGGCTCTGAATTGTGATTGAGAGTCAAGCTTATGACACCACTATGGTGCCTTCACCCCTTCATGACCTATGACACACACGTGCGTCATAGGTCTCCTTATATTTCTTGATGCGAGCTCACGCTCTGAGATCACATCCTCCCCCGCCACATCTCAGCTGATCTGATCAGCTGAGATGTGTATCTAACAGCACCGATCTGATTAGCGATCGGATCTGTTCTGTTAACCCTTTGCATCGTGCTGTTCCCTGCCATGATCGGAGGTCTCGTGACATGACCACAGGACCTGCAGGCTTTACCTGGACACCCTGTAATGACCCTGGAAGCTGTATGGATTCACTTCCAGCTGTTGATCAGTTCTCCTGTATTTAGATGAGTAGCAGCTCATCTGAAGACAAGAGAAAGTGATCTCAGTAGGCAGCACTGAGGCCCTCTAGTGGGCCAAGTAAAATAATTAAAAAAAAAAAAAGACACAAGTTGAAATCACCCCCTTTTGCGCCATTGAAAATAAAACTATTAAAAAAATACACATATTCGGCATCACTGAGTTCAGCAATGCCCGATCTATCAAAATCTAAAATCAATTAATCCGATCTATAAACTGCATAATGGAGAAAAAAAAAAACAAATGACAAAATTACTTATTTTGGTCACCGCAACGTTGCAGTAAAATGCAATAACGGACGATCAAAACATCGCATCTACCTCGAAATGTTATCATTAGAAACGTCAGTTGAAGACACAAAAGATAAGCCATCACACAGCCCCAGATCCCGAAATATGAGGACGCTATGGGTCGCGGAAAATGGCGCAAAAGTGCAATTCTTTTTCTTTAAAAACTTCTGAATTTGTTTTCACCACTTAGATAACAGTAACAGTATACATGTTTGGTATCTACGAACTCGTACTGATCTGAGGCATCATACTGACAGGACTGTTTTACCATATAGTGAACATGGTGAATAAAAAAACAATGTGTAATTGCCTTTTTTGTGAGTTCACAGCACTTGGAATATTTTCCCCATTTTCCTGTTCACGATAGGGTAAAGTAACTGGTTTCATCTAAAAGTACAACCGATCACGCAAACAAACAAGCTGTCATATGTCTATATTGATGGAAAAATAAAAAAGTTATGGCTCTTAGAAAAAGGAGAGGGAAAAAAAACAAAAAACGGAAAATGGCCGGGTGGTGAAGGGTTTAAGGGAGCTTTTCTTTTTCCAGTGGTTGAAAGATTTCAAGCGGAATCCTCATCAGGACACTCTACTGCTGTGTTTTTCTTTTTCTTGATGCTGCTTTGTAGAGTTTTTTGGAATAGTCTTTTTTTTCTGTTTTCAGAAGTGTCTCTTGCAGGCCTGTGATTGGTTAGTGCTTAGTCTGAAGCGTTTCCTGTCAGGCCTGTGATTGCTTAGTGCTTAGTCTGAAGCATTTCCTGTCAAGCCTGTGATTGGTTGGTGCTTAATCTGAACCGTTTCCTGTCAGGCCTGTGATTGGTTAGTGCTTAGGGCCGCTTCACAATGCAGCGCGATCCGGTCCGGGGCTGTCCAGGATGACCCAGACTGCCGCGGACTGGATCAGCACACAGGACTGGGGGGCTAATATGCACTGCGCAGGCCTGTGATTGGTTAGTGCTTAGTTTGAAGTGTTTCCGGTCAGGCCTGTGATTGGTTAGTGCTTAGTCTGAAGCGTTTCCTGTCAGACAGGCCTGTGATTGGTTAGTGCTTAGTCTGAACCGTTTCCTGTAAGGCCTGTGATTGGTTGGTGCTTAGTCTGAAGCGTTTCCTGTCAGGCCTGTGATTGGTTAGTGCTTAGTCTGAAGCGTTTCCTGTCTGGCCTGTGATTGGTTGGTGCTTAGTCTGAAGCGTTCCTGTCAGGCCTGTGATTGGTTAGTGCTTAGTCTGAAGCGTTTCCTGTCAGACAGGCCTGTGATTGGTTAGTGCTTAGTCTGAAGCGTTTCCTGTCAGGTACTGTGATTGGTTGGTGCTTAGTCTGAAGCGTTTCCTGTCACAGGCCTGTGATTGGTTAGTGCTTAGTCTGAAGCGTTTCCTGTCAGGCCTGTGATTGGTTGGTGCTTAGTCTGAAGCGTTTCCTGTCAGGCCTGTGATTGGTTGGTGCTTAGTCTGAAGCGTTTCCTGTCAGGCCTGTGATTGGTTAGTGCTTAGTCTGAAGTGTTTCCTGTCAGGCCTGTGATTGGTTAGTGCTTAGTCTGAAGTGTTTCCTGTCAGGCCTGTGATTGGTTAGTGCTTAGTCTGAAGCCTTTCCCGTCAGGCCTGTGATTGGACGGTGCTTAGTTTGAAGCGTTTCCTATCAGGAGATGGCTTTAAAAAGTCCCATGTACTTTCTTTCTTCTCCAAAAAGAAAAGCCAATGTAAAAATGTAGGGAAAAATAAGCATATTGTGAGGATGGTGCACACGGAGTCTTAGGCTATGTTCACACCGGGCCTTTTTCCTGCACTTTTGGTTCGTTTTTGGTGTGATTTTACCTTGGTTTTATGCAAATCCTTGATAATCTAAATCTGCCTTTTTTTATTCCCAGTAAAACCTATGTGATTCAGGAAAAGTCGTGCACACACATTGGTTTTATTTTGTGTCGGAAATTGGAACCTGCCTGGGATTTGCTGCATGTTTTTTTTATATGTATACATATGCATATATATATTTATATATTTGTAGGACTAGCGGTTACTACAAAATGAGGTAATAGTAATGGCCCTTTTGGTTCTTGCTTTTCACCCGCTTAGCGTTAGGCTCTCACCTGCAATACTACATCTCACCAGTAGGTGGCAGCACAAAACTTTGAGCCACAGCCTAAATCTTCAGGACTAGATATGAAGAGATGATTTCACATCTATAGAGAATTTTACAATACTGACATCCTCCGGAGATCAGCCCAGACTGTCATGTATGATGATGGATTTGATGAGCGCTCCGTTCTCCATCTAAGACTATTCTCTTAGTGTTCAGCCTCAGAGAATGACTTACTAAAGTGTCTTGTGGGGTTTATTACAAGATTATATTTGACAACTTGAATTTGTAGTTTGTATCCGGGATCATAATAATTGCTGTCACTTTTTAATGCTCATCACTCAGCTCCTGGCTGTGGAGTGTGAACGGAAGAACTAATAAGAAAGGGTTTTTTTTCACATAAAGGGGTCCTCTGATGATGAAAGCGCCTGTCTATATGCTCTTTATTGGCATATAGTTCACAAAGAAGCCCCCCACTTTGAGGCAGTGCGAAGGGCAACTCTGGAGGATCCGGCTCGTCCATGCATTATTTGGTATGGACTGTCACTATTGCATTTAAGTTGCACAACCCCTTTAAGAAGGACCTGTAATTTTTACATTTTTGTTACCTGGTGTAAATGTCGCTGTCCTCCAGAGTCCAACGATGTTCTTCTTTTGTTACTGCGCCTCTCCATTTCAGAGATATTGGCCAAATTTCTGTCTCTTAAGGGCCCGTTACACACAATGATATCGTTTGATTCTTGCAAGCGATGTCGAAACAACATCGTTGTGTGTGACACGTATCAATGATCAACGATAAGTTGTTGATCATAGATTCATGGCCAGGACCATAAATCTGTCGTTGGTCGTCCGCTGGTCAGCACGCATCGGCGCGTGTGACAGGGGCCAAACGACCAGCGATAAGCGGAGCAGACTTGTAACCATGGTAAACAGCGGTATCTAGGCAGCGCCTAGTTACCCAATGTATACCCTGGTTACCAACCATCTCTGCTTACAGGCTGGTATCCAAGGTACACAGTGGGTAACTAGGGACAGCGCTGTCCCTACTTACCCACTGTGTATCTTGGATACCAGCCGTAAGCGGAGAAGGACTGGAACCAGGGTATACATCAGGTAACTAGGCGCTGCGCACTGCCAAGATACCTGCTGTTTACCATGGTTACCAGCCTGCTCCGCTTACTGCAGCCTGGCAGCGGGAGCTAGACATCTAGGGAAGAATATTTTATTCTTTTCCACAATGTCACTGGTCACTGGTGAGTCTGCCTGTGTGAGCTCACCCGTGATCATTTACAATGTGGCAGCAATCCACATCGTTGGTCAGATCGCTACCACATCGCATAGTGTAATGGGGCCTTTAGTCTATTTAGACAACTGGGCGTGGTTTTCATGTAACCTCCCACAGAGAACAGTTTAGGATTACGCCCAGGCTTAAGACTACCTTCATATACAGGGAAGAGGAGGCCATATCTCAGGAGTGGAAAGGAGCAGGAACAAAAGAAAACCATCACTGGATTCAGGAGAGCAGCAGCATTTACATCATGAATAATATGTGCCTATTTATGACAATGACAGGTCCTGTTTAAGGGGGTTGCCTGGTATTAGTGACATAATCTAGATGTGCATTACCTCCCCTTTGTGCACATCTAATCCGGGTCTGGGTTCTGCTTCTTCTATCCCGGTCTGTTGAGTTTTATTTTGTGCTCCATGTTGCGCTTTGGAAGTAGTCCGGTGTGCTCCCATGTGAGGAGTTTCGTAGACCTGTATGAGGTTTTCAAGACTCACACCTGGGGCCTGGTATTAAGATTTTTAGTTTGTGCTCTTTATGATGTATCCTGTTTGCCTACGTCTTCTAGTACCTTTACAACTTGGCTGTGAATTCCAGTTCCATGGTTACCTACCTGCCTGTGGTTTCCAGGATATCTTCCTGGCTCTCTATGGCTTTCAGTTCTGTGGTTAAATACTAGCCTGTGGTTTCCAGCATTATTACCTACCTGCCTGTGGTTTCGAGTATCACACAACCTGTCTGTGGGCTTCCAGGATGTCTTCCTGGTGGTATGTGGCTTCCATGGTATTCATACATTCTAGTTTCTCCAGAGTTGCTGTCTGTCTTTGGCTTGCAGTTACCTACTTGCCTGCGGTTTCCAGTTTCTTGCAACCTGCCTGTATTTTTTAGGACATCTTCCTGGCAGTATGTGGCTTCTTTGGTATTCATACATTCTAGTTTCTGTGGAGCTCTGTCCGCTACCTGTCCCCGGTCTTGTAGGACATCTATTATTGTTCTGTCTGTGGTTTTTAGTATACCTTCCTAAATGTGTGTGGCTTTCATGGTATTAAGCTTTCTTGTTATTCTGGATGTTTGACTGCTACCTGTATGTGAATTTCCAGGGAGTCTTCCTCGCTGTCTGAGTTCCAGCTTCACAGTCACCTGCCTGCTGTTTGCCATTATCTCTACCTACCTGCCTGTGGTTTCCATTATCACACAACCTGCCTGTGGTTTCTGGACTTTCTTCCTGGTTTTCTGCATCTTCCTTGGTATTCAGACTTTTTTTCTCCGGAGTTCTGTCTGCCTGTGCCCGGCCATCTTGGACCTCTTCTACGTGTCTGCCTGTGGTTTTAGGACATCTTCCTGGTTGTGGTAGCTTCAGTATTAAGACTTTCTAGTTACTCTGAAGATTTGTCAGCTACCTGCCTGCGGTTTCCAGGACGTCATTCTGGCTGTCTGCAACTTCCATTCCAATGTACCTGCCTGCGGCTTCTAGCATCAACTGCCTGCCTGTGGTCTCCAGTCCTCTGCTGTTTCACCTGTCTACTACACCAATGCCTGTGGCCCCGTGGCAGACCTTGACCTTGGGCTTGCACTCTAGCCTTACCTAGTGAGTGCCGTAACAGCAGCTAAAGGGGTGGCAGTATGCGGTGACACAGGGCCCATGCAGACTGCTCATAGTTTGTCAATTGATCACAGATTCTGCAAGGTGACAGGTGAAGACTAGAAGGGACCATTCATAATTGTATTTACTCCTTTTTCTTGAGTAAAAATGTTTTTTTTTTGCACAGTAAAATAAAGGATGATGCAACTCTATACTAATAAGAGGTATAGAAAAGAAAAAAATAAGCATCATTGAATGTGTGCCCAATTTGATGAATTTAGCTGAAAATCCAATGGAGAAAAGTAAGACAAGAGGATAGATGACACATCACGGGAATGTATAATCACGTTTATATGTAAAATGCATTGTTTGTCATATCACAATCTGTAATTATAAAAAAGCCTGAAATCTTGTTATTTCCACACATGACCACTTGGCTATTCCTTGTTCTTTCAGTATGCAAATTCCATCAACAAAGCAAACTTTAACTCTAGCGCCACCTATTGGAAGTAGCAATCCTAAAAGTCGATATTGAGCCATAGCGATCCTTGTCATGTGACCAAGGATATAAGCCAAATCATATTCTCAATTTGCAGAAATGCACATGTACATTAGCCACAATGAATAGGACTCTGGCTTAGTGTTTTGCATCTAATGAGCGTGTGCAAAGGTGATTGTGGGTGGAGGGAGGAGGAACAGGGTCAGCTGTTTCTAATTGGTGGATCCTGTGTTAACTGCTGCAAACTCTTCCTGAAAAGAAAAGGAAGTCTAATGGTGGGGTTACACGTCCCAATATCGCGGCGATATCGGAGCCAACGAAGCGGGAGCGCGCATTTAGTGCACGTTTCTCCCTGCATCGTATCGGCAGTTTATACGCCGCGATATCGGGATGCAACGTCCCTACGATGTGTACGCCCACCAACCCAGGAACGACCATTTAACATGGGAGTGAATGGGTGACGTCAGCGTACACATCGTAGATTGGCTTTCACACGCTACGATGCTGCTACAACGGCCATGCAATATCGGGGAGTTGAATAGCTCTGCTATTCAACTCCGATATCGTTTTGGCATCGTTCCAGCATCGCGTTGTACCTTCAAACCGTACAACGCACAAACGATATCGAGTCCAACTCGCGACCCACGTGACTTTTTGTCGGAGTTGGGTCGGAGTTGGACGCCGTGTAAACCCACCATGAGCCTCAAACCTCCCTAATGATCAGTGTGGAAAGATTCCTTAGGGCCACGTCACACACACAGATAATTGTGCAGATATTGGTCACAGATCTCTGGTTGCAGTGAAATCATGGACACATTGTTCCATTTGTACACAGCAACAAGATAGAACAATGTGTCCATGATTTCACTGCAACCAGAGATCTGCGAACAATATCTGCACAGATATCTGTGTGTGTGACGTGGCCCTTACTCGATTGTGATATTGCCTTGTTGGGCGAAACAAAATGCAATGCAACCTCAACGTGTGAACGCAGCCTGAGATATTCTTTCATGGTAGGATTTAGTTTTTTTTTTTTTTTTGTTTTTTCATGTTAAAAAATGGTTTAAGGGCCACTTTACACACACCAACTTATCTGTCCAACTTCTGAACAACTTACTGGTTGCAGTGAAATCATGGACACATTGTTACATTTTGTTGCTGTGTACAATGGAACAATGTGTCCATGATTTCACTGCAACCAGTAAGTAAAATGCATCAAAAACCTGTGTGTGAACAAGCCCTTTTTTATTTTTTACTTTTTATTTTATAAATATCTTCTTTTCACTAAACCTTTTTTTTTTTTTTTTTCTGTACACGGTTCTCTGGGACTAATGACTGCTGAATAACTTAATGATGATCTTTGCTTCTCGAGAGCCCCGGAGAGATGTAATCAGCCGTGTTATGCAGCCAGGACCACCTGAGAAGTAACAAGCCGGCGTTGACAGCCAGTATTGGCATCTACCGCTGACACCGGCTGAAGTATTGCTTTAATTTTCCTTGTGCCCAGTAATGTCTGCTCCTCTAATTGGCAGCGCTGGCACTTGTAGCCCATTACTGGCACAAAAATGCTGCACTTTGCAAATAAAGCGTTGCTGTCGAGGCGGCCGGCCGTCGGATGTTGTGTGTTTGGGGCGAGGTTTGGTGACACAGAGCCGCTGATTTTTACGTCTTTATCGTTATTTGTATCGGCGTGTAAGGGATAGCGAGAAGGAGCGGGGGGAAAAAAAAGTAATACATTGCCAGTGCTACAATGTGCGCTTGTTGCCATGGCAACGGAATCCTTTGTCTGTGTGTTTTGAGAATGCAGGAATTCTTTAACCGTTTTCGTGCCAGAGACTGCACCGCTAATGGTGCGCCATAGTAAACGTAAAGTAGGAACAGCCTATTGGTTTAATAACATTCATTCGTTTATATAGCGCTATTAATTCCATAGCACTTTACATACATCAGTAATGCTGTCCCCATTGGGGCTCACCATCTAAACATCCTATCAGTATGTCTTTGAAATGTGGGAGTAAACCGGAGGAACCCAATACGATTGTTTTTCAATATTTACCTATTTTTTTTATTTTAAAGTTAAGTTTGCATTTTTAAAAACGACTCAGTTAGGCTAGGATCACTTTAGTGTTAGCCCTCAGGCTGACGACCCATTAAAAACGTGGAATCTGGCGACCTGAGCGCATGGCGTTAATGGAGTGTCACGCTGCACTCAGGCTGCCTATTCATTGCTAATGCTTACCACCCCCCCTGCACAGCACAGTAAGGGCCGGATATGCACTTTTGATCAGCGCACAGGAAACGCCATCTGCAGCGGGGGTTAAGCATTAGTAATGAATGGACAGCCTGAGCGCGCACCGTGTCCCTCCGTTAACGCTATGCGCTCAGGTCGCCAGATTCTAAATTTTCAATGGGTCCGTGACGCTAATGTGACCCTAACCTTACCGGTACATATGCTTTCCATTTATTTAGTTAGTTCAAAACATTAGAAATATAAAAATATAGTATCGGTCTTCAAATTACTTCCCATCCTGCAAATCTAGCATTGGCCAGAAGAACGGGCTGCAGTACCTGACGATATTAGAGTAATGGTCAATGCTATAGGTACACATTGCCATTTTGGAATATTCTGCTGACCATTTCAGGCTATGTTCACACATTGCATTTTTGCTGCAGCCAAAACGAAACTTGCTCTATGGCAGTAAGGGGCCTTTCACACTTGCGTTTTATTTCCTGATCTAGAAGATCAGGAAAAAACCTGATTCTTACAGGATTCATTTTTTTGACCATTCACTTTAATGATTTCAGGAAAATACCTGAAGCAACAATATTCTAGCTGAAATCATTAAAGTGAATGGGCAAAAAAATAAATCCTGTAGGCTGCTTTCACATCAGCGGTTTTTGCCGATCGCGGCAGATGCCGTGAAAAAACCACATCTGCCGCGAGTACTGCATAACCGCTGCACTTGCCGCACAGTTGCGGCAAGCCCCATAGAATGTCTATGCGGGCTTGCGGCAAGTGCGGTATCGGCACTTGTGGCAGGTGCGGCCGCAAAAAAACCGCGGCTGACCGCGTTTTTTTTCGCGGCCGCACCTGCCGCAAGTGCCGAAACCGCACTTGCCTCACCTGCCGCACACTTACCGCAAGCCCCATAGACATTGCATGGGGCTTGCCGCAAGTGTGCCGCAAGTGCAGCGGTTATGCGTTAATCGCGGCAGATGCCGCGATCGGCGAAAACCACTGATGTGAAAGTACCCTAATGGTGGGGTTACACGTCCCGATATCGCGGCGATATCGGAGGCAACGGCGCGGGAGCGCGCATTTTTTGACACTTTTCCCGATATCGCATCGGCGGTTTACACGCTGCGATATCGGGAAACAACGTCCCTCCGATGTGTACGCCCACCAACCCAGTAACGACCATTTAACATGGGAGTTAATGGGTGAGGTGCGAGTACAGATCGGAGTTGGGCTGTCACACGCTGCGATGCTGCTACAACGGCCATGCGATATCGGGGAGTTGAATAGCTCTGCTATTCAACTCCGATATCGTTTTGGCATCGTTCCAGCATCGCGTTGTACACTCAAACCGTACAACGCGCACACGATATCGGGTCCAACTCGCGACCCACGTGACTTTTTGTCGGAGTTGGGTCGGAGTTGGACGCCGATATCGCAGGCGTGTAAACCCACCATAAGAATCAGGTTTTTTCCTGATCTTCCAGATCAGGAAAAAACCACGAGTGTGAAAGGCCCCAAAGAAAGCTTTTACATATGTATGTAATGACTGGAAGGGCACTAGAGAAGAAGCTCAACAAGGCTACAGCCATAATCTGCTCTCTGGGCAGCAAGAAAGCTTTTACATATGTAAGTGTGGCACCCCAGGGTTAATGTGCCACAGTAACACCACAAAGGGTTAACTCCCCATACAACCCAGAACACTACACTAGCGCCTCCAGGCCAGAAGGGGGAGCAAAAGCTACTTCCCTATATATTCTGATGTGGAGAGGAAGTGGCAGTTCAGTGCGGAGCAGCACTGAGGAAGAAGGATCTGAGTATAAAAGAGCTGTGTTAGGCTCACCCCACGTTCGCAGTCCAGTTCCAGGCCAAGCCAGGGTCTGAGGAAAAGGAGAAGCAGAGGAACACACCTGAGAGACCGAGTTCCCTGAAACTCACCCCAGAGGAGCGCACAGAACGGATACCGGATCCGAGATTGTGCATGAAACATACAGCACAGTGAACACCGGATTAGTGAAGGTCCCACATCTTCACTGTACCACAGTGAAGCATCACGGTGGGGTCAGGAACACGGAATAAGACTCAAGTTGCCTAGCAAGTTGGTACCCGTGAGGGGAGAAAGGGCCGGCAGCTTAGCTAAAGTGGCAGCAGGGCCACACACACAGGGCAGAAACAGGGAGCCAAGGGCCCGGCCAGGGTGGGAGCAACCCGGCCCCTGCACAGACTCCGTGGACAATACTCAGCTGATGTACCATCTTCAGTAAAAGACTTGGAAAACTACAAAACCGTGAGTCTGTGTAATCTTTGCGCTCGAGCCCCGTTCTCCCTCACAAACTGTTTCATCAATACCGCCCCGGGGACCAGGCTCTGCCCGTGGGGAGCCGTCACATCACAGGCTGCCATCCATCATCCCCAGAGGTTCTGCAGTAACCTGTTAACTTTATGCCTTTTTAAGGTACCGTTACACAGAGATATCTGTGCAGACATTGCTTGCAACTCACTGGCTGCAGTGAAATAATGGACAAATTGTTCCATTTTGTCGCAGCAACAAAATGGAACAAGGTGTCCATGATTTCACTGCAACCAGTGAGTTGCAAGCAATGTTTCACAGATATCTCTGTGTGTAACGGTACCTTTAGACATCATTTCATCTTCAACTTGCTTAACTATTCACAGGAATAGTAATTTTGACCAGGAATGCCCTAACTTTTACATAAAAAAGCATCAAAAATGCTGGGTATGAATATAGCCTAAGAGTAAAAAGTAGGCCAGACAGAAGAAACAGCAGAGATGAATAACCTAGCTGATCTTCATCTCACTTGCAGAAATCCAAAGGCAGTATGGCTGTAACTCCAAGCAGAATCCACAAAGACTACCACAGCAGGAAAGATCTGCCAGGGGAAAGTTTAAATAGCCGCACTGAGAAGGTGATAGGGCAGACTAAATTAACAAATGAAAACACCTGTTGTTCAAAGAGAAGTGAAACAAGGACAACAAATAAGAACCCAACAAGAAACAGAACCCACTGTGGCTCAGAGTAGAAGTAAGCAAATCACACAACACAGGCTCGCTGGTTGGAATCTCGAGTCATGACTCTTATGACTGTTGCTCCATTCAGGATTGACTGTTATTGACTGCAATGGAAGTGAATGAAGAGATGAGTGCCCATGTGCAGCCATCTGGTGGTTCTTTCTCTGCCTGGATGCAGTAGCATGGGAATCCTAGAACGGGTCTTATCGATATACTATAAATATTTGTTAGGAATACCCTTTTAATTGTAACCTCCTTTTTTTGGCTCTGTCCCTACAATGTCTGTATTTAAAAGACAGATACCCTTTAATATTAAACAACTTTCTCAGATGAGGAATACTTTAGTAAAGTCTATGATTTCATATATTTCAACAAATCCTTCCTCAATCATCATTGGCCTCAATAAGTCAGATGCGGTAATTTATGTGCGAAAACTCATGCGCTAAGCATCTCTCGACTGAAACGCGTGGCAGACGATTTGCACTTTGCCCATAATTACATAATTGTGTAACTATTTCGGCTATCAATATAATGTCTGCATATTGAAATACATATTAGGCGACGCTGATTAAGTTAGCTGGGTTAATTGCAAATCCTATTGAATTTGCAGCAGTGGTAATAACGTGGCGGTGACATATATTTCTTTCTGGAACCATGCGCTTCTCTTGACATTTCAGCATAGACCTGAAATAACATCTGTGTGTATGATTGTCCCCCATTTATTACAGTTCTGTAATTGTAATTTATCGTTCCCGAGCCGCGGTTGCCATGCTAGTCTTTGATAACATTTATGGAAATATATGTTTCAGGTCTGTAATGCGTTTTTCATGATTATTTTTTTTAGCCGGTTCTTATAAAGAGATTACCCTATATATTGTAGGATAACGATAGTTGAACATACAATCTTTTAGAAAGGGTTTCTGGGCCATTACAGGAGGGGTGATCAGTGCAAGACGCCCAACTATCATGGGTTGTCAATAGCCGTGGTCTTCTCAAATGAGTCAAATGGAAACTTTGGCTTCTCCTTTGGATCTGGGGCAACCCCTGATCCTACTGTAGTAGAAACCTTGAAGGTAAAAAGCTAAACCCCCCCCCTTCCCCCAGAAACAACTATGAAAAGATTTTTCTTGAATGCATGTACTTGGAGCGAAAGTTTTAATGAAACTCTATTACAAAAATGAGTTTTAACCACATTTAGCTTTCACTGGTTGCTTCACAATCAGTTTTGTTGTGGTCTTTGTTCTTAAATCAGCTTTCCCACCAGACCAGGGGTCCCTAACTCCATTCCTCAAGGGCCGCCAACAGGTCATGTTTTCAGGATTTCCTTAGCATTTCACAGGGGTTGAAATTATCACCTCTGCAGGTAATTAAGTTATCAACTGTGCAATGCTAAGGAAATCCTGAAAACCTGTAGTGTGGTGACCCTCGAGACCTGGAGTTGGGGACCTCTGCACTAGACCATCAGAATGAGCTCACGGATAGCTTCTCAGAAGCCAGCAATGGACAGTGCAACAATGGGGCTAGAAGGCAAGGGATGCAAGTTTTTAATTAAACTTTTTTGCAGTTGGGTTATCTTTAGCCCCAAATACTTGCATTTAAGTAGAAAAAAAATATCTTTAATTAAAAATTGTCCCTAAGTATGAACAACACCCTATAGCAGGAGTGGGGAACTCCTGGCCTCAAGACCGCCAATAGGTCATATTTTCAGGATCTCCTTAGCATTGCACAGGGGTTGGAACCATCACCAGTGCAGGCAAATATATGATCACCTATGCAATACTAAGAAAATCCTGAAAACCTGCACTGTTGGCGGCTCTCAAGGCCTGGAGTTCCCCACCTCTGCCCTATAGACTTGCAGTTCCATTAAGTGCCAGACTGTTGATTATTACAGCACACTATGAGATGTGGACTATGGTTAAATAGGGCATGAAATGTGAGGTTAATGGTGTTAACTCCAAGTGCCGAGGTCTTCATGATCAATGGATAATTCTACACCCCTGATGCAAGACCTAAAGCTTTGCCACTTGTCCAGAACACACTCAGAAGACCAAGCTTGTATATAAAATCAAGACAAACATTGTTTCTGGACAGAAAGGTTCAACGATGAATTGCGTTTTTGTGTCCTCCTTGGCTTCTTTTGGCAGAGGACATGATTCTGAATGTCTTCCATTGCATCGTTTTCTGCTAGACCTTTGAGACCCATTATTGTCCACATGCCCAAAAGATCTTTAGTGGGCCAGTCCAACCAATGGCCAGTTAACTTGTAAAATCCATCTAGGATAAGACACCTATGATAATTTTATCCCAGTTGCAAAATATTGAACCAATGGTCACCACAAAATTGGTATTTCTTCTGCTGGACCTTTGACACCTATTGTTTTTATACCAGAGCCTGAAGAATCTTCTTGCCTATTGTGGGAAAGTACAATATGGCTGGGGGTGAACAAGTCTCTTAACTTTTAAAATTGTCTATAATATACCAGTTGTGACACAATGAGGGCTGGTCTCCTGCACTATAGAATCAGGTCTGTGCTGAGCTATCAGTTTGGTGAGTAACGCTCAGTCATCCAATTTAGTACTGAGGAGTGCTGAGCTGTCTGTGGTTGAATGACTGCTCAGCTATCCAATCTGGGACTGGGAGGTGTTGAACTTCAGGTGTTCCCTGTTTTATATGATTGCCCAGTTACTTAGCTGAGCAGTTAGTCCCAGATTTCTGCCAGTCATAGCATTTTGCTTATAGGTGCATGTTGGCTTCTTTCATTGTTGCTTTGTGTTCTGATATGTTGCTGGCAGACCTTGGACCTCCTTGACCACCCTTTTGCCTTGTCCCTTTGCTTGGATCCGCTATCCTTCTTGTATTCTGACCGCGAACTGTGACTTAGAGGGAACCTGACCTCTAAAAATCACCACTATCCTTCAAAACATATCCCTGCACCTTAATTATCCTATTCTACCTATCCCTTTTTGTCAAAATTGTGTATTTCTAAACTTTCAAAAAGTGCTTTTATTACCTCATCTGCGGCTTCTGGCTCTCGAGAAGTTATAAGGTGTTTCCTGTGGCTTCTTTCTGCCGCCTTTAGTGCAATCATTCACGCCCCGATGGGACGTGATCCTTTTGCATCTTCCTCGCCCTCCTCCGTGGGCGGATAAGCCGGTATGACGCTAATCGCGTCATATCCGGCTTTCATGACGTCGTACACCCATTGAGTGTATCGAGGGCCTCGCGATGCGCTTTGCGCATGTGCGGGGTTACTTTACGGCAGCTTATCTGTGATGAGCTGCCACAAAGTAACCATGCGCATCGCGAGGTCCTCGATACACCCAATGGGTGTACCGACGTCTTGATAGCCGGATATGACGCGATTATCGTCATACCGGATATACCGCACATGGAGGAGAGCGAGGATGATGCAAAAGGATCACGCCCATCGGGGCGTGAATAATTGCACTAAAGGCGGCGGAAAGAAGCCATAGAGAACACCCTGTGTGACTTCTCAAGAGCTCAGAAGCCGCAGATGAGGAGGTAATAAAAGCACTTTTTTCAATTTTGACAAAAAGGGATAGGTAGAATAGGATAATTAAGGTGCAGGGACAGGTATTGAAAGGATAAGGGGTGATTTTTAGGGGTCAGGTTCCCTTTAACTATGCCTTTGTCTATTCCCTTAGTCAATCACATGCCATCTGACATCTGAACCCAAAACGTTTGACTACCTTGCTTCATGACTTGTCTGTGTAGTGTCCCAATTACCCATAATACTTTACCTTGGTGGCAAGTAATAAGACCCAAAGTCAACCCTTAATGGAGATGTCTTCTGCTGGACATTATTGGGCTTTTTTTTTTTTTCTGCCGTAGCCAGGCTGAGTATCCACTGGTTCTCTAGAGCGGTTTCACTGAAACCTGAGATTGGGTTTGGTAGCCAACAGTTGCATGAAATGACCATATGATGACACCTTGTGCATCATACTTTACCTTACTGGTGAGTTATTGGCCCCAAATGCTATCTGCTGGACCTTTTTAAAGTTTTTTGTGTCAAATCCTAGGATAACCACAAAGACCTTTTGTAGTTTAGGACTGTGACGGTAAATCTTGGCCACTTTGGATTGAGTTGGGTTATCAAGTGCTGCATTAAAATGACTTGGAAGCCACTTTGGCAATCTTGGATACATGTATAGGACTTTGGTGTCTATTATGAATGGTCCAATGTCATGTTTAGTTCATGATTGACCATGACTATAAGAAACCAGATCTTTTGGAATTGTACTAAACTTTGTGTAGTTGACCCAATTGTCTTGATTCTATATTAACGAGAGGAACATTGGTTTATTTTTATTTTATCAAAGGTCACATAAATCTCTATAAATCAAGTTTCCTTATCTGCCAGCAATCACGCCATCCATTTGTACCGTTTGTTCTTGGTATATCTTCAGTAACCTATCGATAGGCCATTGGATACTGCCAACCGCTAGAAATTAATTTGGTCCTTTGAGATGGGAGACAGGTGAGCGCTCGTTAATTTTGAGTGTTTGGGGATATAATTGTTATCTGTAGAGCTCATTTATCACAAATCTCTGAAAATCTCAGGGACTTGACTCTTAAAGCCTTGACAGTCCGGCTTCTTGGACATAAATCTTGGGTGTTAATGTCCAGGGTGGATTGATGGGGAAGACATAACAGATGTGTTTTCTCAGCATCCTCGGAGAATTTACTGCCTTATCTGAGGCGGTTCAAAAATCTGCTCCCTGCTCGTCTCTCCGGCAAAACCTGCTGAGTTTTCAGTCCAATTTTTTGTTCTAAATCAAGGTGACAAATTCACCAACTCCCAGAATATTCGATAATAAGGCAAAAAAAAAAGGGGCCTTCGGCCTTGAAGTTGCTACTAGTTTTCTTAGCCCGGTACGCCCTCCACCATTTTTCCACAATTTTTTTGCCCAAATTTTTAGTTATTTATATTTTCCCATTGCCTTCACCGTCTATAGCTCTGATGTTGTATTGAAATCTAACATTTTTCTATTGGATCTTTTAAAGAGATCTACTTTGTGTGGATATTTCTGTTAGATACTAGATATGGTGCCCCCTTGTTGTTCTTTTTAGGCCTCCTCAAAACTGGACCCTCTACTTTCAGACAAACTTGACTCTATTTGATCAATAAATAATCTGCAAATCAGTTTTAAAAATCATCCGAATTCTGAGTTGGAGTAAGGAAGGGGTTAAGGGGTGTCTGTCACCCCCCCCAAATGCATAATAAATAGTCTATAGACTCTATTCAGTGTGTAAGAAACTTGACCAATATAAGAACCATACTAGCACTGCACTTTTACTGGTGGCGTGAGAAATTGGGAGGCTTTGGTGCACCCTTGGCCAAGAGCTTGGTACGTCGTTGCACCTCCTCAGTTGCATATTGGGGCCCGTCCCCCGCTTCTGATAGTGTTCCCCTCCCAGAGTGAGTACTGTCTTAATGCGTCCAGCGTGTGGGCATTTGTGCAATGAATGTCCCTGGTCACCCGTTTTCTCCCGTCCCCCTATTTCTGATGCCTATCATATAGTGTGGTGCAGGGTGGTAGCTGTCAGTTAGGTCTGCATCTTCTGCACCCAAGCGAGCGACATAAAAGAGGGGTTTTGGTTGGGTGTGTACACTTCTCCTAAAGAGGTGAAACGCAGGCTGTACGTTGCCAGCAGCTCCGGCTGGCCATGACCAGGTGTTAACTATTTCACCGAAAGAGACCACCAGTTGTTTCAAAATGAAGTTTTACTCAATAGTAGTTTGAGGAGAACTGTGAACATAAGATAGCGGTCATTGTCTTCTCATCTGTTTCATTAACACAGAGCATCCCGAGACACGATCTCTTCACATGCTCCAAACTCCACTAGTCTCGTCCATTCAACCACAACCCAACAGGGCACCACAGTCAGTCCATGAAAGTCATGTTTTCCTACTGCAGTTTCGCATCATCTCCCTCTTAAAGGAATAACTTGCCAATATTTCCAGACTTAGCTTGCTAACTTGCTTAGGGAACTCCTGTCTGGGGCACCTACTTCATCTTATGTTCTACTCTGTCTTGATCCTCACTTCTAAGAGTTGTAAACTCCTCTGGGCCACATTGCTAGACTCCTCTCTTTGGACTAGTCTTCACTTGGACACATTTCTGACCTGACGCCACCCGATAACTGTCTCTTGGTTAGGATCTCACTATCTCCATCTCAGTTCTCTCTCTAGGGACACCTACATCAAGCTGTTTGCTATTAATCAGACCTTAGGTCTGCCTCAATCACACGCTGGGCCCTATCTCAACTTCTGACTGTAAACTGCCTTCTGTCCCTGCACTAGCCCTTCTCACTATGGGCTAGAACTTTTTCTGTCCCTACTGTCAGCATAACACAACACTACACATCACAGTTCACATAGCACATTACCTTCACAATAACACATAACAATAAACTTTAGGGCAGAGGCACACACTATGCGAGAGGCATGCAAGTGTCTCACATGTATCTCTCATGACTTGCCCAATCCCGCCCCACCCCTACCTCTCTGAATGGGAGCTTGGAGCTCCATAGAAACACAATCCGCTCCACGCTCCCGTTCAGAGAGGCAGGGGCCAGTCCGGGTGAGTCATGCGAGATGCATGCAGCTCGCAAAAGTGTGTCTCTGCCCTTACATTGTAACAATAACCTTGGTGTCTTCAAGGAAAATTGGAGCAGTATGTCCATCTTTATTGTTACTATAGCGAGCGGAGTCCGAAGAAAATGGACTGGGGGGAGAATGTGCGTGGCCCCACATACACCGGCAGCATTCAGATATTGCTGCTCTGGGAAGCAAGCACTGTCAATCATAAGCAGGGGAAGGAACCAATATGCATATGAGGAGGCAGAACTATGCACCAAACTCTTGGCCACACCAAGGGTGTACCAAAGTTTACTAATTTATGAATTAATGACTCCTGCATCACTGTATAGCCCATTTAATATGCATTTTGCTGGTGATGGACCCCCTATAATATGTTGCCTTTCTACAGGACGTAGGAGCGGTCTTTCTACAGAAATTTGGGCAGGACTTTGTCTTTTACCCTTTTTTGTTCCTGTTTTTCCAAAGCATAAAAGCAGGAAGGAGAGGCAGTCTATCAGTAAAGCGCAATGGAGGGTAAGCGTTGGAACAATGCATGCTGGGAAGTGAAAAGGTGAAAGTTCCAGCACCTATAGTGCTGGCAAAGTGGTGAGGAAAGAAAGTCTTTGATGGATTGTGCTTAAAAAATGAGAATTTGGACAGCTCCTGGACATACTAGTCAAGCACATGCAGCCAAGCATATTTTAACTTATCGCCAGGAGGATAAGGTCAGCAGGGCCATATGTTTCTACAAGCTTTGTGTGAAAGGACACATACAATGTATACAGAGTAGGTGGTCACACATACTTGTACAGGGGCTGGTGGGATCATGACTTCTATTGAGCAGGCCAACGAATTGGTCAATTGAATTGCCTTTCTGTTACCAGCACTGGACACCAGGGGGTGCTATAACAAGCATATAACAGCAATATAGCTAGATATGGGAGCATTATAAGCAAAGAAATGCTGTCCAATCGTAGGCAAATCCTTAAACTTTACTTGCCCGTATACTCTTGTACTCTTTATTGGGACATCTCATTTAACATAATGTCCTCACTCATTTACTTTGTTTATAGAATATTAATACATTTTTATATCCTTTGTATATAATGTTTATAATAACCACTAGGGGGCAGTCACTGGTAAAGGATAAAGAAAGCCCCTATTAAAGTCAATGGGGGCTTTATAAGTTCATGTGATCAGCTCCCCCTAGTGGTGGCTGCCAGTATAAACACTAATCATTGTAACCTCATTTTGCCAAGTATTTTTCCAGTTGGTCAATCAAGGGAATTTTCAGATCATTATATTATTTATTTTTTTATAATTTAAATTTTTCATCTTTAGCCGTCCTTAGCGTAAATATACTCGATTTTCAAAGGCTAAGGCTGTGCAACGTGAGTTTTTCTTCTTCTTGAATCTAGGTCTTACAAAACGTTGGACATCATTAAATGACTTTAACTAGGTCATATTTTCGGAGGATTATGTTCTTCTTCTAAGGACTCTCATTTCTCCAGCTCTTCCAGCTGTAAATTACTGCATGAAACTTTATACATGACTTAATAGGCAGAAAAGTTTTATTTGCCATTAGGCGAACTGATTACTGTTCTGCTGTAGTAACGTGTCAGCGCCGAGCAGATTACATTATGATTGATGGTACTGAGAGCCAGATTAAATTAACACCGCAACTTTATATCACTTTATTTCTTCAAGTTATTTAATTCATTATGGACCCGGAGCGGGCGGTCACTAAATACTGTGAATTCACCCGGACCTGCTGTGTAGAGCTGCATATTGTCATTGTAGAAGGTACAACGCAAAGCCACAGGTACATGTGTAAAGGAAGACTATATAATATACAGTACAGACCAAAAGTGTGGACACACCTTCTCATTCAAAGAGTTTTCTGTATTTTCATGACTATGAAAATTGTAGATTCACACTGAAGGCATCAAATCTATGAATTAATACATGTGGAATTATATACTTAAAGGGATCCTGTCACCCCCAAAACACCTCCAAAGCTCTTAAAAGCTGTCCCTAGAGCATATTAACACTTTCCCTACACTCCTTTTTGCTCCTAAATGCACCTAATCAAAGTGAAGAAAAACGTTTTATAAGTACCTCATTATTGATGCTAATGAGTGACTATGGTATTCATAGTCACTCATCCAGGCAGCCCCTCTTCATGATATCACGCCTATTCAGGCGTGATCTTCCTAATAGATTCAAAATCGCGCCTCTCTGCGCGCCTCCCCACTCTCCCATTACGCACGGGCTTCAGTGGGGGCATTATGACGCGATTCGCGTCATTTCCTGGCCGGGTGACGTAGTACATCCGCGCCGCTCGCTTTGAGTTTCAAGTGCCTCACTGCGCATGCGTGCGGGAGCGCACTGCGCATGCGTGCGGGAGCCGGGGTTTGTAATGGGACCGCCGTACTGTTGTTATGAGGAATGGAATCCTCTTCTGTGCCTGTGTCTCCGGATCGCCGGCCGCTCTGTTCCGGCTCCCGCACGCATGCGCAGTGCGCTCCCGCACGCATGCGCAGTGAGGCACTTGAAGCTCAAAGCGAGCGGCGCGGGTGTACTACGTCACCCGGCGCCAGGAAATGACGCGAATCGCGTCATAATGCCCCCACTGAAGCCCGTGCGTAATGGGAGAGTGGGGAGGCGCGCAGAGAGGCGCGATTTTGAATCTATTAGGAAGATCACGCCTGAATAGGCGTGATATCATGAAGAGGGGCTGCCTGGATGAGTGACTATGAATAGATAGTCACTCATTAGCATCAATAATGAGGTACTTATAAAACGTTTTTCTTCACTTTGATTAGGTGCATTTAGGAGCAAAAAGGAGTGTAGGGAAAGTGTTAATATGCTCTAGGGACAGCTTTTAAGAGCTTAGGAGGTGTTCTGGGGGTGACAGGATCCCTTTAACATTTCCGGTGACTACCTCTTGAAGCTCATCAAGTGAATGCCAAGAGTGTGCAAAGCAGTAATCAAAGCAAAAGGTGGCTACTTAGAAGAACCTAGAATAGAAGACATATTTTCAGTTGTTTCACACTTTTTTTTGTTAAGTATATAACTTCACATCATAGTTTTGATGCCTTCAGTGAGAATCTACAATTTTCATAGTCATGAAAATACAGAAAATTCTTTGAATGAGAAGATGTGTCCAAACTTTTGGTCTGTACTGTATGTATGTGTATGTGTGTGTATATATATATATTTATATATCTTCTATCTCATATCTATCATCTATGTATCATCTCATCTATATATCATCTATCTATCTCCTATCTATCTTCTATCTAGCGAACATCTTACCTATCATCTTCTATATCTATCATCCATGTCTTCAGTCTATCCATCCATCGTCTATTCGTCCATCGTCTATTCGTCCATCGATCAATCTTCTGTCTAATTGAACAAGCCACACTATATGGACAAAAGTATGTGCCCCCTCCACATTCCATCTTTAAGAGCTTTTCTGACCTCCTACCTTACATCCATAGACATTAGTGAAGCCGGCAATCAAATGTCCAGAATGTGTGAACAAAGGGTAACTTTATTCATAAATAGACCCAGGTATACTAGCTAAAACCATAAACTTTAATATGGAGTCAGATATAACAGCTCCTGCCATTCCCGGAAGGATTTCTACAAGGTTTTTGGAGGAGTCTGTGAGAATATTTCCTTTTCATCCAGAAGAGCATGTGTAAGGTCAGACACTGATGTTGGGGGACTCGGCCTCCCATCTAGTTGTTGGATGGGGTGAGGGGCCGGATGTTATATCTGGGGTAGGGCTGGATGTTATACATGGGGGTGATGGGCCGGATGTTATACACTGGGTGTGAGGGGCTGGATGTTATACACTGGGGGTGAGGGGCCGGATGTTATACACTGGGTGTGTGAGGGGCTGGATGTTATACACTGGGTGTGAGGGGCTGGATGTTATACACTGGGGTGAGGGGCGGATGTTTATAACTGGGGGTGAGGGGCTGGATGTTATACACTGGGGGTGAGGGGCTGGATGTTATACACTGGGGGTGAGGGGCTGGATGTTATACACTGGGGGTGAGGGGCTGGATGTTATACACTGGGTGTGAGGGGCTGGATGTTATACACTGGGTGTGAGGGGCTGGATGTTATACACTGGGGGTGAGGGGCCGGATGTTATACACTGGGTGTGAGGGGCTGGATGTTATACACTGGGGGTGAGGGGCCGGATGTTATACACTGGGTGTGAGGGGCTGGATGTTATACATCGGGGGTGAGGGGCGGATGTTATACACTGGGTGTGAGGGGACTGGATGTTATACACTGGGTGTGAGGGGCCGGATGTTATACACTGGGGGTGAGGGGCTGGATGTTATACACTGGGGTGAGGGGCTGGATGTTATACACTGGGGGTGAGGGACTGGATGTTATACACTGGGGGTGAGGGGCCGGATGTTATACACTGGGGTGAGGGGCTGGATGTTATACACTGGGTGTGAGGGGCTGGTTGTTATACACTGGGGTGAGGGGCCGGATGTTATACACTGGGGTGAGGGGCTGGATGTTATACACTGGGTGTGAGGGGCTGGATGTTATACACTGGGTGTGAGGGGCTGGATGTTATACACTGGGTGTGAGGGGCTGGATGTTATACACTGGGGGTGAGGGACCGGATGTTATACACTGGGGGTGAGGAGCTGGATGTTATACACTGGGGGTGAGGAGCTGGATGTTATACACTGGGTGTGAGGGGCTGGATGTTATACACGGGGGGTGAGGGGCTGGATGTTATACACTGTGGGTGAGGGGCTAGTTGTTATACACCGAGGGTGAGGGGCTGGTTGTTATATACTGGGGGTGAGGGGCTGGATGTTATACACCTGGGGTGAGGGGCTGGATGTTATACACCTGGGGTGAGGGGCTGGATGTTATACACTGGGGGTGAGGGGCTGGATGTTATACACTGTGGGTGAGGGGCCGGTTGTTATACACTGGGGGTGAGGGGCTGGATGTTATACACTGGGGGTGAGGGGCTGGATGTTATACACCGGGGGTGAGGGGCTAGTTGTTATACACTGGGGGTGAGGGGCTGGTTGTTATATACTGGGGGTGAGGGGCCGGATGTTATACACTGTGGGTGAGGGGCTGGTTGTTATACACCAGGGGTGAGGGGCTGGATGTTATACACTGTGGGTGAGGGGCTAGTTGTTATACACTGGGGGTGAGGGGCTGGTTGTTATATACTGGGGTCGAGGGACGGATGTTATACACTGGAGGCGATGGGTAGGTTGTTATACACCGGGAGTGAGGGGCGGATGTTATACACTGGGGGTGAGGGGCTGGTTGTTATATACTGGGGGCGAGGGGCCAGATGTTATACACTGGGGGTGAGGGGCTGGTTGTTATACACTGGGGGCGAGGGGCCAGATGTTATACACCTGTAATTGATAAATATGTGAAGAAGTCTCAATCACACTACATAATTTCCCCCACATTATAAACATTACTGACAGATATCTTATTTTTTTCTGTCATAAGTAATACAGATTCACCATTGTTTCTATTCTCCTATGTAACACGACATACGGTAACTTCAGTGCACGTCATTGTATAATATATAGACAAGCCCTGTAAATAAAGTCCTATACTTTCCTCTTATGATCCCTGCAAATACTCTCTGGGTCTTGTGTATTCAATGGTGTTAATAGCCGACATGAGACTCCAGAGTGATTCATTGTCCTCCGTTATCACTGACATCATTCATGTACTTTTACTTTGCACTAATATCTATGCAATCCTTTGATAGAATTAGTTATCCCATCCTAATGAGCCGACATCAATATTTTAGTAATGCAATTACCTGCTGTACTGAATTATTCTTGCACGTGTCTCGGCTGATAGAAATGTTGAATGGAAGTCACTTCCCTGGTGACAGGAGAGGTCTTGGGGATGGGGGGGGCTCGGTTCATGTGAAGAAGCCGCCATTAGTTTTTGCATTTTTTTGAAGGCGCTGATAGATGTCGCTTCTCAGTCCTCTTGATTAAAGATGCATATTGCATTATAATTGGGAACAGATGATTATACCATGTGTTCTTTTGTTATAGAGTAGCTTTCTGGGGAGTTTATCTGGTCTTCGGTCTCAGTCGTTCCAGTGTGAACAGATCAATACACCTTATAACCAGACTGGATTTACCTATAGGCATAGTAGACCTGTGCCTATCGGTGATCCCGATGGAGGGAATCACATAAAATGAAGAATGAATACTGTATTTGCATATATTACACTTTATTCACACTACCAAAGGATAGACGTAGAATGTATAACTGGGGACCTCACTGTTCCGAACAACGTGAATGTCAAAGTCCCGTATGAATCAACCAGTACTGCTCATACTTCATTTAGTTCTATGGATTGGTGGAAGTTGTAGTGTACATGGGGCTCACTGAATTTGTGGGGGTCTCCAGCGGTTGTACCCACACCAATCCTGCAGATAAAAGGGGTCCTGTGGATAGGTTGCATAGGTGTTGACCCAGTTCTAGACTTATAGACGTCCAAAGAAGTTGGAGAAAGTTGACCTTGTTGTGTTGATTAGATTAGAATTATCAACATTCCCAAACATTCAGGATGCTCCTCAGAAAAATGGAAGAACTTCTGGATTTCTGGAGGTTTGTCTATCTTCTGAGTACTAGACGTCTCCTGAAACCTCCTGGTATGCAGCCCTTCCCGTGTAATTTTGGGATGCCTCATCTGATGAAATGCAAACACAATTTTGATAGAAGGGGTGTGATCTATATAGCGGTGACATTAAATGAATCTCTGAAAAGATTATTTTAAAAAGTTGGCAGTTATGTACTAGACCCTGCATGGATTATAATGCATGGGCGAAAAAGTCGACGAAAAAGTCGAAACTGACACTAGAGCTGAGTAAATTGTTTCGAGGTGAAGTTCAGTTTACTTCGAATTTAGCAATATAATGTATTTGCCATAATCTGATTTCTTTTGCTAGTCGCTTCCTATGACTCCAAAAAAATGTTGATCAGTCATCTTGTTGCCAAGCAGCTCCTTTCCTTGTCATTGCGGTCCCTTTCTCGGCTCTTGCGGTCTCTTTCTCGGCTCTTGCGGTCCCTTTCTCGGCTCTTGCGGTCCCTTTCTCGGCTCTTGCGGTCCCTTTCTCGGCTCTTGCGGTCCTTTCTCGGCTCTTGCGGTCCCTTTCTCGGCTCTTGCGGTCCCCTTCTCGGCTCTTGCGGTCCCCTTCTCGGCTCTTGCGGTCCCCTTCTCGGCTCTTGCGGTCCCCTTCTCGGCTCTTGCGGTCCCCTTCTCGGCTCTTGCGGTCCCCTTCTCGGCTCTTGCGGTCCCCTTCTCGGCTCTTGCGGTCCCCTTCTAAGTTCCTTCTTTCCACTTCCTTCGTATTGGTCTTCAGCATTTCCATTGACTATGCAGATGGAAGAGGACTGGAAGCAATTGGCTCAAGAGAGAAGCTGTACAGAGGGAAACATGAAGGCCATGGAAAAGTGAGTGTTATGTATTTTTCATTGACCAAGGTTTGTTGTGCCGTAGAGATGTCAGAGCGTAATAAGGCACAATCGATTCATGTCAAATGGATTTAAATCAAAGTTCCCTAAATGTGAGTGATTTTGCCTAATTTGAATTTCGGCAGATCCGCTCATCACTCGTAAAAATGGAACCGATGTGGAATTTTCCTTGAGTAAGTGGTGTTGGCTATATCTAACCACATGAATATCTATGGATGAGCAGAATGAGACTGATGTGTTGTGTACAGGGGGCAGTGGTGTCTGCTTTTTGTCATGGATTGATGGCAGTGGTCTGGGCAATCGTTCATACAAACCCATCAGGAGGATTCTCCATAGTACTGCCATCCGCAGTGTTTGTTTTTCCCATTCTCTTGTTAATATTGCTGACTAATCCATTTACTTCCGGCCCTTTTGTTATTGTTAATAATGCAGCTGCCGGCCGACAAGCACTGAGTTGCCCGCAGATCGCTAATAAAAAGCCTGCAGCGGCTCAAGAAAGACTAAATCCATTATAAGAGGGTGATAGTGTGTTTTCATGTTGTGCTTTGGAACGTATCATATTGTTATTGTAATTAGTGGCCGTCTTGTCTTACGAGCTGTCGCTGTATTAAGTACCAAGTCCTATCTCCTCGGCACCCAGTGGGTGGCAGTATTCAGGACTGTGCAAGGGGAATCGTGGATTTTATTCCAGTTTCCATGGTGATGACGGCGGCTTTGATGATGAGACTTGTGTGAGAGCAGGGGGATGAGCGAAAAGGGGATTTTGCATTGAAACAGTCGCCAAATTGTATGTATCCATTGTGATTTGAGTGCAGTAAAAATAATCAACAGTGGTATCACGCTGAACACATTCTTCTGGGCATTTTCATGATTTTCTGTCTAGGATTTTGAAATCCACTAAAAGGTGTACTTACTAATATTTTGAATGCCAAAAATTCAACTTTAAGCCCTGCCCCCGCGCCCCCCCCTTCTCCCTTAAAATACTGGAGACCTTCCCAAGACACCCCCTTTGGGATTGGTTTTGCTAAACCTTACTCCCTTGTGACAACCGAGGGGGTTCAATTAGGATATAACAGGTCACAGAGAAACACGGAGTCAGTTGCCTCCTGCCAACTGGAACTGTAGAGGCGAGTCTACTGAACAGTTCAGTACCTGCCGTATGCCAGTGCTGCCATCTGCTGAGGAGTTATAATGTTGGAGGCATTACTTTTCATTCAACCCTTGTTAGTTTAACTGAAAGTTTACTCAACGAGTGCCAGGTATGGGAATTCCTACAGCTTCTGCCCACTCCACACCAATTCACATATTATGCATATAAACATTCACCCAGCCCCAAGGTCGGGATCGGAGTGCCAAGCCTAAGACTCTGCTCAATGTAACAGGATCCATAGAAGACAACTTCATCTATCGCAAAATTCTTAACCAACCAATCTAACTCACCACTACCAAAACAGCGTACATTACTGCATGCACGTGAAAGCGAGTCACTGGGATGGCACCTTGTTTCACAACTTATTCACTAGTATACCCTAACAACAAACTACACTACTCCAATTGTGATACTCGGGTATCTAGCTAACGGTACCGTAGCAACCTCCCATAGTTCGACACTGGCCTGTGATCTTGGCAGCTACCAAAAATGTTTGTTTGGCGCCAAAGCTGTCCCAACGAAAAAATAAACAGGTACGTATGCGGGGCCCGAGCTCAGGGACTTACGGTTACTATTGCATCTAAAAAAATAAAGGATGAAAATGTTTATGATGATCCAGCCACAATCCAGATAGAAAAATGGAAAATAAAGAAAACAACATGACCTTCTACGATGGAGTCACCACGAAACAACCTCTTTGCAAGCTGAAAAATTGGAACCTCCTGACTCCTTCTGGCATCTTCAAGAGCAATGTCCTCCTAACCGCACCCCTCCCTTTGGCAGCACACAGTTGCTTCTTCTCAAGGGGGAAGAAGAAAACAAAAATGAAGCCGTCCCATGCAAACCTAGCACTCACTGTCAGACAGTCCCGCAGAGGAGGACCAGCGACAAGATAACCTGCCACCACCAGTATATGCACTACTGGCCCTGCGCTGGAACTAAGCCAGACCCTGACTTTTATACTGCTGGAGCCAGAGCTCCCCTAGTGGCCAGGGGAAGTCACTGCAGGCTGCATTACCTGCACACCCGTACACTCTTATAGTCTGATCAGCGAGATTATCCTTGCAAAATCAAAACTGTTGGCAAGAATGTATTAAGGTCTTAGCTCTCTTTAGGAAGAAGGATCAGGCGGTTGGATTTTCATAGGACCAATCTTGTTCTCAGTGTAGAGGAGCTGTTGGCAGAAGTGTCTGACAACAGATTATTCACTTCTCCCCATGTTAAAAACATGCACAATCACCTGAGCATGCAACCTGGGTGAGAAGCGTAAAGGGTATCATCAGAAAATGCATAATACTTATTTTATTTGGCATTTGTACTTATTTTACTATTGCAATCTTTATTTAAATGATAAAAAAATGTATAATCTTCAACTCTCATAGTGGCTACTGGAGTTTTTGTAGGAAGCGTTTTCTTCAGTTTCCTTATCACAGGCAGGACTATAATGAAAAGTAACATCTCCATGTACAGCTGATAACACAGGATCCACCAAACACAAAAGATGTCACAGCTCCTCCTGCCATTATAATAACCTTTGCACACACTCATTAGATGCTTCAATACAAACGATAGGGTCAGCGTCTCTTCATTGTGACTAATGTACATGTGCTCCTCAATTGCCAGTTATTATGCTCTGTGATCTTCCCAGACTCTAAAGCTTAAATGGAACCAACCAGCAGTGTTTAGGGCTATAAAGTGAAGTCACACTGGGATGATGAATGCAGTCATACCTTTACTTCAGTGATTCCATGTTTGATTTCAGAGAAAAGTGCTATAAAACTCAAGGAAAACAGGGCAGAAGATGATTGATGTGTGCAGCACTGTTTCACTATTTGGGGTTGGTTCTCACCTTTCCCATCCCCCTTGGATATGCATTTCGGCTGTAAGCCAAACCCTCCCCCCTTCTTTCATCTCTACTTTCAGTTTTATCAGGCACCCTGTGGCTGAAGTATAGATGAGAGGGGGGAGGTTTGACTTACAACTAAAAGGCATACCCCCAGGTGAGGAAAAAAACTCCAAACAGTGACGCAGTGCTGCACACAACAATCATCTGCTGCCCTGTTTTCCAGGAGTTTTATAACACTTTTCTCTGCAATCAAACAAGGAATCATTCAAGTAAAGGTAAGAATGCACCCAGCATCCCAGTACCTGTAAGGCTCTGGTTTCCCTTTATAGCCCTAAATCCTGCTGGTTGGTTCCCTCTAAATAAAATGGAGGTCTGGGAAAGTGTTAAAAAATTACTAAAATATTATTTTACTCACCTGTCCCAGCCCCACAGCTCGCTTTTCCTGCCTCCACCTGGTCCTCTGTTGGATTGGTGATTGGGCTTCTGGCGATGACTAGGCAAAACAAGGTACCACAAGTAAAATTGGGCATGACCTCTTCCAAAATTTAGGAACTGCTGATCAAATCTCGAAACAAGAACTGGATTCTAACGAAACACTACAAATCAATTTCTGTATTTTTCACCGGATTTGTAAACCCGTCCATGTATATAATGCCAGACATGCCGGGTCCTCCAGAGACAGCACATTGATGTCAATGAGTGCCATGCAATGCCTCATTTCCCCTGCGGAGGCGCTGCAGGAGAAGGAAACACAATCTGACACACTGCAACTACAGTGATAATTTTTTGGGAATCTTTCAATTATAAAGGGATTGTGAAGAAAAGGCACATTAAAAGAAAAATTTTATATGTAATTACTGAAAAACATAAAAACAACAACCTTTCTTTGTAATTCTGGATTGTTAGTGGCTTATAACCGTATGGAGTGATTCAGTAAATTGCGCTTTCCATTCACGGCCTTGTGTAAATGTGATCAATCAGTTGTCCCCTCCTGACGCCAGAGCCCCCACTTATTGACCGGAGAGGGGATTGATGTATAAATCTTGTCAGCTTGTAACATATGGGTGTGAAGGTCGCCCTCCTCGTATTCGGTATTTACTAGGCAGCTGGGAAACAATTCGGCCTTGTCTGGAACAAAATAATAAAACAAAGTAATCAGCAGAGCTTCATTTTCTTAGAGACTCAGGGGCTCACTCCATACACCAAACTGAAGTGCTGGAACTACCCCCAGCTTTTTTAATTTAATTACTAAATGTAACCAGTAGGTGGCAGCAGATGGTACGCGGAGCAATTGCTCTTTTATTGGCTGTCCATTAGGTACATTCAGTAGATGTCAGCGCTCATCAGGAAGCAATTGCTCAGCTGTTCCTCCATCTCCCATAGAAAGGCATCTACAGTGTTCAATCATCCTTGTTAGAAAGATTACCTTTTATAAAAAAAAAAGTGCACCCTGGAAAAATAACCAAAGACGCCATAACCCTTATTGCACCATTTTTATCTGCCATAAATTTGTCTACAATTTTACCAATAATAATTTTTCATATATAATTATTTATGTTAAGAACCAACTACCCTATCTTTAGCTCTAGAGATAGAGAATTGTGAAATATTAAATTCCTACATCCATCACTAGGGGGAGCCTAGTGGTAAGTGTTTGTAGTCCTGCAGTATGATTTTGAGCTCCCTCTAGTGGTGGCTGCCAATATCTGGAATTTAATCACTTATATTTTTGACAAAATATAGAAGGATCATTGTAAATGTGCTGCATGTAGAAACAAGAGCCGTGGGGATTATTATTTATTATGGTTGTTCATATTGCATAATCCTATTCCGTAGTGTTTTACAGAGATCAGTTTACCTGCTGAGCCACCATACAGTGCTAACCACTGAGCCACCATACAATGCTAACCACTGAGCCACCGTACAGTGCTAACCACTGAGCCACCATACAATGCTAACCACTGAGCCACCATACAGTGCTAACCACTGAGCCACCACACAGTGCTAACCACAGAGCCACCATACAGCGCTAACCACTGAGCCACCATACAGTGCTAACCACTGAGCCACCGTACAGTGCTAACCACTGAGCCACCGTACAGTGCTAACCACTGAGCCACCATACAGTGCTAAAGACTGAGCCACCTACAGTGCAAACTGCTGAGCCACCTACAGTGCTAACCACTGAGCCACTATACAGTGCTAACCACTGAGCCACCGTACAGTGCTAACCACTGAGCCACCATACAGTGCTAACCACTGAGCCACCTACAGTGCAAACTGCTGAGGCACCATACAGTGCTAACCACTGAGCCACCATATAGATGGCTCAGTGGTTAGCACTATATGGTGGCTCCATGGTTACTACCATATAGATGGCTCAGTGGTTTGCACTGTATGGTGGCTCAGTGGTTAGCACTGTATGGTGGCTCAGTGGTTAGCACTGTATGGTGGCTCAGTGGTTAGCACTGTATGGTGGCTCAGTGGTTAGCACTGTATGGTGGCTCAGTGGTTAGCACTGTATGGTGGCTCAGTGGTTAGCACTGTATGGTGGCTCAGTGGTTAGCACTGTATGGTGGCTCAGTGGTTAGCACTGTATGGTGGCTCAGTGGTTAGCACTGTATGGTGGCTCAGTGGTTAGCACTGTACGGTGGCTCAGTGGTTATCATTGTTTGGTGGCTCAGTGGTTAGCACTGTATATGGTGGCTCAGTGGTTAGCACTGTATATGGTGGCTCAGTGGTTAGCACTGTATATGGTGGCTCAGTGGTTAGCACTGTATATGGTGGCTCAGTGGTTAGCACTGTATATGGTGGCTCAGTGGTTAGCACTTATATGGTGGCTCAGTGGTTAGCACTGTATAAGGTGACTCAGTGGTTAGCACTGTATAAGGTGGCTCTGTGATTAGCACTATATGGTGGCTCAGTGGTTAGCACTGCATGATGATGTAGTGGTTAGTGCTGAATGGTGGCTCAGTGGTTAGCAATGTAGGTGGCTCAGTGGTTATCACTACAATGCCAACCACTAAGCCACCAAGCTTTCAATATAACCATATAGTCATTAATATTAGGGGGTTCAGAGTTCTTTGCCTATTGGTTTAAAGGGAACCAAGTACCAGCATTTAACTACCTGTAAATAGGTGCAGCAGGTGATTGACGTGTGCAGAATGACATCACTACTCGTTTGTTTTACTTTTTATTCCTTCCCTGTGGGTTTGGCAGTCTGCTGTAAGCCAATCTCCTCCTCCCTCTAATCCAGACTCATCCAGGGGTTGAGAGGGGATTGGCTTACAGCAGACTGCCAAACCCACAGGGGAGGAATAAAAAGTAAAACAAACGAGTAGTGATGTCATTCTGCACACACCAACCATCTGCTCCACTGATTTACAGGTGGTTAAATCCTGGTGGCTGATTCCTTTTACATTTCTTATTATTTGCAATAATTGGCCATTAAATAGAATCGCGGACAGGGTTCTCTCCCCTCCTGCATCTGTACGACTTGATCGTCTATATATATATATTGTACTTGTCCACGTCTACCCTTTCCAGATGTAAAGCGGCATGGCATCTAATGGTGCTATATAAATAATAATAAGTGACTTTGTGGCGATCTTTCATTCTTTCCCTCCATCATCACCACGCGGTCTCCTCCTCCTGCTGGGGGCACCGGACACATTGTCACATCGTCCATCCTCTGCTCTGTCCATTGTGCTGAAATTGCTGCTTATTGGGTTTCATTTGTCACACACATTTCTTCCCTTTTTGTTGCATTTTTTTTCTTCTTTTGTTTCTCTTCCCGTTGACCTCGGATCTCTCCAAAAATGTCACTTTGGAGAGGAGGGAAAGCAGCCGATTCGCTGCAGTTACAACAACACAAGCCGATATGAAATATTCATTCTTACTTATTGAATTATGCTGGTAGAGCGCGGAGTGAACTATTCCCGGTAATGTGACCTTGCATGTCAATCAAGAGATGGCGCCAAATGGAGTTCCATTTTTTGCAATATTTTATAATAAACTCTACAGTTCCCTGCTGCATCTTTACAAGTCAATCACTAGTGATTATGTGGACACAGCACATGATGGACCCAGGGGTCTATGGGAACTCGGAACCCAGGCGTGGAGTTGGAGGGATGTCACTGGTGGCCTGCCCGGACCCGTAGCCCTGGTGGTCAACTAAAAATTGGGGGGAAATAAAAAGGAGATAAAAGAATAAATGTCTCGTGACGCCACCTGCAGATTCTGGTGATGTTCATCAACGCCGCTGTCAGACCGCCGGGGATGATGGTATTGCAGCTTGGGTGGTATGGCTCCCTGCAGGTGGAGCCAAGTCCCTGGGACAGGGGGCCGTAGCACTTGTTGTCATAGTGCTGGATGTTGGCAGCGCAGCGGCTTACGTTGAAATGAGACACCGAGGCCTTTAGACTCTATACTGGTACTTTATTGGAACCAGTTCAGATGGCACTTCGGGTGACAGCTTACACAGTCTTTTTGTGGGTAGCTGGCCAGGTAGTCACTGAGGAGGGTAAAGTCTCTCTGAGGATCCCGTAGTGTACCTTCTCTTGTCTTTCTCATGTCCTGCTCTCTTCCTTGCGCCTCCTTACTTCCTTGCGCCTCCTTACTTCCTTGCGCTGCCCTGCACAGCACACTTGTCTACCAGGCCCGTTGGGTGATATGAGGTACCCTTCTTCTCTCTAAGGGGCTCAACCCAGTTTGGTGATCCTGGTGGGGCTGCATGTTCCGGACGGGGGTCGGGGTTGCTGTATTAACCCGCGACTGGCCGGTGTTGACTGCTCAGGGGTGAACTCGCCTGTACCGTTTTTCGGAGCCGGTAGTCCGTTGGTGGACTAGGATTCCCCTGGACTATGGAAGGTTCGGCACGGGGTTTCCTCTTTCTTTCCTAAGCCACCTTTTTCCTCTCAGGCGCCCTCCCTGTGAGACCCCTCTAGGGCTCACTCCTTGCTTCTTCCCTCAGTATGGACTACATCCAACTGTGTGAATTCCCACTTTTCTCCTTATTCCTCACATTCCTCTCCCCGGGACCGGTTACCCTGGTAATGGGTTGCCAATTGGTCCTCTAGTCTAGGTGTAGTGATTCCGAGATGAGAACCTCAGGTTGACTTTACACTCCCCAATGACAGGAATACTGCACACTCTGTTGTGAATGCAGTACCCCTACTGTGACGCACTGACCAGTGGGGCGCTACACACACACCTTTCCATATAGAAGTTCTGCTGCCATTATACATGTATATCTGCGTCTCATATGTTTTTTGTACTTTGATTTTCTAAAACAAAGCTCCAAGTCTCCTGCTTCCTTCCAGAAAACATCGTTTAATGGTCAAATCATGTCTTCGAACAACCACCACAAGGCGTAGCCTGAGAGCTAATGGGGTACTTGCAGCAGCAGTTGTTCAAATTGGATTTCCCACAAAAAGTTGATTTTAATCAATAGATCTTGGTAAAATAAATTTTTTTACATGTGGATGTGATTAAAAAAATGTTCCTGTACTGAGATATTCTTGTATATGTGTGTCCCTGCTATGTACTGTGTAATGGATGTGTCTGACTGTACAGGGACATGATCTGATCATACCACATCTCCTGTGCTGAGATAATCTTATATACGTGTCCCTGCTATGTACTGTGTAATGGATGTGTCTGACCATACAGGGACATGGTCTGATCATACCCCATCTCCTGTGCTGAGATAATCTTATATTTGTGTCCCTGCTATGTACTGTGTAAGGGATGTGCCTGACCGTACAGGGACATGGTCTGATCATACCATATCTCCTAGGCAGCGGAGGAGGGAATAGACTATACAGACATTACAGCAGGGGGTCACAGAACATAAGAGCATACAGACATTATAAAAAGCCAGCGCTGCCTGTGGTTAGCATGCAATACAAAAAGTGCATGTGCACATATTAATTTCGAACGGCCTCCTAAATGCATTAAAAGCAAGACCACATTGAATGCACATGTACCTGAAGCATTTCTGAAACACTCTCATGGCGCCAGAAGGACAAGCACAGATAAAGGCCTACCAGGTCCAGACGTGACATCCGGACATGATCAGATCTGACCCCCACACTGCCAGACCAGCAACCATGGATGAGGGTGGAACAGGCCCAGACACATGTGCAAAAATCAAGCAGAGCCTATGGGCAAGGTGTGGCTGACCCCCACTTTTTGCCGTGCGTGCTTGGTTCTGTATGTATGCCATTCTAACTGTGTTTGTTGTGATTGTTTTAAGCTGCTGTATACACCTGCAGTAGCCACACCCTGCCCATAGGCTCTGCTTGATTTTTACATATGTGTCTGTCCCTGTTCCACCTATATCCCTGGTTGCTGGTCTAGCAGTGTGGGGGTCAGATCTGATAATGTCCGAATGTCATGTCAGGACCTGGTCGGCCTTTATCTGCGCTTGCTCTTCTGGCGCCATGAGAGTGTTTCAGAAATGCTTCAGGTACATGTGCATGCAATGTGGTCTTGCTTTTAATGTATTCAGGAGGCCATAATGGCACAGCATATATAAAAAAAAACTTGGAGTAGGACTGCCCCATGTGGGGTAGCTCAAAGAATTGATTAATTCTTTGCAAAATGTCAGTTTTAAAGTACAGTTAGAAATTAATATGTGCACATGCACTTTTTCTATTGTGTGCTAACCACAGGCAGCGCTGGCTTCTTGGCTTTTTTTATTTTTTTTATACAGACATTACAGCACGGGATCACAGAATATATAGATTTGTTCTACAGAGCATGTGTGAAGGAAATGTTGTTCAGCGCATGCGCCAAGGAATTGTTTTACAGTGCATACAAGGAATAGGACTGGGTGAGCTGAAAAATGAGTAGGTGAGAATCTTGCCAGAATGGAGCTACGGCCGGATCCTTAGAGCATGGTGGGATTTGTAGGCAGGTAGATGAGTTAATTGTTCTGCTTGTTATTGCCACTTGTAATCAGAAGGGTGCGCAGCCTCAGGGCTTTTGGGAAGAAGGCATGGGAGGTATTTGGGGGACTTGAAGAAGGATTTTATAAGTGGTGAGATCCTTTTATGGGAAACCATTTTTAATAGGTAAGTGTCCTCAATGGAGACCTTAAGCATTATTTTTCACCAGTGGCGTAACTTCAGGCCCAGGGGCCCCGATGCAAAAGCTTCAACGGGGCCCCCAATTATTGCAAATCTTTAATAGTATTAGTCTTTTTCTATAGGCCAAAGGGACTTTTGGGGCCCCCTAGGCTGCAGGGCCCGGGTGCGATCGCAACCCCTGCACCTGTTGTGGTTACGCCCCTGTTTTTCACTCCACAATGGGGTATTTGTTAATGGTTTCCCAAACCAGGCCACCAATAAATATGTAATGATTTTGCAGTTCTTCTCCGTCGTCATGTTGCACCCATGGGGCAATGTCCGGAGTCCTCCAGGAATAGCTCTTTAGGTTTTCCCATTCTGGTTATTGGATACTTTGCAGGGAACATCTGGTGACTTGTAGACTTATAGATAGGAGATGTATATTGTGAATAATGTGTAAAGTGATACTTGTCATTATCGGCTGGGGGTAAGATTACTACACTGACAGCTGTGCTCCGTGTCCTAGCAGTTTCTGGAGTGAAGGAGCTCATCTGTATTGACCGTAACGTAGCTGTGCTTAATGAAGGAGACGGTCAATGCGGGGACTGTGGGCGCTCGGGATGTCAGGCACATTGGTCATTGAGTCATGATTAAACACTCCGAGATGCAGGGACATAAAATGACTTATTCACCATCACACCAGAGACCTCAGAAGTGAATTCAGCTTCGTGATCTGAACTTCTAAGTATTACTGAGGCTCGTAACTCGCAAAGTCAAAATACGGCTTCAAAGTGAAATCATCTGAAAGGTTTTCACGGTTTCAAAGGAAACTTTTAAATGTTTTTTTTTTCCCACCAAATAGATTGGTCACTTTTAACTCAAGGATAGTTGGTAAATGTAAGAACTGGGGTCTAACTGTTAAAACCCCCACTATAGAACAAGGGTCCCAATGTCTCTGTATGAATGAAGTGAAGGTTCCGATATATGACAAACTCTTCGATCACTTCTGTGGGACTACGTTACATCTGTCCAAGCTGCGGGCTCAAGCCACTCAGGTAGACATAACCCTGAGTGGTCCTGACACCCTTTAACCCCTATACAGGGATCTGAATTTACAACAGGGTCCAGGGGATTGCTGCCTATGGAATGGCTGCAGTCCAAAGACAGGAATGGAGACTAAGCATAGTCAAGGGCGGGAGGTTGGAAAAAGGACAAAATCGGGATCAGATAGAGTAGTCAAAATGGTTACCGAGCAGGGTCAATGCTGGGAGGTAAGGACAAGGGCAAAAAACGGATCCAAAAGCATAGCCAGGGAGCTGGGTCAAAACCAAAATAGCAGTGAGGAAGAATAATAGTACAACAACACGCCGAGGTAAAACCAGTAAACACTAGATGTAATACAGGACTAGTCAGGAAAACCAAAAACTATTTCTGACGGCTTGCAGTAAGAGGCTGAAGGTATATGTAGAGTGTGGTACTTTCCAATAGGCTGGAGCTTAGGAGCTAATGACTTCATTTGGACTGCCCACACATTAACACTGTCAGACTGAAGTGCTACAGGTTGCAGCTACTCTTACCGTTGGAGATGAATGAAGCCTGCCCTCTACTGAATTTCCTGCAAAGACTTCTCCCCTATCACCAGCACCACCTACAGGGTGAATACAGAGGTGTCTAGTGACCAGAGCAGAAGTCGCAGGAGGCTGTGGAGGAGATGTATCACCCCCATCACCATCACCACCTATAGGGTGAATACAGAGGTGTCTAGTGGCTGGAGCAGAAGTTGCAGGAGCAGGCTTTGGTGGAGATGTGACACAAGCCTTCAATCTCCCTGCAGCACCACCTACAGGGTGAACACAGCTGTGTCTAGTGACCGTAGCAGAAGTCAAAGGAGGCTTTGGAGCAGATGTAGCAGCCCTATCACCAGCACCACCTACAGGGTGAATATGGCGGTGTCTAGTGAGCGAAGTAGAAGTCGCAGGAGGCTCTGGAGGAGATGTAGCACCCCTATCACCAGCACCACCTACAGGGTGAACACAGCTGTGTCTAGTGACCGTAGCAGAAGTCAAAGGAGGCTTTGGAGCAGATGTAGCAGCCCTATCACCAGCACCACCTACAGGGTGAATATGGCGGTGTCTAGTGAGCGAAGTAGAAGTCGCAGGAGCAGGTACTGGTCGGGATGTGGCACTATTAGTGTGTTAGGTGGTCACACATTTGCACCACCGCTTCATTCTTTTCGGGACTTTGGGATCCCCAATTTTGTGATCATTGAAAGTCCTGGCACTTGGTACCCCAAAATCCTACATAGCTAAGAGGTAATAAATATTTTTAATGAAGGAACTGTTTTGAAGCATGCAAACCTTGTCTATATACATTCAAAAAATCCTTCTCTCCATACAGCTACAGAAGTAAATTTCCAGATATAATATGGCTATTAAAATGTGTCTGTTTTACAAATGGTATGATTGGGTAAACCATTAATGTCGGAGAAATTGGTAAAACACTGACAACTGCAACTGGCCTATCCAGTTCCTACAGACTAAAGATTCAGACCCCATGGTCCCTAGTAGATCCTGCATAGATTAGAATGGCCCTAACCCCAGACTAAACAATGGGAACTTGGACCTTTGCTGCCAGAATGGTTGTTGAAAGTACTGCTAGAGAGTATACTCTCTACTTCCTAGCAGAATACAGTAGATAAGGTTAGGGTGAAGAGCAAAAATAGCAAAGAGATGTACCCCAGCTGGTCTAACATTGACTGGCATAAACCACTGCAGTATGGCTAGACATCAAAATGAGAATATCATCAGCAGGAAACATGAGCAAGGGGAAGGTATAGCCACACCCATAATGTGGTTAGACAGACAAAACCACCTGTTAACTTTCAAGGCTAAAGCAAGGATAATACCCAGAAATAGAGTATCTGCTGTGTCTCAGTGGACATAAAAACCTACCGAAAAGCACAGGTT
This sequence comes from Allobates femoralis, assembly GCA_033576535.1. Classification (NCBI taxonomy): domain Eukaryota; kingdom Metazoa; phylum Chordata; class Amphibia; order Anura; family Aromobatidae; genus Allobates; species Allobates femoralis. The sequence continues at coordinate 78,594,032 of JARQOC010000007.1, forward strand.
CACGGGTTAGAACCCAGACAGCTTTCTGACATTGAACCTACAGATAAAGTGATCTATTCTGCTATCATTCCCAATAGATTATTTCATCTGTATTTTATAAACAACATAATAAACTGTGAGAAACTTCATCAGAATTCCCATAAGCTGATATATGGAGATTTACTTATCAGGACTATCACACAAAGAGGTTACACAGAATTTTTTATGGTCAACAAACAGTACTTCCGCATAGAAATGTTGCATCTGCATAGGATGACTTGGCTGCTGAATTTTGAGAAATGACTTCACGGAGAAAAATTGTGGGTAGCAAAATCTTTAAGCATGTAGCAAACTCATTATTACTCCGGAGAACAGATGTAGTGGCAGCTTAGGTGTATCACTCCCCACAGACGGAGCGGGTCCCCAGAGTTTAGTATTAGTCAATGTGGATGATGGTAGTTGTTGGTGCAGGAAGGAGCAGAAGGAGTGGGCAGACAGGGGTTGCAGTTCTTACCAGTCTCTTTACTGTTACTTAGTTCAGTGCCAACCCAGCCAGGGCACTGTGCTCTTCCAGTGTGCAGCTCGACCAGCCCTCAGTCCAGGAATACAGGAATATTCTGCTGAGACATCTTTCATAAGCCGTTCTCCACTGCCCTGTTCTCTGCGCTGATCTTTCTTCCTTCCTTTGCGCCTTCATACTGCGAGCACCAAGGCAGGCGACGGTGGTTCCTGTCAAGTGACGGCCTTTACGTCCTCTTGACCCTCTGTAGTCACTGTGCCTGGGAGTATACATAGGGTTTGCCACTGCAATTGTAGTCCAGTAGCCTCAAATTTCCTGGCTTGAACCTACAGTCTCACCCCAGATTGGGGCCGGTCTCTTCATGCAGCTAATTCCTCTACCAATGATCTGAAAGACTGTTGTAGATTCGGGGTCCCTCTGGCCAGGGTTCTGTGGCAACCTACCCACTGGTCCCACTCCTCTCCAGCTCTAGGCTCCCCTAAAACTCCATCTTGCTGATTCTTCTTCCTCGCTCTCCAATTTACTGTGTTCCCACCACCTAAACTACTCCTTTCTGCAGCCAGCTGTCACGCTGGGGGCGGGAGAGGCACTCAGCGTAGGACCACGACGGGGGGGGAATAAGGAGTCCCTAAAACTATGGGCACAAGAAGGAGAGGGTGACCCCTAGACTTACTGGGGCTGACCCTGTCTGCCCTAACGTCCCTATACAGTTTCCTCAACTGTCGCCGACCACGAACCTCGTCCCTCTCTGATCCTAGCACTACCTTAGCTAAGGATCAGATGGAGAGGTTCACTAGACCCCTCCACTAACAACTAAAGACAACACAAGGAAAAAACAGACAATGGGGAAAGAAAACACTTATCTTGCAGCAGATCACAGCAACCTCCACAGCCTCTGCTTCTGCTGGAGCAAGGATAATGAGTGCACAAGGAAATATCACCTGCACCGAGGGAGGGCAATGAAACTCCTTATAAAGGAGGGAAGAACCTGCTGGGTCCTAGAGACCCAGGATACTGGTGTAGAAACCAGACCGAGCACAAGACCTTCCCAGCCGTCTCCCCATGATAGGGAGATCTTATCATACCTTCTCTTCATCTACACAGAAGGTAAATGCCCCTGAAAGACGGACCGTCCTCAACTCTTATGGCTGATTGGCCAACCGCTGGGACCGTCTGCGCGTGGCCTCTACCCTGTCATCCGTGCCACCCGTGACACCAGCAGATGGGGACTGTCCTCTAGAGGGGTTTCTTCAACCCCGCATCCCTTAGCCTGGAGTTGGGAATGGTGTTGGGTGTAAGATGTGTGTCTCATCTTCATGTCCCTGTCTTACCTGAGAGCAGTGACACCACACCTGTGGAGTAGGTGCAGTACCACTGTGGCGACCAAGATGCAGGGGCGCCACACATGAAAATAGGCAACTTTGTAATGTATCTTAATAGAGAAATTTAGCTTTTTTTTTTTTTTTTTTTGTCCTCCCGGACTCAATAGGTAAAATAATTTTTGAGTGAAGGCGTATTTTCACATTCTTAGATAGATGACAGTTCATGCTTTTATAAGTCTATGGAGAACGGAGAAGCTAGAGGCAGACAGACATACCGCTGCTAGTACTCCTGAAATGACCATTACACTTCCGCATAGAACATTATGAGCACCAACTGTCCTTGCCTATCTCTGTAATGGGAAAGTCTGTATTGTGTGAATACAGATTTTACCCAAGAATTGAGGATTTTGAGAATGCTCGATCAGTCCAGGAGCGGAGAGAGCAGATTTCTCTGATAAGACATATTACAAAGTTTCTTATTTTCACCTCTACTTTTGATTTATGGAAAAAAAAAATTAAATGATGGTTACTCTTTAAAATCAAACAATACATTCATGGCAGCATGAAGACTTGTTGTATGAATATTTTAAGGAGTACATTTTCTAGAAGTGCCAGAGGTCACTGCTTTTTCGGATGAAGCGTAGACAATATTTTTTTTGATGCTCATATACAAATTATCTGTATACGAAGTCTAAAAAAAAACCCAATGCTTCTTGGGAACTCCCATAAGCTGGACCGGACTGCCCACTTTGGGTGGAGATTATTATCATTATTTATAAACAACAATTTCACTCAGCAAATAAGATCACAATGCTGCATTTTGTATTATTAATATTATTATAGCAATCACCATTAATTCCAGGGTTCTGTATATGTTAAGTGGGTCACATACATATAATATATATAAAGTAAACTAAACAACTAACTGAGAGTCTGGTACATAGGGGAAGATGACCCTACTCTCATGGGTTTACAATCTATAGAGTGTTGGGAAGGGAACGGTAAATTCAGGGATAAACCAATAAGAAAGCCAAGAGGCCCGCGCTGCCTGTGGTTAGCTTGCAGGACAAAAAGTGCATATGCACATATTAATTTTTAACTGTAATTTAAAACTTGAGACATTTGGCAAACAATTGATTCATGCTTGGCCACCCCGCCACTTCACGGCATGCTCAGTTTTAAAGTACAGTTAGAAATTAATATGTGTATATGCACTTTTTGTATTGCGTGCTAATCACAGGTAGCGCTGGCTTCTTGGCTTTTTTAGATGATATAAACCCACCTACTTTTCAGTTTGGGACCCCGCTATTATTCAGGTATGTTTCTGGAAATCCCACCATTGTGTGCAATATATAAAATATATATGTTAATATCTTTTCTTTCCCCTCCAATATAAGAACACAGAACTCCAGAATTTGTAATATGTATTCTGCTCTTTGTTCCTTAGAAGGATTACATAATTCCTCATGTTCCAGCCTGTACTCAGAACCTGTCTATCTCCACGCCGCGCTGTTATAAAACCTCCTCCCTTTGATTACAGTGTAGTGTACAACAAATGACAATACCTTCAGTTGACGGATATTCTAATGATTCATTTCAATCATGCTGACAGATGGAGGTGAGAATAGAGAGGTTGTTGGACTGCAGTGAAGCAAAATAACAACAGTATGCACATTCATCCTAAGTGGCGCCTTTGTCACGAGTCGTCATACTGGAAGTAAACCGGTTGTTTGAGTCAACGCTGATCTTGTCTGGTCGGTGGGTTAGACAAACCCATTTTCCTTGGCATCCACATTGTAGTGTTGTGGCATGTTAACTTTATAAATGGTGGATAGAAGTAGTTGGGCAGCGTTATAAGGGTTTTATTGTATTTTATTCTTCTAAATATTGTGGTGAAGTGATTTAAGAGGTTAAAAAGTTATTCCCAAAATCACAATGCGGTCTTATAATAATAAAGACATATATTTATTCATTTGTGCTAATAAAACTCATTTTTTAAAATCTGCTCCATTTGCCACATATTACCCTTCTGCATATAGCAGAAGATAATCTTCTGCCTTATGCATCAACAGAACAGCATTTACAGTGTACATATTAAAAATAGCACTTGCAGATTCAAGTCACTGATCTGTCAGCAGCATGCAACACGAACAGGTCTGCGCTGTCTAGTGATTACAAGCTCTGTTGTGAATGAGTCTGGAAAGTTGAGCTCTTCTACAAACTAGCATACAATTATGTTAAATCACACAGACAGGTATATTAGTTGGATGTGGTACCAACGTTCTAAACTTTGACATAACTGTATCCTTAGCATGTTAAACTTTAGGACATTTGTAAACAGTGCCATACACAACCCCTAAGTAATCCTGTGTGTCTCCATGGTTACAGACTACATGAAAACCCTGTGTGTAGTCTGATTCTTCCATCATTTTCTAGTTTCTGATGTCTGAATATGTTTGAGACAGATAGAATGGGATCAGACTCCAGTGAGTTTGTTTGTAGTCTGCAGCCCTGGAGAAATGTGATATTGTGACACCAGTCACCACACAAACAAGAAGTGGAATAGTCAACCTTTCTGAAGTCAGACACCAGGAGAGCACGTTAAGACAGAGGGAAAAAAGAGAGGCGAAATTAAGTCATGGTCTGAGGTCAAGTTACCTGAAGAGAAGCGAATCAGAACAGAGGGACAAGACAAAAGGATGGTCAAACACAGGCAAGGACAGGCAGCAAATGATTAATTCCCAGTGTACAGATACGATAGACTAACTTAGCACCTCAGAGCTGAAACTAAGACTGGCAGTGCTCTGGGAAAAGCTGCACAGCTAAAAGACTGATCAATTACAGGAGACAGGGAACACCGGCAAAAACTCAGCACTTCCCAGAAAGAGATTGGGTGACCTGAGCTGTCAATCGGAACACCAACAGCCTAGTATATCCCAGCTCCAGATAGGATGACTAAGTTGTCAATCAACCAGCCCAGCACACCCTGAATGCAGAGTAGAGGAATCGTCACAGGGATTTTTGGTTATTTTCAAAGTTGCTTAATTTCTTTATTTCCATGCACTAGAGCTATGCAAATTGATACAAGGTTAGACGTATCCTTAATGATGTAAATGTGCTCAGATAACGTCCTAGATATTGTCTACATGAGACTAACACATTTCACACTATAAATACAAACCCCGGATTTATTAAGTTTTGCTTTCGCCTTAGTTTTTATGTTTATTACTCAGCTGGACAAAAGTGATTCCTGTTGGGCACGTCTGCGGAAATAAATATAAATTGTGTCTGATGAGAGCGTTCGGTGTCAATCCTTTTACAGGCAATTAAGAAGGCAGCTATAAAGAGTGATGAGGCACAGCGTAATGTTCAATGCGAGTTTCATACACACATCCCAGACACGAGTTACGTGAAGGTGAAATAAAGGGTATAAAGTGTCCTGATGGCTGCCGGAGTTTGTAGTTTCTAGCATCAGGTGGTCCGAGCTAATGATGGTCCCAGCCTCCAGACAGGTAAAGATTATAAAGGGGTAAAGGAAATAGAACTGAGGGGTCCAAAGACCCCCTGACCCATAAAATGACATCAGTATTATGGGCGTTGTGCAGTACATAGACACCCCCCAGTGCACTTGCAATCTGAGTTGCATACAGCTTCTACCCTAGATTTGTATTGTAATGAATCCGTAATCCAAGAGTATCCAACTCCTTAGAACTCATTAGAAGAACTCTTGCTGCAATACAATGAAAACTATTACACCACCACACCAGAGTTGTTTTTTCAGTGCTGGAGGGTGGCTTTAAACATACGTTTCCTGCCCGTTCTTAAATTTACTCTACTGTATTTTCAGCTTTTTTCTGTGTCACTCCGGTCTCACAGTTCCAACTTGCGAACGTTACTTCTGACTGGAAGGTATACACAGTCACAACCTCTTGATACAAGTCTTTGACAGCCAAAACGAGGCACTCGCAGAGATTCATTGAGTTGTGAGCTCCAGTATGTTCTGTGAAATAATGGATCTGCCGGCAAGTCACAAACTGCTGTAGACCAACCGGAGCGGCGGAAGTAGAAGGTGAAGACTCCGTTGGGTGACTATAAGACAGGGGGCAGGGGACTTGGATTTAACGACCACTCCAGTGGTCAAATTGTCCTTAAAGGGGTTGTCCACTACTACCCTTCTGAATCAACTTGTTTCCACCAGTTAAAACAATAAACCCTGTACTCCTCTCCCATGCTGCTGCCATTTCAGCGCTGTCGGTAACCACGGCTCAGGGCTCACGTGACATTGTGATGTTACACGAGCACCACGTCCAATCACTACCGGATTCCTTCTCCCAGTCTTCGGACCGAACAAGCTATCAATAAAAAGAGCGCCGCGTCTGTTGCTCACTTCCTGTTGATAGACCGTTTGATCCAAAATGCTACCCCCTGGCTTGTAGTCTGGTTACTAACAGTTCTGGAACGGCAGAAGCACAGGAGGTGAGTAAAAAGATCTACAGGGTTTATTGTTTTAACTGGGGACAAAAAAGTAAATTCCTAAGTAATTGTACAAGTAGTGGCCAATCCCTTTAAAGGGTTATTCCACTACCCGGATATTGATGATCAATCCTTAGAATATGTCATCACTATCAGATCGGTGAGGTCCAACACCCTGAGACGATCAGCTGTTACTTTCTCTGGCCGCAGTCAGATGTCCACAGTGTATAGACCACCACTGACCTATCCTAAAGATTGGCCATCTATAAGTTGACCGATGATCATGTAATGCCCTTTTTTACCAGCTGATGCCAACCACATGAGAGCAAACAACCGGTAATATGGAGAAGTGTTCTACCAACAATGATAGAATCATTTCAATAAGTCGGTGAAGGAGAGTTTTGCGTGTTGGTTTCCTGATCGCTGCCATCTTTACATGAGTTAATCGGTGACCGAGGGAGAAGGTTCTTATACATATTAGACAAGTCGTCATCTGTTTTTAATTTGACTCTAGCACAGTTGTATGTATAGGACAAACCCTACATAATCTTTTTATGTAAAAAATATTTTCCCCACTCCCACCTTCTTCCCTCACATAATCTTCGATCCTCCCAAGACCTCCTCCTCTCCTCCACACTCATTCGTTCCTCACCCAATCTCCTCCAAGACTTCTCCTGAATATCCCCCATCTTCTGGAATTCTGTGCCCCAACACGTCTGATTATCCACCACACTCGGAACCTTCAGAAGGAACCTGAAAACCCATCTCTTCAGGAAAGTTTACAGCCTGCAATGACCGAGCCACCGCCACCGGAGCTGGCGCTTCACCACCACCACCACCACCACTGGAGCGGCCTCACAATCGCCACCCCTGTGCAGCCGCCTCACCACCACTGGAGCTACTACAACCCCTAATCTACTGTCTCCTCCCCATCATCCTATAGAATATAAGCCCACAAGGTCTGGGTCCTCTCCCCTCTGTACCAGTTTGTCATTGTTAATTTGTTCACTGTAACCTACATCTATATTTTGTATGTAACCCCCTTCTCATGTACAGCACCATGGAAATAATAGTGCTATATAAATTAATATTTCAAATTTTACATAGATATCGGTTATAAAATGTCGTGAATATGTTGTGCAAAAGTGAAGTTGTCCTTTGAGACCCGGATTGTGCTTCTGTCCAGTTGACATCAGCTATAGCCTCCTTCTACATTAATCTCTATATTTTATCTACTTGACTTAGAAGATGGAATCGGAGAACAGGCGAGGAGTAAATCTTTGCTAGTTTTCAGCTGTAGGTACGTCTGGCGTTCTGTCTACAAGGCTGAGAATAGCCGCTCTACCATACTTTTATACCCAGATTCATCTGCAGTCGTCTACGGAGCGAAGAAGACCCATAATTTCTTCTTATCTCCAGAATATTGATTTTAGGTCAAGTATAAGTGGATGTGCTGCGGCTGTGACACCTGACGTACGTCTCTGATATCTTTGTGCTTATGTTTTAGATCCATCAGTAATTGAGGCTTCAGTTATAGGAGCTCAGTGCGGTCTGTGGTTAAAAGTAGAATATTTAAAGTAATAGCATATTAATATAAAAAAAGATCTGAAGGTAGAGATGAGGCAGATTTAGGAAGCGGAGTGATCAACTGTTCACTATGGTCCAGATTCTAAATTTCAGGACCTCCATATCAATGGTTGGGCTTAAGACCCGTTACATGCTGCGATGTCCCTGTGATCCCACCAACGATTGGGATCGCTGGGAAATCGCTATCCGATTGCTGGTGAGCTGTCACACAGGCAGACTCATCAGCGAGAACGCTGGTAACCAGGGTAAACATCGGGCAACTAATCGCTGCGCTTAGTTACCCAATGTTTACCTTGGTTACCAGCCTCCCTCCATGTACTGTGCGGCGCTGGGAGGTCTGGATCGTTGGTCTCCTGCTCGGCGGCCAACATCGGCGTGTGTGACAGTGGGAGACCAACGATCAAAAAATGGTCCTGGCCATTCTTCCACGATCAATGAACTTATCGTTGGTCGTTGATGTGTCACACGCAACGATGTTGTTTCAACGTCACTGCAACATCACAAAACCGGTGACGTTGCAATGATATCGTTAACGATATTGTAGCGTGTAACTGGGCCTTAAGTCTCTTTGTGAATTGCTCCCATGTACCAGACTCATCCTTTTTCAGGAACATAGGCACTAGTAGATCATATGGGCAATGGTTGTCATCTTAACAAGTTGTCTACTCGTTATATGTTGAGGTGGATTCTCGAAGCACGCTATCTAGATGAGCAGTTTTTGAGCTCCACACAAGGGCGGACATACCATTGGTGCAACTTGTGCAGCCACACAGGGGCCCAAGAGGTAAGGGAGTCGATTTCTACTTCCAGAATACGTGATTTATGGATTATCCCGAACTAATGGACTGCAAAGGGCCCGTAAACTGTTTTGTACAAAGGCTTCTTCTGTCTGTGTCCACCAATAGCTCAATAGATAGATGATGTTGGTGCAACGAAGTTGGAGCAATGGAGACTGTAATTAGTGGATGGCAACCAGACAAGTAGAGTAATAGATCACCAGGTAATCAGAGATTAAGTAATAGGAGACTGATAAAGTAAAGTCAGAATAACAACATAGCAGAGAAGACAGGTAGATGTAGCAGAGCAGGTTGGATCAGATGACTCTGTAGCAATATAGCAGAGCGCAGAAATGTATAAGAGTGAGTAGGTCAGGAGAGACACTGTAGTGAAATGGCAGTGTTGAGTATGACTGGTGGCTCTCTGAAGTAGCAGAGTCCAGCAGTGTAGCAGAGTTGAGTAACGCAGGTGACTCTCTCAAGTAGCAGAGTCCAGCAGTGTAGCAGAGTTGAGTAACACAGGTGACTCTTCTAATCACAGTTAGCAGAGTCCTAGCAGTGTGTAGCAGAGTTGAGTATGACTGGTGTCTCATTTCTGTAGCAGAATAGACTGGAAGAAAGATAATGGAGATAGTGGCTTGCATAAATGGCAAATATTCAGACTGTGGCCATCAGAGCTGGCTTATAAGGTCACCGATCATGACCTCAGAGGTGTGCACCATGTTAGTAGCTGAATGTGCCAGGGAACAGAAGGCACCAGCTGGAGCAATAGACTGCCACTTGCACCAACATTTCAGTTGACCATTTTACTGTTAGTTGAGAAACAAGTCATGAGTTTGGAAACTCCTCAAGTAAAACCACTGAGCGAGGTGTTATGCATCAAGAGTCCCGAACTGTTACATTTCTTGGTTTAGCCATATCTTGGCTTAGTAGGAACTAATCCAGTTTTGGTCAAGAAGGTCTTCATCAACTTAAAGGCACCTTTACACGCCGCAACTACGGTGTAGCAACTGAGAGGCAATCCGGAGTTTTGTCACCGTTGCCCTGAACTTGCTACAAAATTGTGGCGTGTAATTGTGGAACCCGGTGGTGATTTTGAAAGCTGCTCCCTGTTTCGGTTTCAGAGCATTGTTCAAACACCAGACGCAACCTTGAAGGAGAATTTCCCTGGTTTCAGCGTGTGAACGGGCGATAGGGATGGAATCTGCGTCGCCTACTGATTTCCTGGAGGCATGCCACAGCGTGCTGGATACGGCCCCCCCCAGCGATGATTGGTGGGGGCTACTGTGTTTCCATTGGCTGTCCCTTCACAGGGCGACATATTGGAAGAGCTGTCCATTCACACTACACAATTGCAATGGCGTCATGTATTAACCATACTTCCTGCGCAGGCTGGCCAATCATGACGCTATTGCGTTGTTTAATCAGCGTGTTTGGGGCGCGGAATACACAAGTCTGTCATGCCTATGGTCTTGCGGCGCTGATCATGTACGCCCACATTTCTTTGGGAATTGCGGCGTGTGAAGCGGCATCAGGAGTCAACCGGATGTTTCCCAATGTTGGTGTGGGAACTTCCGAGACGACACCACCTTAGGTTGAGGGCGCAATTGCGGCGTGTAAAAGCGCCTTCGGAGGCAACCATGAGAAATGTGCACGCGCACCTTTGGTTGTCTCCGATCTCCGCCAAAAGTTGCGGCGTGTAAAAGTACCTTAATGCATATCACAGACATTGAAAGTAATCATGTTCTAGCCTGAGAATACCAGTTTTAAAAAAGCAAACAAACTTGAGTTTGTGATACTCTGTCAGGAGATGTTTATGCCATCTGTATATGAGGCTTCCCAGTGGTTGTGATGTGAGCTACAGCACGGATTTTGCTTGCATATGTGATACTAAATTCAATTAATTTCATGAGTCCTTAATGAAATTCACATAAAGAAAGGACGGGCAAGTTTTTGATGCAGAAAGTGCTAAAACTAGAATTAAACTCCAGGATTTGAATTATTGGTTCCTAGCCACTTATGCACATTATTAGTTTTGAGGGTTTTCAGCTATTCTTTTTCATATTCAGGTAGAGATTTATCATTATTTACAGATATGGGGAGTTGTTCTGTCTTATTCAGGGGTTGCTGAAAGTCTTCAGTCATCACTGGAGGACGCGTCTCCGGCCCCCGCTGTCCATGAAGTTGGCTCCTGGCTGTATGAATAAGAAATCCAGGTGTGAAGTGTGCAGAGTTCGACTCCTGGTTCATGTCATACATTTTTTTTGTTTTGACAAGAATAGGATATGACAATCAAAATCATTACTATTTTCTGTGTAATGATTGATGGATCGTAAGCTCCATGGTACAGGCATTCCTTAAAAGATGCCAAGTGCATAAGATCAACAATACTTCTATTGACTTGACTATACATGTCTGCTCTTGAATATACTTTTGGTTTATCTAAATTATTCATAGGTTTTGCACTCAAAAACTTTCTAGTAAATCTAGAACTCCATTTCTATACAGTGATACAACAATACAAAATAATGCAACAAAACTCCAAATCTGCTGCTAGGTGCCGCCACTAGAGGGCGCTCAGCTGCTTACTACGTGTGTGTGTGTGTGCGTGTGGTGTGTGTGTGTGTGTGTGTGTGTGTGTGTGTGTGTGTGTGTGTGTGGTGCGCGTGTGTGTGAATATATATATTATACAGAAAACTCCTTGTGAAGATTACTAGAATTGTATGGTTTAAAGGGGTTTTCCATCCTCTAATAAAGCCAGCCAAAGGGGCGGCGTCATAGAAAAATTAAGAAATTCCTAAGACCCCTCTCTGATTTCTGGAGAGGAGATAAATCCACACTGAACATATAGAACTCATTATAATTGAAGAGGAAAGAGATCTTGCATGACACCTATGCAGCTAGAACCTCCTGGTGTGGACAGGTAATTGCTATTCTGCAGATACACTAGTGCAGAGAGCCGTCATGTGTATCACATCTTGAACCAGAACTGTTGAATTTCCAAATGTATTTGACAGACACTTAGGCACCAGTGGTCAGTGATGAATATTGGGGTCATCATAGATCCTACAATTATGGGATATACACTGGTGATCAAAATTAGAGAACAATGTATGATCACTTGATTTTTTGAGACAGAATGTAATCTACATTGATGAACATTTGTCACTTTTTGTGTAAGGGGTGCACCATGCCACTACAACAGGGTTTTCCAAAAGAACCAAAGTTTATCAACTTAAAACCTTTATTTTACACAAAACATATTGCTCATAATTAGAGAACAGCAATGACTTTAGTCAGAGAAAGATTAAAACTGAATGTTGTGAAGGTTACAACAGTCACCAGTCAGTAGAAGTGTACAGGCCTTTGCTTTGTACAGGCCTTTGCTGTGAATGACTTCAGCACATCTGCAGCCACAGGACCTCACTAGTCTCTCTCTGCTCTGGGGGGATTTTGCTCCACACTTTCAGTCTCTTCCACAGTTCTGTGACTGTTTTGGATTTCCTGGCCATAACTTGGTCACCATGGATTTTTGAGATTTTTGTAGATCAGGCCTCTGGCGACCATTTCATTGTTTGAATGTTTTCGATTTCAAGGACCTGCTTTACCCGTTTTGCTCTGTGACGGGGAGCATTGTTCTGCATGAAAATTGCTGGCTGATTGAGTACTAATTGCAAGTAAAGAAATACGTGTTGTTGATGAAGGTTCTGATACACACTTGCATTCTCTCTGCCATGTAGGTGTATGAGAGGTCCAGAAAACATTCCCCAAACCATGACACCTCCTCCACCTCCTTTCACTGACTTCTTTACACACTTTGGGTTCAGTCTTTCCGCAGTTTGTCGACGAACATAATGTTTCCCATCAGGCCCAAATAAATGAAACTTGCTTTCATCACTAAAATGATCTGTGGACCACTTTTCTGTCCACACAACATGCTCCTCATCAAAGGTGAGTATAGCCCTTTGATTCTTTCTGCTAATGAGAGGTTTAGTCACTGAAGAGTGGGCTTTCAGTCCAAATACTCTTAAACGTCGTGACACTGAATGACAAGACAGAGCCTTACACTGTTCAGTGCTGAACTGGCGAGCAATTCCAGCTGCAGTGTTGAAGTGATTACCTATGGAGATTCTCCGCATTATCCTGTCCTCTCTTGGATTTGTGTTTCGCTGTCGTTCAGCCTTCTTGGGGGACTTGAAAGAGTTTGTGATGTAAAGATGCAATATTCTAGAAATCACAGACTTGAAACGACCAACTTCTGTTGCTATGGCTGATAGGGTGACCTCTTTGGCCTTCAGCTGGACAACCTGCTGCCGGAGGGTTTCACCCACTTTGGAGCGACTAAGCGAGTGCAAACTGGAAAATTAGGCTGCCAGTTAAATAGGGTTTGTCAGATAATTAAGGAAATTAGCACCAGGTGTCAGATAAACTCCAGTAATTTGCAGGTATCTGACAGTGTTCTCTAATTTTGGTTAGTGTTCTTTTTCATTTCTCATTTACATTTTTATTCTGACCTTTTAGAATATATTCTATTTATGAATTAAGCATAAAATACCGCTAAGTTAATCATGTTGGGATATATTCACATAGGACAATACAATGTCCTTAACATTAAGGAAATTGTGTGTTCTTTAGCTTTGCTTGCCTGTGTGTGTGTGTATGTATATATAATATATATATATATATATATGTATATATTGGTCTGACACTATCCCACAGTGGATAGATCCCTCCAAGACTGTTGGAACCCAAAAGTTGATGGTATGTTGTGGTACATGGGGTACAAAGATAGTGGGGCCATTCTTCATCGGTGGAAACCTCAATGCCACTGGATATGTGAATCATGTAACAATTTCAGATATCCAGTGGCATTGAGGTTTCCATTGATGAAGAATGGCCCCACTATCTTTGTACCCCATATACCACACCATTCCATCCATTTTTGTGTTCCAACAGTCTTGGAGGGATCTATCCACTGTGGGTTAGTGTCAGACCAATAGCGCTGGTTTTGTTTGGTAACTTCACCATTCACTAAAAAAAGTTTTCTTCATCCCTCATGTGAAAGCAATTGTCCATACTGTGAAGATACGAGATGTGCAGCATCTGATACAACGGATACTGGAAGCCTGTGCTGCATTTCTTCTGTGTTGTTGCTATCAGTGTGTGAAGAGTGGGAGAAGAGGGCTGCATTGATAATCCAACACAATGGGCAGCATTTTGAACACATTTTATAAGTGGTCATGAACTTGTAAATAACTCATGAAAGAATAAAGTTACATTAAAACCAAGCACACTATTGTTTTTCTTATGAAATTCTCAATCAGTTTGATGTGTCACGTGACCCTCTTCCCTTTGAAAAAAAATAAGTTGGATCCAAAATGGCCGACTTCAGAATGGCCGCCATGGTCACCACCCATCTGCAAAAGTTTTCCCCCTCCCATATACTAATGTGCCACAAACAGGAAGTTGATATCACCAACCATTCCCATTTTATTTAGGTGCATCCATATTAATGGCCCACCCTGAATGTGTATACATCATGTACCAAATTATTATGCAAATTGGTTTTAAGTTTCACAGGTTTTTTTTTTTTATTTCTTTCAATGAAACCCATTGATGGCATTGTGTCTCAGGGTTGTTTGGATCACTCAAATCAATCTCGGATACCTGTGATAATTAGTTTGGCAGATGAGCCCAATAAAAGAAAAACTGGGTGTTCCACAATATTACGCAGGCCACAGTTTTCAAGTAACATGGGAAAGAAAAAGGATCTCTCTGTTGCTTTTCAGTAGCAAATAGTGCAATGCCTTGGACAAGGGATGAAAACATTAGATATTGCATGAAAACGTAAGCGTGATCATCGTATTGTGAAGAGATTTGTGGCTGATTCTGAGCACAGACATGTTCGTGCAGATAAAGGCAGAATGAGGAAGGTTTCTGCCAGGCAAGTTCATCAGATTAAGAGAGCAGCTGCTAAAAAGCCCAACAATCAGATATGTGAAGCTGCTGGTGCCTCTGGAGTCCCTCGAACCTCAAGGTGTAAGATCCTTCAAAGGCTTGCTGTAAAGCTTAAACCTGCTATTCGGACACCTATAAACAGTGCTCACAAGCAGAAACAGTTGCAGTGGGTCCAGATATACATGAAGACTAATTTTCAAACAGTCTTGTTTACTGATGAGTGCTGAGCAACCCTGAATGGCCCAGAGGGATGGAGTAGTGGATGGTTGGTGGATGCCACCATGTCCCAACAAGGCTGCAACGTCAGCAAGGAGGTGGAGGAGTCATGTTTTGAGCCAGAATCAGGGAATCAGTTGGTAGGCCCCTTTAAGCTTCCTGAAGGTGTGAAAATGACCTCTGTGAAGTATATAGAGTTTCTGACTGGGAACTTTCTTCCATGGTACAAAAAGCAAAAGCGTGCCTTCAGGAGCAAAATCATCTTCATGCATGTCAATGCACCATCTCATGCTACAAAGAATACCTCTGTGCCATTGGCTGCTATGGGCATAACAGTAGATAAACTCATGGTGTGGCCACCATCTTCCCCTGACCTCAACCCTATAGAGAACCTTAGGAGTATAATCAAGCAAAAGATCTATGAGGGTGGGGGGCAGTTCACATCAAAACAGCAGCTCTGGGAGGCTATTCTGACATCATGCAAAGAAATACAAGCAGAAACTCTCCAGAAACTCACAAGTTCAATAGATGGAAGAATCGTGAAGGTGACATCAAAGTAGGGTTCCTATGTTAACATGTAACTTGGCCTGTTAGGATGTTTTGGAGTTAAATAGCTTTTTATTTCAGTGAATGTGACCTGTTAATGCTGCAAATTCAACAAATGAGCATTTTCAGTTCTTTCAAACATAACAAATGTTTAGAAACTCTACTGTGCGTAATAATTTGGAACAGTGCATTTAGAGTTTTTTAATTTTGAAGATTATACTGCTAACATAGGGAGGTTTCTTCAATAAAATTTGATGTATACCCTAACGGGTGATGACTTTTATTACACTAACTGTCATTTGCACCATTTAGGAAAAGCAGAGAAAAAGAACATTTGCATAATAATTTTGAACATGGTATATGTATATTATACTTATCTCTATACACACCGCTGTCCCTATTAAATCTCAGATTTCCAGTGTGCATATCCAGTCATATAAGGCCGGTATTTGTTTTTGTAGCTTGGTTTCGGTATATCAAGGCGCACTTCTTCTCTTATTATTTGTTAGCCTCATGCCTGTAATAGCCTTAGGAATGTTACTGCTCGCACAGATAAGAGATTCCTCTGTAGCTTCTGTGCCCCGCAGCCTCACACAAGCCCAATTCTCACGCCTTTGTTGAAAACAGCTTTCAAGTTGTATACTCAAAACTATTAAAAGTGAAAATAATAAAAAAAAAATCATTAAATATCAAATTTTTATTTTGAACCAAATTATTTTTAATGAGTTTTATCCATTTTATATATATATTTTTAGTATTAGAAACTTTAGGCTTCACTTGGTATTGGGCGCCTCAGCCGTACAATGCCGACCACACCATGAGCAAGAAAATAAGCTAGCCCTCTCATTAAACGTTTCAGATAACCCTGTTTAAAGGGAACAGCACCCCTCATAGTTGTGAATTTTACTAATGTATAATTGTAGAAGATACTAGTTATGTAATATGATGTGGATGGAATTTCAGGCATCTTTTTTATGAATTCTTAGATATGCAAGAAAAATATTAGAATCTGAGAGTCCTCAGTTTTTGGCACCTTTTAGTGGCTAATCGAAAAGATGGTAAGAAATAGCTTTCAAGACAATTCGGGTCTCTTCATCAGGCTGGTATAAGACAAAATCTGAGGTGCCACATATATACGTGGCACCCCTGCAGACCGGTCGCCACAGTAATGCTGCACCTATTAAACAGGTGTGGTGTCACCGTTCCCAGGTGAGAGAGGTCGTAAACCCAAGACACTAAACCTGCATCCAACACCACTCCAACTTCAGGCCACGAGATCTGGGCGGACCCGAAGCAGGGAGGGCCCCATCTTCAGGCTGGAGGAGGGGTTAGGTACTCAGGGTAGGGAGGGCATAGAGTGAGGAGTTAGTTGGAGGAGAACGTTGGAGGAAGGCGTCCGGAGAGGACGCGGGATGAAGGAGTCCCAGGTGACACAGGAGTGGACCCGAATCCGGATTTGACCCGAGTCAGGCGGGGGGACTGGTTGCCAGAGGGGACTGGCCCTGATCTGGTTGGGGTGCTGCAAGACTCCACTAGGAAAACTGGAGGCCACTATAGCTGCACGTGCAGTGGCCACCAACCATGAACAAACTACAGGACGGTGACCAGAACTAGGGTCAGGGGATGTGCTGCCATCGCCTGACCAGTCCTGCAGCCATCAGCCTGGGACCCTGTTCACGAAGGCGCAGGGTAGGCGAGGCAAGTATCCAGCGCAGGGTGAGGGCAACTTGGAAAGGTGTCTCGGCAGAGCGATCCTGGGAGCTTACCTGACTGCAATTTGGAGAAGCGCTGCACCCAACTGGGCAACCTTGCCTGATCTTCAAGTAAAAGCTAAATAACTTCATGAACTGTGTTTGTCTACTCCTTTCGATTCTGTGGCCCTCTACACTGCCGGAGCCCTGCCCTTGCAAATAGATTGTACCATCCACCCTGGGGCCCTGCTCCACCTGTGGGGAGCGATACCATCCAGGCTGCATCACCATCTGTCCCAGCGGGCCTTATCTACAGCGTTGGCCATCCATGGCCAAACACCAAAGGTGGTGTCATGAATATCCCCTGTAAATCTTCCCCTTTTCTGCAAGCCCAGGGCCACTGAGCCGGGTTACCGCTACCGTGACCTTTCAAAGAACTGACCGGCCCGATTAACAAGTACCCACAGCCCTGGTGGGCATCGCATATGAATACACAACTTGACATGGAATACTGCAGTTCTTAAGACAAGTGAGATGGAGCACCACTGGAATGAGATGGGGTGAAATGGTTACGGCAGTAAATGGCTAACATGGTACAAATATATTTTACCTTAAAGATATACAAGAAAATGTTTATGCACCTATGTTTGTCTGTAGACACAATAATGATGCCGAAAGACTGCTATGTCATAGAAGTTCTAGGTTTTGCATGTGTTGGCCCTCTGTCCAGTGTTGTCAATAAATTCTCCACCCTTCTTATGCTGTACCAGCTGGTGGCCTGAAAAGTACCATGACCAATAGCAAGAGACTAAACTAATAAGGTGGTGAAAAGACTAGGGGGTGAATAGAAGAGCTGACTGGTACTATCAAAAAACTCCTCTTAGGTGGATAAAATATGAATTCACAGTCTGACTTCTGGGATTCCGTGGTGCGCATACTGATGACTGACAGCTATGCAAAATCAACAAGCAATGAAAAAGGTGGAATTAATCATCCCATAAAACATAGATGCAGGCAGCATTATGGACAGAACGGCACCCTCATCCTACTGCATTCATGTTTTTTTCAAGATTTGAATAAGTTTTCTTATGGAATGGTTAGTCCAAAGTCAATAAGAACAGAAAAAGATTACAGTCAGGCCTTGGTCTTGAATCAAAAAGCTGCTCCACCACAGAAGAAAACACCAGTAATATAAATGGCAAATGGTAAAGGTGACAGATTTTTAATTGGGGCTCTATTTGAAAGTTATTCCGTGCAAAAGGTAGACCTCCTAGACTCTAGTTAAAAGGTAGACCTCCTAGACTCTAGTTAAAAGGTTTACCTCCTAAACTCAAGCTATAAGGTTTACCTCTTAGACTCTAGTTAAAAGGTAGACCTCCTAGACTCTAGTTAAAAGGTAGACCTTCTATACTCAAGCTATAAGGTTTACCTCCTAGACTCAAGTTAAAAGGTAGACCTCCTAGACTCTAGTTAAAAGGTAGACCTCCTAGACTCTAGTTAAAAGGTAGACCTCCTAGACTCTAGTTAAAAGGTTTACCTCCTAAACTCAAGCTATAAGGTTTACCTCTTAGACTCTAGTTAAAAGGTAGACCTCCTAGACTCTAGTTAAAAGGTAGACCTTCTATACTCAAGCTATAAGGTTTACCTCCTAGACTCAAGTTAAAAGGTAGACCTCCTAGACTCTAGTTAAAAGGTAGACCTCCTAGACTCTAGTTAAAAGGTAGACCTCCTAAACTCTAGTTAAAAGGTAGACCTCCTAGACTCTAGTTAAAAGGTAGACCTCCTAGACTCTAGTTAAAAGGTAGACCTCCTAGACTCTAGTTAAAAGGTAGATCTACTAGACTCTAGTTAAAAGGTAGACCTCCAATACTCAAGCTATAAGGTAGACCTCCTAGACTCGATTTAAAAGGTAGACCTGCTACACTCGTGTTAAAAGGTAGACCTAGACTCAAGTAAGAGCTGGCATTTTCAGCTCCTAAATCTCATGGGTATGGCCAGCTTAAAGTTAATGTCTGGGAAAAAGTAGCCAGTCCCAAACACAGAAGTCCTTGTGTTAAACTGCATGGTCATCGCTTGCAGCACCTTTTGCACGGTAGCTCAGTGGTTATCATGGCTACTATACAACATCGGGGTCTTTAATTCAAATCTGCAGGGCATTTGAATGCTTTTCATTTGCATTGGGGTCCTCTGGGTACTTTGGTTTCTTCCCACACCCTAAAGCCATACTGAACCACAATGGGCACAGTTAAGATAATGTTTGTGGAGTGCTACGGACTATGATGTCGCTATATGTGTGAGCATAATAAATACCCTTCCAATCCACAGTGTTTATCTACAGGGAATATATCTTTGTACCGTGTTAGCCAGTAGATAGAAAGACATTACTGAGCTTCATCAGTGGTTGATACCTTTTAATGGCTAACTGAAATGATGGTACATAGATAGCAGCTTTCGAACCTCTAAGGGTGCCGTTACACACAGCGATGTTCTAGCGATCATGACAACTACCAGGATCACTGGAACATCCGCTGTGTTGTCGCTGGGGAGCTGTCAAACAGGCAGATCTCCTCAGCGACCAGGGAGCTGACCTCCACATCGCTGGGTAAGCAGGAGGACACTGGTAACCTTGATAAACAGCGGGTATCTAGGCAGCGCGCGCTGCTTAGTTACCCAGTGTTTATCATGGTTACCAGCCTGTGAGATCGCTGGTCTCTCGCTGTCACACGCAGCGATGCTTGCTGACCAGCGGGAGACCAAGGACTAAAAAATGGTCCTGAAGGATGTGCAGCGATCAGCGACCTCACAGCAGGGGCCTGATCACTGCTGCTTTTCACACACAGCAATATTGCTGGAGAGGTCACTGATTTCAGCGATATCGCTGTGTGTGACGTACTCCTAAGGCTTCTTCATCAGGCAAAGTTTAATACATACAACAGGAAGGAAAGGGAGCTTCTGACAATGATGCTTCATAGATTTGGGAGTTGCCTAAAACACAGAAGTGGGGGAGTCTGGAAATAAGGTGTCACGATGGTCTCTCATTCTTTGGAGACTTTTCACTGGTTTGGGACCCTAGTCTCTCTTCTGTATTGAGACTTCATATTAAATGTGTTTCTTTCCTCTGGCAGTGTTGGAGTTAATGTCTGTTTCTGTTGCTAGCAAGCTCCCTAGTTCCCTTTCCAGGTGTGGCTACTTTGTGACCATTCCCATTTCCTTTATATGGTTACATGATCCAGCAATCCTTGCTGGTGATTGAACTGATTCCTGGCCTGCTTACCTGAGGTGTAGGTAGTACTCTGGATAACTGATCATTGCTAAACCATCTGCTGCCTTAGAGTTTTTGCAGCAGGTTTGAAGTTGCCTTTGTTCCCTGTCTGTCTCCCCTTCCCCTCTTGTCTTGTTTATTGCAGTGGTTGGGACTAATGCTCTCACCTGCCATCTCCCTATTGAGGGTTTACATCAGAGCCAGCGAGGGCATAGTATCCTGCTTGGCGACAGGGTGAAATATACTGTATAGGGACGGTAGGGAGATCAACGTGGTTCACAAATGTAGGGATGGACAGTCGCACACAGTGCCGGACATTCCCAAGTCCGCGGTGTGACATAAGGATTATAAATCTGCACTTTTCTATATTGTGTTTATAAATCTGTGACTTTTCATAGTTTGTGTTATTATGAGGCCTGAGTAGTGTTTAATGCTTATTATTTATTACTATCTTTTCAGTTAGCCATTACAAGGTATCAACCACTGAGGACTCTCCGATTGTAATATCTTCATTATCTCCAGTACTTTACACCCGTGTGACGCAGGATGGCGTGCCGCCGCTCTCCGGCAATGATCCGCACACACCTCCGATGCTTCTTGTATCTGACGGCACAGAGCTTCCTTGTTTCTGCTCAGACAATCTGTGTAATGACAGGTTTTAGCGAGGGGTGTGAATATTAAAGGCGCTGAACTTTCCCTGACTTGTAAAAATACCTGTCGGAGCACGGAGCCGCCGTCACGCAGGCAATCGCCGACTATCAGGAAGTCGCACTGGAAAATATTCTATCATTGATACCTGCGAGATTATAGATCGGGAATGGTAAGAGCTTTACTGGTGAATATTGGTGCTTCAGTCCAGGGTTAGCTTTGCAGTTTGTTATAGATTAGTGGAGCTCTTCTCTTATTACCGTCTACTCATCAGTTGTGAGTGAACAGTAGATTGTAAAGAGATAATTATGGTGATGGCTTTTTTACTATATAACCCCTTCCTGTTCAGTGATCTTTGCATGTGATGGCATTTCAGGTTCAATGTTCCTTGCTGATTTGTTTCCTGATATATTTGTACAGTGGCCGGAGCTTTGTTTTTCTGACGCAGAGATACAAATGATCATAAAGTGATAATATTATCACCTACAGCCACCACTAGAGGGCGAATTGGCACTCAGTGCATACAGGTTACACATGGAATTCACTGACATGACATCACTGTGTATTATTCTAATACTGCATGACCATCACTGTGTATTATCTCTATACTGTGACATCACATGTGTGTATTATCCCTACTGTGACATCACTGGTGTATTACCCCTCTACTATACATCACTGTGTGTATTCACTGTACTGACATCACTGTGTATTATCCCTACTGTGACATCACGTGTGTATTATCTCTGTACTGTGACATACTTGTGTATTATCCCTGTACTGTGACATCACTGTGTGTATTACCCCTCTACTATGACATCACTGTGTGTATTATCTCTGTACTGTGACATCACTGTGTGTATTATCCCTGTACTGTGACATCACTGTGTGTATTATCCCTTACTGTGACATCACTGTGTGTATTATCCCTGTACTGTGACATCACTGTGTGTATTATCCCTACTTGACATCACTGTATTATCTCTTACTGTGACATCACTGTGTATATTATCTCCTGTACTGTGACATCACTGTGTGTATTATCCCTGTACTGTGACATCACTGTGTGTATTATCCCTGTACTGTGACATCACTGTATTATCTCTGTACTGTGACATCACTGTGTTATTATCCCTGTACTGTGACATCACTGTGTGTATTATCCCTGTACTGTGACATCACTGTGTGTATTATCCCTGTACTGTGACATCACTGTATTATCTCTGTACTGGACATCACTGTGTGTATTATCTCTGTACTGTGACATCACTGTGTGTATTATCCCTGTACTGTGACATCACTGTGTGTATTATCCCTGTACTGTGACATCACTGTGTGTTATCCCTGTACTGTGACATCACTGTGTGTATTATCCCTGTACTGTGACATCACTGGTGTATTATCCCTGTACTGTGACATCACTGTGTGTATTATCCCTGTACTGTGACATCACTGTGTGCATTATCCTGTACTTGTGACATCACTGTGTGTATTATCACTGTACTGTGACATCACTGTATGTGGTTATCCCTGTACTGTGACATCACTGTGTGTGCGTTATCCCTGTACTGTGACATCACTGTGTGTGCGTTATCCCTGTACTGTGACATCACTGTGTGCATTATCCCTGTATTGTGACATCACTGTGTGTATTATCCCTGTACTGTGACATCACCGTGTGTATTATCCCTGTACTGTGACATCACTGTGTGCATTATCCCTGTACTGTGACATCAGCTGTGTGATTATCCCTGTATTGTGACATCGCTGTGTGCGTTATCCCTGTACTGTGACATCACTGTGTGTGTTATCCCTGTACTGTGACATCACTGTGTGTCATTATCCCTGTACTGTGACATCACTGTGTGTATTATCCCTGTCTGTGACATCGCTGTGTGATTATCCCTGTATGTGACATCGCTGTGTGCATTATCCCTGTACTGTGACATCGCTGTGTGCATTATCCTGTACTGTGAAATGCTGTGTATTATCCTGTGCTGTGACATCGCTGTGTGTATTATCCTGTGCTGTGACATCACTGTGTGTGTTATCCTGTACTGTGACATCACTGTGTGTGTTATCCCTGTACTGTGACATCACTGTGTGTATTATCCCTGTACTGTGACATCACTGTGTGATTATCCCTGTACTGTGACATCGCTGCGTGCATTATCCCTGTATTGACATCGCTGTGTGCATTATCCCTGTACTGTGACATCGCTGTGTGTGTTATCCTGTACTTGACATCGCTGTGTGTTATCCCTGTACTGTGACATCACTGTGTGCGTTATCCCTGTACTGTGACATCACTGTGTGTATTATCTCTGTACTGTGACATCACTGTTTGCGTTATCCTTGTACTGTGACATCACTATGTGCATTATGCCTGTACTGTGACATCACTGTGTGCATTATCCCTGTACTGTGACATCGCTGTGTGTATTATCCCTGTACTGTGACATCACTGTGTGTATTATACCTGTACTGTGACATCACTGTGTGTATTATCCCTGTACTGTGACATCACTGTGTGTATTAGCTCTGTACTGTGACATCACTGTGTGTATTATACCTGTACTGTGACATCGCTGTGTGTATTATACCTGTACTGTGACATCGCTGTGTGCGTTATCCCTGTACTGTGACATCACTGTGTGTATTATCCCTGTACTGTGACATCACTGTGTGTATTATCCCTGTACTGTGACATCACTGTGTGTATTATCTCTGTACTGTGACATCACTGTGTGTATTATACCTGTACTGTGACATCACTGTGTGTATTATCCCTGTACTGTGACATCACTGTGTGTATTATCTCTGTACTGTGACATCACTGTGTGTATTATCTCTGTACTGTGACATCGCTATGTGTATTATCTCTGTACTGTGACATCGCTATGTGTATTATCTCTGTACTATGACATCACTGTGTGTATTATCCCTGTACTGTGACATCACTGTGTGCATTATCCCTGTACTGTGACATCACTGTGTGTATTATCCCTGTACTGTGACATCACTGTGTGTATTATCCCTGTACTGTGACATCACTGTGTGTATTATCCCTATACTGTGACATCACTGTGTGTATATCCCTGTACTGTGACATCACTGTGTGCATTATCCCTGTACTGTGACATCACTGTGTGTATTATCCCTGTACTGTGACATTATCCTGATGCAAACCCCAAAAATAACATAAGTTGGAGTTATCTTTGCCTATTGAAGGGTGTGTGTTTCCTTCCTTTCTGTTTCTAATGCCTATTTTCACACTTCGACATTTGTGGTTTAGGACACTAAACACACTGTCATCCCAGACATCGAGGTCCGCGCTCAACGTGAATGCTTGATGTATGAATCCAACCAATAGAGAGGAGACTTTTGGATCGCACCTCTAGCCAAAATCACAGTGGCCAAGTGGGGGGGGGTCTTCAATGGTGAGAAAGTGACACAGCGGACACCTCCTTCACTTAGAGTGAGGCGCAGATCTTCCCCCATTCCATGAATTATTGGCTATTATGGATAAGGGCAGCTGGAAAGAGATGCATCATAGAGTGGATGTTGTGTGAGATCTCCGGCAGGAGCAGTCCACGTCTCTTGTGTTTCTTGTCTGAGCAGTTCTTTGTTTCTTCCCTATTGCAAATAAAGTAAAGGGAGTATTCTGCGCTGTCATTCACACTATGTGGGTGTTAGATGAGGAGTTTTGAATTAGCATTTTGCATTGTGTTTGAAGACTATTGAACATTTGCATTGTTTTTTTTTTGAGTAAGGTAAATCTACTTTATGGGATTGTCATTGACTTTTTTTCTCAAGCTTTTCATTCACTATTTCACTCCTTCTTTGTGAGTAGGCTAGTTTGTCTAAAAGTAGGAGAAAAAATCAAATTCTTCAAAAACAGCGCCACCCTATTCCATGGCAATGTATGGAACTGCAGTTCAATACTATTCAAAGGAATAAGACTGTGCTGCAGTACCCACACCCAACACCATGGACAAGGATGGCGCTGTTTTTGGTAAAATCTGTATTCTCTTTTATTTTCTAATACTTATCCGTTTTTAAGGTTTCTCTTAAGCCCCCATCACACTAAGCGAGATCGCTGCTGAGTCACAAGTTTTGTGACGCAACAACGACTTCAGCAGTGATCTCGCTCTGTGTGACACGTAGCAGCGACCAGGCCCCCGCTGTGACATCGCTGATCGTTACAAACCGTTCTAGACCATTTTTTGGTCATCGCGCACCCGCTGGTTATGCTGCATCGCTGTGTTCGACAGGGACAACGACCAACGATCTTAATACTACACCTGAGAGTGACAGGGATCAACGACTGCCGTATCGTTGCTGCATCGCTGGTGAGATCTGACTGTTTGACATCTCACCAGCGACGCACCAGCGATCCCTACCGGGTCGTATTGTTGTCAGGATCGTTGGTGCATCGCCAAGTGTGACAGTACCCTTACTCTTGGGTATAAATACGAAATGTCCAATAAAAGATTGGATTGCACTCAGACCAATGTTATTCAATAACCTGGTTATGATATTTTTTTCTCACCTGTCTGTATTCAGCCTGGGAGACAAAAAACTCAGCATGCTGATTATGGTCATCAAAAATGGCCGAGACTCGCCAATGTAAGTCTATGGGGGCGAGAATAAAATCTGATGCCACATGGACCATCCATGGTGTCCAATATTTACGGATACATTCCCATTCTGTATACGGTTCTGAAAATGATTCGAAAATAATAGCTGCTGAGCAAATAAACGCATTATATATGTACATGGACGGTAGGCAAAAATTGTGCACTCGCATGACATATGGAATACCAAACGCATTTTACTTGTCCCACTTTTCTGGATGAGAATGGGACTTATTTTTTTTATATACAAGTGTGAGTGAACCGTAAAGGGGGTTGTTAAGTTTTAAAAAAAAAACACAAAGTTTTTCTGAATAAGGCCGGGGTCAGACTGCCATATAACAAGACAACCCTCACATTGTAATGCACGGAGTGGCCGGCAGCTCCACTGACCCGAGCGTGATCGCTTCATGAATTGCTGTGTAGCTGTCATGGTCGGGTGAGGGGAACATCCGGCCACTCAGTACATTACAATGCGAGCGTTTCATGTTATATGGCCGTTTGACTCTGGACTAAGGCTTGGTTGCACCACTAGACACGGCCATTGGACAAGAAAGGCGCTGATTCTAACAAAGCACCCAGTTTTTTAGGGATTTGCATGGGCACACAGGAGCATTTCTAAAAAATAAAAGGAACTGGTACTTTTCTTCTATCCACTGCAATATATAGACAACAGTGCTACTTCGACTCTGGCCTCTGTAGTCTCAATTAAGGCCCCGTTACACGGCACAACATCGTTAACGAAATCGCTGATACGTCACGGGTTTGGAGGCGCATCAGCGACCTCGTTGCGTGTGACTCTGGCAAATTGGAACGATAAATCGTTGGATTGCTGATCGCAGGTTTGAGAACATGTTCTCAAACCACACAATCAAAGATCAGCCAACCTGGTATATCGTTGTGTGTGACTCCGCGATAACTATGTCGTGGACGACTTCGCCCATTCACAGCAATGAGCAGGGATAGTCGCGGGGTTTGCGAACAATACCTGGCTTCTCACAACATCGTTGGTGAGTCGTCCACGATATCTAGATGTGTGACATATCACCAATGATGTCAAAATGATGTCGGCAACGACTGCGCGCCCACGAGATCTTTGCCGATATCGTTCCAAAGTCATGCCGTGTAATGGTACCTTAATACGGATGCCAGTGCCAGTTCAACCTATTCTTCGGTGAGCCGGTATGCCATTTCCCAATACACCATTTCAGTAGTGGTTACTGGTGTGCCTGTGCTGGTTGATGGTCATCCTCCGAGATCCATCTGGCAGGGGTGTAACTATAATGGATGTAGTAGAAAGCAGGGAAAAAAAAGCACAATAAGGTCTTGCCAAACAAAATTGAGGGTGAAAAACAGAGCTAGTCTCTCACCTTATGGGGTTGTATCACATAAACAAAGGAAAGTCCACACCACCTGGTGCAGTGGGAGCGACTATGGAGGTATATAGGAATGGATCAGACGGCTCCGTTGAGTTTGTAGATGGCCACAGATGGTGCTGGCTGCAGATGATCGTGATGTTCTTAAAGAAGGAAAAAAGCAGCACTCGCCTTACTTTACCTAAAAACAGGGTCCTTTATTTCTAGTCCGTTTAAAACAGGGCAGGAGCAGAAATACGCATCAGCAAGGTATTTGGGACAACAGTTGTTTCGGGCAACTCTCGAATTTTAAACATAGGAAATAGGATCAGTCATGGTGTAGTTACACCCTGATCTTGAAGCCTAGAGTGGCTCCAAAGGTTCTTTTAGCCAAGAAGACTCATGACAATTGGAGGCCATGTTGACGATTTTGTATTGGGACCCGCAAGGTTGAGATTACGCCAGTGCTCCTAGGTGTGGGATAGAAGATGCTGCCTACCACTGTCATGCCCAGTCATAGGGAGCCGTAATGACACCTTTGATGGGAGTGGGGAGTGAATCACTCACCTGTATGACGGCCCAAGGATCGAAAGCTCTATGGCCATGAGTATGAAGTTCTGATGTTAGTGGTGACACCTTTTACTAGTAAACTTAAAAACATTGCCGTCAGTGTCGTTTTGGAGACTTCCAGTGTACATCTGAAGCAGAGTTTGGCGTAGTAACTTAAATTACACTTTAACAGCTGACATTGCATTAAATTTACATCTTTTCCCCTCTCCCCTACACGTTGCCAAGAACAGATGCAGCGCAGCAATTAAATTAGCGCGCCGTGATCCGCTTCATCGGGAGCGGGGTTTACTCTGAGGCTTCTCGTATTGGGGTTTGTTATTTTCTCCGTTGCCTACTTAGTAATTAACCCATTATCCTTATATTCATATTTTTAATTTTTTAACAGCTGGATTCCTGCCCTTTGGCTGTTTCATTATGGTAATTTAGGAATAGGTAACGGGCGCACTGTAAATTTAGCAGCGGCTGCCATGGTAACAGATGTGTACATCTGTTATCCGAATAACTTTATCTCTCAGACGTCGCCGTCTTGCTGCACATCGTTCATGCTTGCGGGAAGGGACACATATATGAGCCAACACTTGGGTTATCAGAAGGGCCCTCATGTCGTTCCTGGCGAGTTACAGTCATGATATTGATATGAGAAAGATAATTACTGGGAAGACAGTCAAGTACATTTTGCCAAAAAATAATAATGCCCACATTTTTAACACCTTGACTATAGTATTTTTCTAACTTTATGTCAATCTGTCAGCATTTCTGCCGATCAGTGATCGTCTAGTCTGTCCTTGTTGCCCATAGCAACCAGTATAGAAATGGAAGCTTCACTGTGAGGAGTTGCTATTGGCAACAAGGCTCAATTTGAAAAATGCGGCCTAGTTGATTATTTTTCTGTAGTTGCCCAGTTTAATGGGTTGTTTCCTTCCTCAGACCTCCCACCATGAGCTGTAATCTGTATGGAAATTGTTCTTTTCCCCAGTAATGTCCACACAAGGGAAATGAAATATTATATTATACCAAATTGACTAAAATTGTAATACACCAAATTTGAGTCCTCCAGAGCACAAACAAATCTTTTTGTAGTCCACTTCACTTTGTCGAACTTTGAAAAGAGGACCTCCTTAGGCCGGCTTCACACCACGATTTTTTGGATCCGGGGCTGTCTGGTGTGAACCGGACAACCCCGGATCCGATTTTGCCCATTATATCCCTATGGAGCCAGATGGCAGTTATTTGCCATCCGGTTTGGTGTCTGTCCAGCTGGATCTGGTTTATTTCGTATTTTGCCCCGGACATAAAAGGGGGGGCATGCAGCATTTTTTGTGTTTGGGGCAAAAATCGAACAAAACCAAATCCCCCTGGATCCAGGGCGAATCGGCACCCTTAACAGAGGGGACTCTATGGGCACCGGATTGCCCCTGATCTGGCAAAAAAAAAAATGATCCGGTTCCCGGACGCCGGGTGCTAAACGAGCAGCGGCTCTGAAATTTAAGCTGCGCTCATTCAGCGCCTGGACAGCACAGCTGAAAGAGCCGCGGCTAAAATTTCAGCACCACGGCTAACTCCCCTCCAGCCGCTATGCTGAAATTACAGCACTGGACAGCGGCAGCCGCTGATTCCGGCACAAAACAGGATCGGAGGGCATATTTGCCCTCTGGTTCTGTTTGTCTCGGGATGTCAGGTTCTGTCCAGTGCATCCTGCAAAACACCGGACACAACCTGCCAGGAAAAAAACGTGGTGTGAAGCCAGCCTTAATTTACTCCAAATTTCTCAGTCATTCAGAATGTGTGATCCTTTACCTGGACAACCCCTTTTTAAATGATGTAGTCCCCTTTGTAAAATAATAACAGATAATCGCCTCCCTCCCCAACACCGTTCCGCCAGTTAGCTCTGGTCTTCAGAGTCTTCAGATAATTGACCCCTATATGACTGCTGCATTCTCACTTCTTTGGACGAGCCTCGGAGAAATGTAAGAAGTAAGAGCGTAGCAACCCATAGCGGCCACTAAATGACTGCATTGATCACAAGGCATAATAATGTCACACGAGGCTCGAGAGATCTGGCGCTAACACAGCACCAGGGTTGGAGGTGAGTATAGGGTGTTCTTATTTTACAAGGGAGACTAACTTCATTTAAAAAGTGATTGTCCAGATAGTGAACAGCCCCTTTAGGTTACGTTCCCACGATGAGCTTTTGGTGACTTTTTCACGCTGTGTATTTTTGCTTTTGTCAAAAATGCAGTGATTTAAAAAGCGGATGGGATTTATAAAAATCTCCTGCCCACTCTGCTTCTTTGTTACGGTGCGTGTATGAAATCCGCAGCATGTCAATCTCTCCTGCAGGTACACTGACTTTTCTGTGCAGATTTTCCTTATAGAGTTAAATTATATGTGGAAATTCTGCATCAGAAAGGCATGTACTTAAGTATGTCAATAAAGTTGTGACAAAGTACCAGGAAATATGGAAAAGATCAGCTGGTTTTGGTCTAAAATTGGTGGCCTGTACTATTGAAAAAGCCTTTAAAGGGAACCTGTCAGCTTGATTTAGCCCCCTATCCTACGACTACCTGTCCCTGCACCTTGTTAGCACATCCCTAACCATCTGAGCTGAAACTGCAATATAAAGCTTGAGAAAAACGATTTATTAACTTGCATTTTCCTACATAATGAGGGCTGCAGTCTACGTCCCTAGACTGATATGGGCAGTCTTCGGGTCTCCATTCTACCCCCCTCGTTGCTCTTATCACACCTCGCTGGGTGTCATCATTACTACTCCTACGCGCCCCCTATTTTGAAAATCCCGCCCCGACCTCATAGTATGATGTGCAGCTGAAAGTAATTTCCGGATCTGAGCAGTGTGTGAGTGTATAGGCTGTACGGTCCGGCTCCGGCGCATGCGTAGTGCTCATATTGAAGCTGGGACATACACCTCATAAGCCCCCACAATGCAACAGACCGGAAATGTCGTCCAGCTGCACGTCATACTATAAAGAGGATGCGGGATTTTCAAAATAGAGGGCAAGAAGAGAAGGAATGATGATGCCCAATGGGGTGTGATAAGAGCAGCGAGGGGGAGGAATGGAGATCTGGAGCCCACCCATCACAGTCTACACCCTTGCCTGGATGCTTCATTACCATACCAAAATGTAAGTTAATTAATCTTTTTTCTCAAACATTATATTGCAGTTTTAGCTCACAGAGGGATGGTTAGGGATGTGCTAGCAAGGTGCAGGGAGAGGTAGTGGTAGGATAGGGGGCTAAAACGAGCTGACAGGTTCCCTTTAAACCAATCAACAATAAGCTAATTTTGTTCCCTTACTGGGTAGTTTCGATAATTGATGCCCAATTCTGTTTCCAAGACTATGAAAATCTGGTTGATAAACTTGCCTCCCAACACTCCCAAAATTAACTATGGACATATGCCCATAGAATCATGCTTGCCATCTTATTGACGTGGTCTTTTGAGTGATTCTTAGTCCAGTCAATTAATTTTTCAGAACCTGTCACGTTTTATGAAAGGTTCTCATATAATTTCAGCTTTAAAATCCACATCAAAGAGAAATCAAAGAATATTCGGAGCATCTTTTGATGTGGATATGGAAGCAGACCCATTTCAAAATCCACGTCAGAAAACTTCTGATCCAGGTTCCCACCCCCTTGAACGCTCATCTAAAGTGCTAAAACTCAATCTGGTGATGAAGCGTCACAATGCCAAGCACTGGAAACCATCAAGGAACGCTGCTTACCAGAAGGTTTTGGGAGCTATCTGCAGTGACTCTTTCAGAGTCTGGTGGATCTCTCCTACTTCCGGGAACCTCCAACACATTTCAGAAACGTTGGCAGGTGGGGTGGGCAAAAAATGAATATTTTGTGACTTTATTTGAGGTTCTATGGCGGATTGGTGATTGGTAGCATACATCCTAACAATGGAGACTTAACCTATGTGAGCCACATGCTGTTTCTACACCTTGCTTTATTGTAGCATTTTATACAAATTTAATTTTAGTTGGATATATTTTATTTAGCAAATCGGTGACAAATATATTTTAAAAGAACGGTGTAAAAAGGCTTTTGTAGTAAATGTGTAAACCATTTTGCTCAATATTAAATATGAACCCTAAAAACATCTCTCAAAGTCCTAATTCTCCTTCCGTGGATCCAGCTTTTGTGGAGAATATTTTAGTCAACCTCCATAGATCTCCTTCAAAAGAAAGAAAGCCTTCGGTAATCCTAGGTAGAAATGGCTATCCTATCAGCAGGGGAGTAGCTACAACAGGTGCAGGGGCTGCAATCGCACCTGGGCCCTGGAGCCTAGCCCCAAAAGTCTCATTGGCTTATAAAGGACTATTGCTATTAAAGATTTGCAACAATTGGGGGCCCCATTGGAGGTTTCGCATCCGGGCCCATGAGCTTCAGTTATGCCACTGACTAGAAGTCAACGTCTAACCCTGTAGGGACCACTACACCCCAAAAAAACTTCATGCTAATGACTCTGACCTCACAAACTTGATACTGGAGATAGACTATGACAAGTTGGGTTGCTCAAAGACTTAAAGGGATCCTGTCACCCCCAAACCACCTCCTAAGCTATTAAAAGCTGTCCCTAGAGCATAGTAACACTTACCCTACACTCCTTTTAGCTCCTAAATGCATATATTGAAACTGAATATAAACGTTATAAAAGTACCTCATTACTGATGTTAATGAGTGACTATGGTATTCATAGTCACCCAGCCAGGCTGTCCCTCTTCATAGTATCACGCCTGAATAGGCGTGATCTTCATCATACATTCAAATGCGCGCCTCCCCGCTCTCCTATTCCGGCCGGGCTTCAGTGTGGGGCTGTATGACGCGATTCGCGTCATTTTCGGCTCCGGGTGACGTATGTACACCCTCGCCGCTGTTAGAGCTTCAAGCCCCGTACTGTGCATGCGCTTGAGCTAAAAGGAGTGTAGGATAAGTGTGAATATGCTCTAGGGACAGCTTTTAATAGCTTAGGAGGTGGTTTGGGGGTGACAGGATCCCTTTAATTGTATTATGACAAAACTCATTGCTCACTTGATAACCATCGAGTTTTCCCTCTTTGCCTAGTCTTCCTTACATCTTTAAAGTTGACTATTCACTTTATCCTTCTCATAAATGCTGGTCTTAAACTGAAATGAGAAACCTTTTAAGATCCAATCCCTAAAACCACAAAAAAACCTTAAGTTCAAGTGGTAGAAGATGTTTACATATACACAGGAGACATATTTAGCTGACAAAGTGTCGTGCAATGATTCACACCTTCAAATTCCAATACGGGCAATACTTGAAGTAGCGTTTGATGTCAAGTTGGCAGCTTTTCTGGTGCTTGGGGGCAAAAGAGTTGTCAGGTCTTCTTAAACATTTCTACAAACGCTGTCTCATGAATGATAACCACCTGATTTTTTTTTCAAGTCCCTAGACTTTCAACATTCCTAGCAACAGCTCTTCAGTGATATAAGTCCTTTAATATTTGTCTTGAGAGGTCTGCTCGGACAGACGGCATCGTCTGTGCGGAGAATCACTGGTATGTATCAGACAAATTAATTCCGAGCCAAGACTGAACACGTACTGTGAGATTTATTGAGTGAAACTGACTCAAATGACTGTCAGCTAATGTCGCTCTAAAAAAGACCATTTATGATGAGAGTCAACATGCAAGGAAATGAGCTGGGTTATTTCCCAAGAGGTAACTCTACACAATAGGATTAGGGTTCTGCTTATAATGTAGATTGTTTTGTGGGGGGTAATGGCAGGATTACAGTCAATCCCAATTTGGAATGCAAATTGTTCTTGCTGCCTATAAATTACTACAAAAGACATGTTCTTTTATTTTTCTATCCAAAAGGTGACTAAATGGGATACTGGGACTAAAGGGGCCTTCACACGCGTCAATATCGCTGTCAATGTTGCTGCTGCACGTGACGTTGCAGCGATATTGACGCGTGTGACAAGGTGAAACAACCAGCGATAAATCGCTGGTTGATGGTCGCCACGTTTTCGGACAGGTCTTAAAACCTGGCGATGGTCGCCCAGTGGACGTGCAGCATTGCTGCGAGTGACACCGGGAGACGTGCGATCAGCAAGCGCTGGGAGCTGGTATCCATGGTAAACAGCGGGTAACTAAGCGCTATGCAGCACTTAGTTACCCGCTTGTTTACATGGATACCAGCACGCTCGCTGGTACTGATCGCTGGTGAGTCTGCCTGTGTGACAGCTCACCAGCGATCAGCCGTCAATGTCGCCAGCGATCAGATAGCTGGCGACATTGACGTGTGTGACGGGGCCTTAATAGAGTAGGTCAGAAACCACAGGACAACACTAACAGGAACTTAAAACCCCCAAATGGACTATTATTCCCCAACACCCCATTCCCACAATCCCCAATCCCCTCCGCTGTCACATTTATTTTTCTTGCTTTGGCAACACTAAATGTATTTTGGCCCTGCCACTAAAGCCTCTTTGAGTTTGAGTTGAGATCTCCTCCAGTCCAGGGTTTAATGAGTGAGAGCAATTTTGGCAGCACAAGGGGTTCTTATACCTTCTATTGGCAAGGCCTTTACATGCCCAATGAAGGAGTCCTGTGCAGTCTGCCACCAAACATGGACAGCGGTTCCTGTAGATCCTGTAAATTCATAGTTCGGACTTGTGTTGTCAACATATATCACAGATCCTTGATTGGCTTGAGATTGATGGAATTTGGAGTGCAGGTCAACACCTTGAACTTGTTGTTTTTAAAAATATTTCCTGAAGATTTGGATTCTCGACAGCCAGACCCTTATGGGTTAGAAAATTATGGCCTAAACCAATAATATATCATGCATATTACAAGAAAACCTTTAATACTGAACTATGCGTTACCAAACCTAAAGTAGTTACATTGGATAAAAAAGACCTAGGTCCATCGAGTTTAACCATCCTCCATCAATTATACATTTTTGTCACAAAGTCATCCATAACGAACAATGTAATGTGCACTGAGCCCTTTCTTAAAAGCTGTTCTAGTGTCGGCCATTACTACCTCTTGTGGTCGGTCACTCCACAGTCTCACTGCTCTAACTGTAAAGAACCCTTTCCTATGTTGTTGTCAGAATCCCCTTTCTTTCAGTGAGTGCCCCCTGGTCCTTTTTTAAGGTCTTTTGGAGGGAATATGCCAGTCCTTTGTATTGACCACATATGTATGCATGTAAACACATAAATGAGATCTCCATGTGACATCTTTATACTAAGCTAAAAAAGCCCAACTTTCTCAAGCTCTCATCATATGGGAAACCTACCATCCCTTGTAATATTCTAGTTGCCCCGAATTAACTCCTTAACTTCTGAATTGTGAACTTCTGAAGTGCCAATCTCGTCCACGGGGATTTTCTAATATTGCAACTCAACTGCATTCAAATGAATAGGAAAGGGTTGTAGTATTGGACATGTCCTATAGAGAATAGTGACATTGTTTCTGGATCCAGGATATCATATTGAACCTAGTGCATAAGGATATCCAAAAATAGGTATTATCACAATATTCTTATGAGGGTTCGGAGTCAATGAAAGCCTGCACGTTTTGGTATCTAATATATAAAAGCCGAAGGCACTTCTGTCACTATGTCCGCACTTCCGTCACTATGTCCGCACTTCCGTCACTATGTCCGCACTTCCGTCACTTTGTCCGCACTTCCGTCACTTTGTCCGCACTTCCGTCACTTTGTCCGCACTTCCGTCACTTTGTCCGCACTTCCGTCACTTTGTCCAGAGTCCTACACCCGAGAATGGGTGTGCCAAGATGGCGGCCGTAAGCGGGAGCGGGACACACACACACTCCGCACACACACTCCGCACACTCACTCCGCTATACTTGCCACCGGCCCTGAGTCCGCCGCCTGGATCCTCAGTCGACATGTCGCTGCCCCCTGACCACTCTGCCCACGGCGCTGTGTTGACCACTCTGCCCACGACGCTGCGCTGACCACTCTGCCCACGGCGCTGCGCTGACCACTCTGCCCACTTTCACCGCACTCACCGCACTCACTGCTAACCACTGAGCCACCGCGCAGTGCTAACCACTGAGCCACCGCGCAGTGCTAACCACTGAGCCACCGCGCAGTGCTAACCACTGAGCCACCGCGCAGTGCTAACCACTGAGCCACCGCGCAGTGCTAACCACTGAGCCACCGCGCAGTGCTAACCACTGAGCCACAGCGCAGTGCTAACCACTGAGTCATCGCGCAGTGCTAACCACTGAGCCACCGCGCAGTGCTAACCACTGAGCCACCGTAGACTCTGCTACCCACTGAGCCGCTGTATACACACAATTCATTTCACCGCACTCACGTAACTATTAGTAAATAAACTATATATGGATTCTAGACTACCCGATTCTTTAGAATCGGGCCGCCATCTAGTTTTACAATAATTTTGTGGGTTTATATCAAGATCGGGCACCATGAAGGGAAATCTAAGGGTCGTTCTTAACCCCCTTGATCAATAAATTAGTGGTTACGAATCCTGGACATATCATCCATCAATAACAATCCCAACAAGAGTCATAATGCCAGATGAACACCGAGTCAAGCCAATGATTGATGGAATTGTATGTTTGGAATGGATTTGTTTTTTCTTAATTTTTCTCAGTCAATCTTGAATCATTTGGTTCTGGAAACATTTTTTGTTTTCGTCTATTTATTTTGCTTTGATCAGGCAATGGGAATGCAAGTGATCATTTCTCTTGATTAATCTCTGACCACTTGGGTGTAATGATAATGAAACCAGGGGCTGACAGCTGTGCCGATACCTGACTCGTGTAAATCACTCTCTGTTGTCATCGCTGGCATGTGGCCCATGACTCTTCCAATTATTGGTGAGTTTTATAGGCCCATTATTTGTAATCACTTTTAGATAGCAGCTGCATGATGGGAATAGAACAGATGAAAAGAATATGGTGCAAAATGTTACTTATGTGATGGAAATGGAGAGATGTATCTGACGTTGACTAGCCGCAAGCATAGAGACCCTTTGCCAATGGAGGACACTAACCCAGAGGGAGCTTTGGTTAATTGATAGGACTGTTCTTTGTATGAAAATAAGTTTAAGGATACTCCTGATAAAAACCTATTCTCTGGGCTAGGGAAGTAACATAGTAACATAGTTTTTAAGGTTGAAGGAAGACTTTAAGTCCATCTAGTTCAACCCATAGCCTAACATGTTGATCCAGAAGAAGGCAAAAAAAAAACATGTGGCAACACTAAGCTCCACATTGGCCAATAAATTCCTTCCTGACTCCAGATACGGCAATCAGACTAGATCCCTGGATCAACGCCCTATCAAAGAATCTAGTATGTATAACTGCTAATATTATAGTTTTAAAGAAAGGCATCCAGGCCCTTCTTAAATGTTAGTAGTGACTCACTCATTCATTCACTCAAGTGTCTGAAGGTGCTAAACATGACGCAAAGAATCTGGGAATACCAAAAGGTGACTTCCCATGATATGTTCCATCTCCCCTGCACTACTAATATTGTAATAACTCTGTTAGATTTACCAAAGATGAATGCCTATCCTATGTCCATTGACTGGGACTCCCTCTGAAAATTACAACAGTGGACCAAATCCCCCATATCTCCTCACTGCTGCCTAAGACGTTGAATAGCATGAAGCAATCACTGATCTCAGGGAGACCAGTCCAAGAAAACACTGCAGGCAGCTGGCTAAAGCGCTCAACACAGTGAATTCCTAGGCGCATTGCCCCCTGGGAATTACAATTATGCAAATTAAAGTCTGTGGAGTCTCGTTTAGGAGTCGCAACACAGGACTAGTCAGATATCCCGGGATGGACCTAGGCATGGGGTGACTCTTTGAGGAGACCACCATAACCACCATATTAAGTGGCCCTTTGAGTCAATATCTAGCTCTTTACAAGCTTAAAGATATGACCAGGGAATACCAAGGCCAGGTATCCATCCACAGACAGCTGTTTCGGGGTGTTGTCCGTCATCAGTGTGGAGTAGGATTCTGGCTAGGTGGGAGCAATGCCTAGTAGACCAACATCACAAAGCATTCACTGATCTCAGGGCGACCAGTCCATTAAAACAGTGCGGGCAGCCGGCAAAAGTGCTCAACACAGTGAATTCCTAGGCGCATTGCCCGCTGGGAATTACAAATATGCAAATAAAGTCTGTGGAGCTTTGTTTAGGAGTCTCAACACAGGACTAGTCAGATATCCCTCCAGGGAAGGACCTAGCCATGGGGTGGCTCTTTAAGGAGACTTTCCCTTGTCATATATTTAAACTCGTAAAGAGCTGGATATTGACTCAAAGGGCCACTTAATATGGTGGTTATGGTGGCCTCCTCCTAGAGCCACCCCATGGCTAGGTCCTTCCCTGGATGGATATCTGGCTAGTCCTTTGTTGAGACTCCTAAACGAGGCTCCACAGATTTTATTTGCATACGAGATTGAATAGAGCAGCATTTGAGTCTTTTACTGTCGTTGTCCTTCCCTTTGAATGGTACATACTTGACTATGGTCATGCAGTGAGGAGGAACAAAGTGCTCAGTTCCTTCATTCTAGGGACACAAATGATGAGACCTCCACTGATCAGTCTTAATCACCTAAATATGTGTTACACTTCCTAGTTGCAACCCCCCCCCCCTCCAGTGTTATAAAAACCCCTTCTTAAATACTTCATTATCCTTTGTAGAATAAAAGTTCCCTAAACTCACCACCTGAACCGGTGCAATTCCAACAATGTTGGAGCAATGTCTACCGAGGCTCTCATGGCATTGTTTTGCCAAATTAGCCCTGCAGCTAATCAAAGGCTTCTAACGGACTGTTGGGCTCACACCCAAGTTTCATCTGAAGGAATATCACAGAAACTTGATAGCGGCCACTGATTAGCTGCAGGGCTCACATGTCACAGCATTTTCATGTGAGCCTTGGGAGACACGACACTGATATCGCTGAAACCGCACCTATACAGGAGGTGAGTATAGCTTATGTTTATTTGATGAGAAGAAATCTAGTATTTAAGAAGGGATGGTCCTAAGTTGTGCACAACCCCTTAAAATTGAACACTCAATGGTAACCTATGTTGCGCCTATTACTGGGATTGAGAAGGTCCGGAGTGGCACAGGAGCTTTGTTGTTTCAGTCCTGATTTCAAGCAGTCCTCTGCAAAGCGCTACATGATACATCCAACTCTAGTGTTTACATGACCTTGTGATGTCATGAAACTCATCACGCCATGATGCCATAACATTTTGTGGCCTAGTAAATGCCAAGGATGCCAGCCATAAAAGTGGTGACGGCTCTGGAGCACCGTACTGGATGCCGGACCGGGGCAGCACAAATCTCTTTGCACAACTCTATAACTCTATGCTTAAATATTAAGCTATTCTGGCTATTACATATGAAAACCGAATACTGAACAGCTCTCATAGGCTACTTTTTCATTGGTAAATATAATGTTAGAATTCGGCAAACGCTGAAAAAATATAAATTCCTTGCAACAGCATCATCTCATTCCCGAGAGACATCAGTTTCACTCAATTAAACCCAGCAGAACGCATTTCCATAATTTGACACACGTTTTACAATCTTAGGTCAGTTTCACAAACCGCCTCCATGAATGCCATTAAGGTCACAAATAATATTTCCCTAATGATATTACAGAGCTCTGCTATGTAGGCAGTAATCAAACCATTATCTGGTTATAGCGGCTCCTCACTTAGGGTACCGGCTTTTTTCCAATGATCATGCATTACCTATTTCTTTAGGTATTTTGTGACCTTTAAGGAGGTTGTAGATAAATTGGAGAAGAACAGATTTTCTTTCCTTGGTAATGCAGCATTGTATAAAAGACGTGGAGCAGGGCTGAGTAAAGGTTACCGCAAGGAGAGCTGGGCTCTATTAATAAAATAGATCTATAATCCACATGAAAGCAGGGCATTATTAAAGCCTTTTAAAGCGCGGTGCACATCGGTTTCTACAAAGGAACAGAGGCCCGGTGGACGATCCTAGTAACGAGCCAATGCCATGATTGCTGTGACCATACAGTCTTGACTTTACAGCATGGCATATATCAGATATTGGCGTTCTAGTCCCAAAATTCAAGTGGCTCAATAAGGCCCAAAATGTAATTTGTGTTCACAAGTGTAGAGATCATTACTGCATAATTTCTGTACAAATTCATTATTATAACATAATGATAATATATTCACGTGTGGGGAGAAACCAGAGAAACCACGTAACACGGAGACAACATTCAGACTCCTTGCAGATGTTGTCCCCGTGACCCCAGCGCTGTAAGACTGCAGTGCTAATCACTGATCCACCGTGACACCCTAAAATAGATTGTACCTTTATGACCTCGACAATCCCGGGTATCAAGTAAAATCTGTGAAGGGTTCCTTCCCTCACCTATTATGTAATCCTGGAGACCAATGCCTTTGAGGTCTACAAAGTAATTTCCCATTCCCCAACTCACTGGCTGGACAGAGGTACATGGGTAAACCATCCAGACATGTTGGTTTTCAGGAGAATTGCTACAGTTTCCAGAAGCCTCCTGGACTTTTCGGGAGAATTTACAAGTATGCCATTTATTATTATTTTATTATTGTATATTTATATAGCGCCATTAGGTTCCATGGCGCTTTACATGTGTAAGGGGAGACGAGGACAAGAACTTAAAATGCCAACAATTGAATCATTCAGGTACAGTGGGGCAGAGGATCCTGTCCATGAGGGCTCACAGTCTATAGGGGATGGGTGGGAAGACAGTAGGAGGGGGAGAGGAGACCGTGAGGCGGTGCACCAGATCAGGTCTCAGTGTGGGTTGTAGGCTTGAAGGAAGAGGTGGGTCTTCAGGTTTTTCTTGAAGGTTCCCAGGGTAGGGGAGTGTCTGATGTGGTGGGGGAGAGAGTTCCAGAGTATGGCGGATGCCCGAGAGAAGTCTTGTATGCGGTTGTGTGAGGAGGAAATGTGAGGAGAGAAGAGAAGGAGCTCTTCAGAGGAGCGCAGATTGTGTGAGGGGAGGTATCAGGAGACCAGGTCGGAGATGTATGGAGGGGACAGGTTGTGTATTTATCATTTTTATTCCTTGTTTTTTTTTTATTATTTTATTACTAAACTATACAATTACAAATACCTCTGCTCATGAGCACAGATGTCACGCTTAGGAGGAGAGGGAATTGGATAACTAGATGGTGTGATAGATGAAGGGAGTCAGGGGAGCCTAATCTGACCCTGATAATGGGGTCCCTGGCTCGCCCTGTTCTTGGAGGTACCTCTGATGGTGAGGAGGTCCTAAGCTCCTGATTAGCCCTAGGCTGAGGGCCCCTACCTCCACCTACGGGTCAGGAATCAGAGCTATTCTCAAGTTAATAGAACTCCTGGAGAGACTTCAGCTCAGCAGCATGGTATCTTCACTGCTCAGAGGCCAAGAGTAAATAACTCTATCAACAGCGTCTGACAGAGGAAAGGGAAGGCTACTAAAAGCTAGGGGGAGGGAACTCCAGGTGAGCCACACCCATCTTCACCTCAACGAGCAATTGAGCACAAGACCTTCACATCTATACCTACATCACCAGCAGCTGAGCACAAGATCTTCACATCTGTACCTCATGCAGCTCCTGAAGAAATACAAACACACACAGCAGCATCAGCGAAGTCCGTGCAATCTGAGCACGTGACATTAGAGAGAATTTTCAATATGAAGTAAAGCATAAAGTTGCAAGCTTACTATTAGCAAACACAGATAGAAAAGGGCCCATGTGCAAAAACAGTATATGGGTCCTTTTCTGTCTAATAGCTCAACATGCACAATTTCTCCTACTTTGCGGGCAGATGTGGCCCCCTTGACTCTTGGGTCCCTGTGCGGGGCTTTTAGGTTGCACAAATTGTGTATCCACCCCTGACGTTTACCCATTAATCAAAATAAGACAATCGCCTAAAGGGAATTTGTCAGCTGGTTTTCGCTACCTCTTCTGAGAGCTGAGTGATCTCTACAAAGAGACCCTGACTCTAGCGATGTATCAGATAGTTTACTGGGTGCAGCGGTTGGGACACAATCAAAGTTATTCCATTCTTTGTCAGTGGGAAAACATGCAAAATCGACAGTGTATCAAATACTTATTTTCCCCACTATATAAGGATAGATATTGGTTTTACTTTGTATCTTTTATTTAGCCATAACAGGGCAGCTACAGCGTTTTACTCTGAAGGACCAAGAATGTCTGTGCAATACACACCAGTGATTTCATTGCTAATGACGTAATACTTCATTTGTCCTGTGGGAGTGCTATAGAGACATGTAACTTCTTCCATCTGATTGCTGTGGGCACTAGCAGCAACACAGAATGGTTAAAGGAGGGTGACGCCTTTAAATACTGATTTTTATTTTTTAATTAGTATTTTTTATGACAAGACAGGGAGGTATTAATACCACAGAATACTCTGCAATTTTATTCTGCTTAACAAATCATTGTGTTTATAAGTGGATAAACCAATTTTCCCCAAATTGCATGCGCTACAACGGTATCATCAGCAGCTTCCTATTATAAATGTTCATACAGATCGGGAACATTACCTCGCACTTATATTGTACCGTTTAATTTGCTGAACTTGCAGAAGTGGATGTGTAACTTTACCTTTCCGCAGCAAGTTCATCTCTCTCT
Organism: Allobates femoralis; assembly: GCA_033576535.1. Lineage (NCBI taxonomy): Eukaryota > Metazoa > Chordata > Amphibia > Anura > Aromobatidae > Allobates > Allobates femoralis. Next base: position 78,636,247 of record JARQOC010000007.1, read on the forward strand.
GTAAACTACAATGTTCCCAGTGCTTTTAAGACATCCTTTCTGCCTGGTGCATTGTAATTAAAGGGTCCATTTGCTCCAATTTTCCTCCTCTTTAAAGGTTTTTGAAAAACAATTTTACATTGAACTATTCTGCTTGAACCAGGGTATGTAGCGCAGCTTCAAGTCAGGCAGAGTATAGTATATCTAATGCAAACTATTCCACTTTTTTGAGTTGTACAGGCTCTCAGAATAGAGGAGATGTCATGCAGGGTGGTATAATGGTAGATGGGATTAGGAAGCAGGATGGTAAGATGAGCAAAAGGCGATCAGGGGAGCTAGTCTGACCCTTAGACTGGAGGTCCCTAACTCACCCTGTTTTTGGATTTGCCTCTGATGGTGAGGATGTCCGGGCCACCATCCTTGCCCTTTGCTCCTGATCTGCCCTAGTCTAAGATCCCCTCACTTCCACCCATGGACTGGGAAGCACAGGAACTCCCAACAGAAGACAAACACCAAGGCTTCAGCACAAAGCACACATGTCTTCTCAGCTCCAGGTCTTGCAGAGACTGAACTCTAAAGGTACCTTTACACACAGAGATATATTGCTTGCAATTCACTGGTTGCAGTGAAATCATGGACACATTGTTCCATTTTGTTGCCATGTACAAGTGGAACAATGTGTCCATGATTTCACTGCAACCAGTGAATTGCAAGCAATATATCTCTGTGTGTAAAGGTACCTTAACACCAACCCCTGCTTGTGGAAGAGGGAACTATTTAAAGACCCAGGAGCATGGTCAACTGACAAACCCACAACTCCCCATCTACAGAGCTGCCTACACATAGACAGCAACACAGCAGCATCTACACATTAACTCTGAATGTGCCAAAGGAAATTTACAGTCATTTAAACTACAGAGCTCTCTTCCCATAGACTGCAGGGCAGTCAACACATGAGAGGAGATCACCTGGGGTCCAGGTAGAGAATAGGCAAGACTTCCGCAACATTTCTGGGCAGGAGCTGCTAGGATGAGCCTGCTACATATTTATTTATATTGCTCCCATTCATTTTAATTTCAACTATAGTTATATTTCTCTTGACTACAGGTAGACAATGTTTTAACATTTAAATAGCATGCATCATTTTACCAAATATACCAGTGGATAAGCATAGTCTTGCTGCCCTCAATTTCTACAACAGGTTAAAACGTCTTTTGGTGTTCATGCCACACATGTGTATCCAGAAACTGTCCTTATTCTCTTGCTCTATATCCTCTGGTTCCTTTTCTGCTTTTTCCCAGTACTTTATGTGCCGGAACTTCCTTTCTCTTATTTACCAGCATGCATTGCTGCCAATATTGTCAAACAGCATGCATGCCCTGAACTGAATACCAGCTATCTGCCTATGCCTGTTAAACTGCATACAGAGAGTAAAAGATGACAATGACCACACTTCCTATAGAGATACAAATGCCCTCCTCACTTCCTGTAGAAATGCAAAGGCTTACCCGCATAGATCACAATTCTTATAGAGGGACAAAGACTTCCCTCATTTCCTGTAGACAAAGATGCACAGTACTTCCTGTAAAGAAGCAAAGACCAGCCATCACCTCCTGTAGAGAATCAGAGAATTGCCCCCCACTCCTGTAGAGAGGTAAAGATGCGCCCCCACTTCTTGTAGAGAGAGTACCAAAGACCCACCCTACTTCCAGTAGAGCAGGGGTGGGCAACCTTTTCTGCCAGGGGCAATTTGGAAATCTCCACCATCCTTCGGGGGCGGTACAAAATTATCAATTTGAAAATTACCCGCTATATTTGGTCAAGCAATTAACTCACCCCTACTGTGGTGGCTGGGGCTGCTTCTCTTTGATGTGGCTGTGATGTTGGGTAATGTTGATTTACAACTGCTTTTCCAGGTTTGCTTGGACTATAGACATCACAGGAGAGGCTGGGGGCATATAAGTCACAGGGGAGGCTGAGACTGGGGAACTGGATTTAAAAGGCAGGCAGTCGGCAAAACGTGTCTGCCAGCCCAAGTACTGTGGTCCCCAGGAATCCGCCCGGGGGTCGCAGAAAAGGTCATTGAGGCCTGGGGCCTGAGGTTCCCCACCCCTGCTGTAGAGAGAGAAAACTAACCTACTTCCACTTCCTGTAAAGAGAGAAACAAAGATCCGCCCCCACTTCTGTCGAGAGAGAAAGAGACAAAGATCGATTCCCATTTCCTGTAGAGAGACAAAGACCCAACCCCTACTTCTTGTAGAGAGAGAGAAAAAATCTGCTCCCACTTTCTTTAAAAGTAAAAACAAAGATTCACCTCCCACCTCCTGTAGAGTGGGACAAAGACCCACCCCCACTTACTATAGAGAGAGACAAAGACCCACTCTACTTCCTGTAGAGAGAGACAAAGACCGCTCTACTTCCTGTAGAGCGAGAAAAAGACCCACACCCACTTTCTGAAGAGACAAAGATTACCTCACTTCTTATAGAAAGACAAACACCTCCCACTTCCTGTAGTGAGACAAAGAGCCACCCTCACTTCCTGTAGTGAGACAAAGAGCCACCCTCACTTCCTGTAGAGAGAGACAAAGACCTGCTCCCACTTCCTGTAGAGAGAGACAAAGACCTGCTCCCACTTCCTGTAGAGAGAGACAAAGACCTGCTCCCACTTCCTGTAGAGAGAGAGACAAAGACACAGTTTGTGGGGGATTACTCTGTACTCGACTGTAAATTTATAAAGGCAAATATTTTCTCTGACCCTGATTTAGAAAAGCTATAATCTTCAGTAAAGATAATTCATAAAATCTCTTACTACTTTATCGATATTATATAAAGCCATTTGTACGTACATTTTCGGCTGATGGATCTTTATAACTAAAGTTGTATAGGGAAGGTGTATTTTGGAGATGTTTGCTTATTTACATATTAATTGTTGGCAATTTCACTATTTGTTTTAGTCAATAACGCCTCTCATTTTTTATTGTATTTTTTTAGGAAGTCGACTGAACAAGGACCTGAGGCATTATCTAAACCAAAGGTTCCAGAAAGCGTCCCCTGATCACGAGCTACAGCAAATAATCCGAGATAATCTTTATCGCCATGCAGTGCCTTGTAAGTAAAAAAAAAAAAAAAGCGTTCATGTATTTTACATATACAAGGTGGGCCCTTTTATATGGATGCACCTAAATACATGGGAATGGTTGGTGATATCACCTTCCTGGTTGTGGTACATTAGTATATGGGAGGGGGAAAACTTTCCAGATGGGTGGTGACCATGGTGGCCATTTTGAATCCAACTTTATTTTTTTCAATTAATTGAGGGTTATGTGACACATCAAACGTATTGGCAATTTCTTAAGAAAAAACAATGATGTGCTTGGTTTTAACATAACTTTATTCTTTCATGAGTTATTTACAAATGAAACCAGCGCTATTGGTCTGACACTAACCCACAGTGGATAGATCCCTCCAGGACTGTTGGTATGGTGTGGTATATGGGGTACAAAGATAGTGGGGCCATTTTCATCAATGGAAACCTCAATTCCAGAGGATATCTGAATCTTGTAGCAATTTCAGTTATCCAGTGGCATTGAGGTTTCCATTGATGAAGAATGGCCCCACTATCTTTGTACCCCATATACCACACCATACCATCAATTTTTGTGTTCCAGCAGTCTTGGAGGGATCTATCCACTGTGGGTTAGTGTCAGACCAATAGCGCTGGTTTTGTTTGTTAACTTCACCATTCACAAAAAAAGTGAATGCCCTCATCTGAAGGCGATTGTCTATGCTGTGAAGATACGAGATGTGCAGCATCTGATACAACGGATACTGGAAGCCTGTGCTGCATTTCTTCTGCGGTGTTGCTATCAGTGTGTCAAGAGTGGGAGAAGAGGGTTACATTGACAATCCAACACAATGGGCAGCACTTTGAACACATTTTATAAGTTGTCATCAACTTGCAAATAACTCATGAAATAATAAAGTTACATTAAAACTAAGCACGCCATTGTTTTTCTTATGAAATTCTCAATAATTTTGATGTGTCATATGATCCTCTTCCGTTTGAAAAAAATAAAGTTGAATTCACAATGTCAGACTTCAAAATGGCCGCCATGGTCACCACCCATCTGGAAAAGTTTACCCCCTCCGATATCCTAATGTGCCACAAACAAGAAGTTGTGGAGAGAAGAGAGGAGAGAGGCGCTCATGAGAGGGACCCGCTGCCTTTAGGGGGAAGGGGAGAGAGGTCACTCCAGATGGTCTCTCACCTTGGGAGGTTGTGCTGACCCCGCACAACCTCGGTGTTGCATAGATGGAGGGGCCGCAGTGTAAGTGGTGATTCAAAGGAATGCGCCCGCCCTCCGGTCACGTGGTGGCAGTCAGCTGGCCAGGCTCTGACGTGGGGAAAGGTCCTGGTGTGCAAATAGCACAGGTCCTGTGAAGCAGCTCCGGACACAATCTCCCTAATGGAGATTAAATGATAGAAACCAAATAGACTTTTTTGTGTTAAAGGAGCGCTTACACAGGGATTTAGAGAGTTTAAAAGATAACTTAGCTAAGTTATCTTTTAAACGCTCTAAATCCCTGTGTAAGCGCTCCTTTAACACAAAAAAGTCTATTTGGTTTCTACAAACAAGAAGTTGATATCACCAACCATTCCCATTTTATTTAGGTGCATCCATATTAATGGCCCACCCTGTATATTGCCGTTGCTGGTGTTTCTGGTCTTGCCCCATCTCAGCCGTTTATGGAAATGGATAACCAAGCTGTATGGTTACAGTACATGTTCTCCAACTTCACCATGAACAAAACATAAACAATCTATAACATCTGTGCCGGTTCCTGCCCTTTTGTTTCTGCTGCGGCTCGTAGGCGGTGACGAGCCTTTGTAGCAGGTGACTTGTGACAGAATCAGTCCTGTATTCTTGGGACTTTTGGTGCCACTAGATCAAGGAGCTATGAGGTTAATTGGTTTTGATTACTCCTTTCTGAGAGCCTTGCTTGGGGCTGTCCCCTATCTAGACCCCTGGGTCTCCAACATCCACTGCCAGTCATTTAGTTGTGCTCTTGACATGTGCTCTAGTCCTTGCTTGTGTTGTCTTCCTGTTACTTTCCAGTTTTTGACCTCTGCTTGAATTTTGACGCTCCACTTGCTAAATGATTTTTGTCCCTGACATGACCCTTTGGACCGCATGTTACCTATCTAGTCTCTAGTTCACTTCTCCGTACGGCAGTCTTTCCATTGAAGTAATTCAGTGGACCCCATTGTAAAACAAAATTTCTGTGCATGAGTTGAAGTGTGAAGGTCGGTGTTTCTCCAAACCTGTCTAATGTAGCCTTTTTGAGCCTGTGACATTTGTGACACTACAGTTTTGTGTATATAGTCCCAATGCAGACCTATGTGATTCCATAGTTACAGACTACAAACAAAACCTGAGTAGTCTGATCCGGCAGTTTTAAATCTTTTTCTCTGTACTACTCGATTATCGACTAAAATATCCTATGTTGAAAATCTACATCTGTTCTGCCCACACAGGTCCTTTCCTTGCCTTTAAAGGGATCCTGTCATCCCCAAAACACCTCCTAAGCTCTTAAAACCTGTCCCTAGTGCATATTAACACTTTCCCTACACTCCTTTTTGCTCCTAAATGCACCTAATCAAAGTGAAGAAAAACGTTTTATAAGTACCTGATTATTGATGCTAATGAGTGACTATCTATTCATAGTCACTCATCCAGGCAGCCCCTCTTCATGATATCACGCCTATTCAGGCGTGATCTTCCTAATAGATTCAAAATCGCGCCTCTCTGCGCGCCTCCCCACTCTCCCATTACGCACGGGCTTCAGTGGGGGCATTATGACGCGATTCGCGTCATTTCCTAGCGCCAGGTGACGTATACACCCGCGCCGCTCGCTTTGAGCTTCAAGTGCCTCACTGCGCATGCGTGCGGGAGCCGGAACAGAGCGGCCTGTGTCTCCGGATCGCAGGCACAGAAGAGGATTCCATTCCTCATAACAACAGTACGGCGGTCCCATTACAAACCCCTAACTTAGGGGTTTGTAATGGGACCGCCGTACTGTTGTTATGAGGAATGGAATCCTCTTCTGTGCCTGCGATCCGGAGACATAGGCCGCTCTGTTCCGGCTCCCGCACGCATGCGCAGTGCGCTCCCGCACGCATGCGCAGTGGGGCACTTGAAGCTCAAAGGGAGCGGCGCGGGTGTACTACGTCACCCGGCGCTAGGAAATGACGCGAATCGCGTCATAATGCCCCCACTGAAGCCCGTGCGTAATGGGAGAGTGGGGAGGTGCGCAGAGAGGCGCGATTTTGAATCTATTAGGAAGATCACGCCTGAATAGGCGTGATATCATGAAGAGGGGCTGCCTGGATGAGTGACTATGAATAGATAGTCACTCATTAGCATCAATAATCAGGTACTTATAAAACGTTTTTCTTCACTTTGATTAGGTGCATTTAGGAGCAAAAAGGAGTGTAGGGAAAGTGTTAATATGCACTAGGGACAGGTTTTAAGAGCTTAGGAGGTGTTTTGGGGGTGACAGGATCCCTTTAAGGCAATTGTATGTAGTCTGCTCTGGCAGTCATGTCTTACCTCATTCTTTTGGTCTCTTAAAAACAGATTATTACTCAAAGCAAATTCCAAAATTGATGTATTTCTTAAGCCTCCATAACACATAGCGAGATCGCTTGCAAGATAGCTGATACGTCACAGGTTTTGTGACGCAACAGCGACCTCCCCAGCGATGTCGCTATGTGTGACATCTAGCAGCGATCAGGCCCCTGCAGTGAGGTCGCTGATCGCTGCACATTGTTCACGACCATTTTCTGGTCCTTGGTCTCCCGCTGATCAGCACGCATCGCTGCGTATGACAATGAGAGACCAACGACCAGTGACCTCACATGCTGGTAACCAAGGTAAACAACGGGTATCTAGGCAGCGCACGCTGCCTAGATACCCACTGTTTATCATAGTTACTAGCATCCTCCCTGCTTAGCGCAGCCTGTAAGCGGGAGGACGCTGGTAACCATGATAAACACTATGTTTATCATAGTTACCAGTGTCCTCACGCTTTGGAGGTGGCTCCCTGGTACCTGAGTAGATCTGCCTGTTTGACAGCTCCCCAGCGACCAGGTAGCGACCCTGGCAGGTCCTTGTCGCTGTCTGAATCGCTGGAGCGTCGCTCAGTGTGACAGGGCCCTTATATTTGAAACATTTGAGGACTGGAGTTGGGGGACCACTGCTCTAGAGCCAACATGTCATGTTTTCAGGATTCCTTAAGTATTGCACAGGGGTTGGAATTATCACTTTGGCAGGTAATTAAATTAGCACCTGTGCAATACTAAGAAAATCCTGAAAACCTGCACTGTTGGGGAGTCTTGAGGACTAGTGTTGGGGAACAATGCATCAGAGCAATAAAAAGGGGTTGACATTCCCCCAGGTAAACAACTAGAACCCCAAATATATATCTAGTGTAAGATTGGAACATTTTAGGAGAGCTTTTGTTGTAACAGTAATGTTGTCTAAAAGGACAGGAACGTTCCATTAATCATCCAGGCAGAATGGCGTAACCAATTGTAAAAATCAATGGCAGAAGGGTGTTCGGACCGTCTTAGATCCCTGGGTTGGCTGTGATTGCCCTCTCTCCTCTCCCAATAGCCATGTCTCTGTCTGGTCTATTTGATAAAGGTCCAAGTATTATGATTTCCAATCACGTATTCCATCAAGGCAGTACTTGCGCCGTTCCCAGCCGTATATCATCCACTTGTCCGTGGAGGGCAGACTCAGTCTAGGTATAATATGATGGAAGTGTCGCCCATAGATCTGCTCGCAACAAGGACAACAGAGATATGATTTACCGTCCTTTTGCTTAAAAGCTTTATAAGTCTACAGAAGTGTGTCATTGATATTCCATTAAAAAACTGTCTGCCATATAGAGGTTTATAGTATATTCATCATTTGGTAAGGCTTCTACGGCGGATGACCCGTCTTACAATCCCACACAAATATGACAACCCTACCAACTTCCTGCTTCCTTAAACAAATCACAAATGGTGGAAGCCACTTAGGATTTATTGTGGAGATTTATTAAGAACCTTTCCAGGAAAGAGTCTGGAGTGTTGGTGAATTAGGGCCGAGGAGTAGGGGTGATGTACAATGTGTAACATTTATCTGCCACGTAGGCCGTTTCTACATTGATGGTACGTGTAAACTTGTCTTGGTCTTGAAATAAGATGATTTGCAAGAACATCTTCAAAGCTAAACGGAACAGAATATTTCAATGGTTGTATTTTTTTTCAATAATTTTCCATTTTCTCTACATTAGAAGCACAAGTAGAGTCGAAAGGGCAGGTTATAGAAAATCTGTTCCCACTCCCTTCACTTAGGGTAACATTGGGAAGCACACAGTCTTTTTTTTGGTTCACTTTCCTAAATTTTTAATTAGAGATGTTGTCCAGGACTATCTCATTTTTTTACTTTGGGCCTAACACTAAGGAGGTAGTTGCTAGTACTTGCTTGTTTTGCCGGCACAGTTCTCTGCCGGCACAGACTACTCCTGCCGGCAATTCTACAGCTTCTGGTGAAGGCATTCCGGCAGAACAGTAGCTTCTTTTCTGCTCTGCTCTGTTGAGGGGTCATTCATTCCAATGTCAGCTGTTTGACAGCAGCTCCCACTACTAACTGCAGGGAGATAGCTGTCGATTAACATGATGTTGACAGAAGAGCGAGAGAATCGCTGGCAGAAGCCATCCATACCTGCCCTGAGCTGGTGCTTGATAGAACAGGCATATAGTTAGCAATTCCATGCCTGTGAGTTGTTAAGCCCATAGTTAAAAAATAAAATAGTCCGGACAACCCTTTTAAGGTTTGGGAATTTTGGGTAGCGTAGACATGCCGGTGCCTGTGCTCTCTTTGTGGTGATGTTGACTATTTTTGCTTTACTTGATATGTTGTTGACTACTTTTCCAGTCCTTTAGTCTAGCATCTTTCCGATATGAACTCGATGAGCATATGTTGGGTGATCTTTAAGGCCTAGCCAATACGTTTTTACATTTTTGGGGAACCAAAATCTACCAACAATTGAATATTCCGATTTGCAATTCGGATCCATAACATGAAAGGATCTCTAAGCTCTCACAAGTCACAAGTGATGCTTGGTCACAACCAACTCCGGTCACGGCCATGCAATAGTCAATTTTATGAAAATCTAGGGAAATTATTTTTTTTAATTACACCTTTTCTAAAGTCTTACCGCTTTATGCATGCAGAGTGCAAGTCTTAGGTGTGTATAGAGTGTGATAGTAGAGTTTGCATACATCGAGATCCATGAATATTTAGTATTCCTTGGTCTGAATTTTGGATAAAAACTCTGAAATAATATCTATATTGTAAAGCAAAATTGCAGTGAATTATAATAAACGCATTATACTACCAAATTGTATTGATCATAATGTGCTTAACTCCATAATTTGCAAGTTGAAATACCATTAATTTCCGCAGTCGAGAATCCAGGGCTGTTGTGTGTAAAACCACACAGAAAGTGTGAACATTGTGTTGAATTAACTCGTTAAACATTTTTCATTACTTTTTTATATCATTTTTCATGTTCTATCTAACATCTTCAAGGCTTTTATTCTTTAAATAAATTCTCAGTTAAATGTAGACCCTTTTTAACTCAAATTTTGTTGACAAAACTTAGAAATTGCCTTTTATACAATTACCTTTGACCTGGGAGAGGTCGATCTTAATGGACGTATTTTTTTTAACCTGTGTGTTAATCATCCTAGTAGCCAGAAATCCAACATTACCTTTTAATAGGTATGATCTGTATTTCTCTATTATCATTACCACACTTGGTGATTTCTTATTCTTTAATCAGAGTGCAATCTATTTTATGGGTTAATATTCCTTGTTTCACGTTATACACATTCAGCCTGATGAATGCTGTATCTTTTGTCCCTCTAATTGAATTTTTCCTTCATCAAGGACATTAGGGACGATATATATCACTATGACGTTATGTATTATTCATTCTTTGCCCTTTTATGTTTTGTTTTCCATATTTGAACCAGTCCACTTTTCCCCTGATGAAGACCCAGGTGGGTCGAAACGTCGGGTGTAGGACTTCGCAGTTTTTTATGAACTTTTCTGTTGTATGAGATAAGCACTGTTTGAACACGAATAAAAGGACACGTAAAGAATCTTTTTCCCTTTTCTTGATTCCAATTTGAGTGCCAGGTCATTTGTATATAATCGTTATCGCGGTGTCACACAGAACGATGCAGCAGGTTGGCTGATCGAGGATCGTTTGATTTGAGAATATGTTCTCAAATCTGCAATCAGCGATACAACGATTTACCGTACTTGAATCTCGGAGTCACAGGTAACGATGTCCTAATGATGTTGTTTCAACATCTCCAAACCCGTGACGTTTCAGCGATATCGTTCATGATCACGTACTGTGTAACGGGGCCTTAAGGAAAACCGGTATCCCAGAGGTGTCAGTTATGGGGCTCTGTGGGATCTGATGACTCTTCCAGTCTGTGAGGTCTCTTCTTCTTCTCCTGACATTCTAGGAGAGTTGGGGAAAAATTATTAAGTTCAGACATGGCATTACTTCGACAGCACTTTAACCAATCATTGGGCTCAGCGTGTCTCAGCAGCTTGCGCCATCAGTGTGAGCAGAACTTCTGAATTAATGTTATTTGCTGCAGGGCTGTTGAAGTGACGATAAAAACAGATAAGGGGAAAAGTGCAGACCTCGCGTTGGACCTGAGATGGTGAGTAAAGTGCTATTTGTTTCAATAAACAAACTGAAATCACGAGAAACATTTGGGAATGTTTAACTTGCCAAAAAGAAGACAGAGAGGAGACTTAATGGCTGTCTGCAAATATCTCAAGGGCTGTCACACTGTAGAGGGATCAGCTTTATTCTCATTTGCACAAGGAAAGACTAGAAGCAATGTGATGAAACAATGGGAGGAGACACAGATCAGATAGACAGTGAAGGTGATCAACGAGTGGAACAGGCATCCACGAGAGGTGGAGAGTTCTCCTTCAATGGAAGTCTTCAAACAGAGGCTGGACAGACATCTGTCTGGGAGGATTTAGTGAATCCTACTTTGAGCAGTGGGTTGGACCACACGATCTAGGAGGTCTCCTCCAACTCTACCATGTTTTGATTCTATGAGACCTGAACCTTTTTTTAATAAATATGCTTTGTACTTGGACCTGTCCAAAGTTACCAGCTTGGTATGAAATACCTTTTATTTAATGAAATTATTTTAGATCTCTTTAACTTCCAAGTATTCTAAACTGGCAAATTGTTATAAATGTTCAGGCCAGTCCCAGAAAGAGGGAAGGTTTCTTGCAGGGCCGTGGAGTCAGCAAGCCAAACTTTCAACTGCGGATCTGACTCAGACTCCAACTTCACAAAAATGGATACCGACTCCGCGACTCTGACTCCCCTACAAAATGCTGTGAAGTCAGGTAGCCAAACATCGACTCCAACTACGACTTCTCAGTCTCCCCCCAAAATGGACACCAACTCCGACTTTAGGACTCTAACTCCAACTCCACAGTCCTAGTTTCTTGTTCTTGATGTCGGTATGCTCCTACATTAAATGGAGGCCCATTTTCTAACTGTAATTGGTTTACTTGACCAGAAACGGGCATGACGGGATTGGGTAGAACATTCCGTGCTGGAAAGTCATGATGATAAAAAGTCACACTTGGCAATTGAGCTTCTTCTCAAACTCTTGGATCAAAAAGTTGACTAGTGTGGCCATTGGTAGGTCACCCGTAGTGGGTGTCCGTTGGTTTGTTGCGATTCTGGCACAGTCTATTAGCAATATCATATTGGGGATTTATACATTATAGACAACAGTGCAATTTTTTCATTGAAAGATGTCCAAAAGAAATCTTGCTATAAAGCCTTATGTTTTTTTCCTAAACAGGAGATCTGTACGTTTCAAGACAAGTACAGATCTCCAATAAACCATATTATTAGATTTTATCAACCATAATGCAGAAACTAATGCACATCAGTGGTTTTAGTGAGAACAGGATGACAGTGGCAGATTGGCCAGCATTATCGGCTTCCTAATTGCAAACATTAAAAATACATGCTGGACGGCTATAAAGTGCCATTCATGTAAGGTGCACTGCCTGGAAAACGATAAAACAAATGAATCTTAAAGGAAAACGATATCTTATTTATAAGGGAGCCTTATTTCCCCTTTTATTAGGCTGTAAAGCATATGTGCAGAAATCTGTTGAATGTTTAACTAGTGCTGTGTGTGTGCAATAAAGCACAGAATCCTGGATCCAATATCGTAAACTTCCACCACTGCACAACAGCGCCCCTAGTGGTGGTAGTGATTTTTCCATCCATATTTACAATACAGCAGATCCTAAAGTCCACAGGAATTACCAAAATTGGTAAAGAATTATTAAATAGAGCTCAGGTTCTACTTAGTCAAAGAAAGGACGTAACATGTTCTTTCTGTTATTGGCTATTAGCTACTAGGTCCAATAGAAAGATATTCTAGAACCTGGGCAACAGCTTTCATTTATCCTTACTTAATTTTTCATCTTTCCTTCCATTTTTTTCGGTCTTCCATTAAATTCCTTTTCTCCTTCAATCCATCCTTCCTTTTAGGCTGGCTTCACACTGCAGTTTGGAGCTGTCAGGTTGTGTCCAGTGTTTTGCAGCATGCATCGGACACAACCTGACAGCCCCGGACGAGCAGAACCGGAGGGCAAATCTGTCGTCCGATTCTGCTTTTTTTCCGGCTTAGTGTCTGCAGGGAAGCTGGCTGCAGTGCTGAAATTTCAGCCGTGGAGCTCAGTCCATGGTGCTGAATGAGCGCGGCTGCTTTTAACAGCCGCCGCTCTTCAGTACTATGGATCCGGGGCGATCTAGCGCCCATAAGCTCCCATGCTACGGGCGTTTGATCCGGGAGGATCTGGTTTTGTCTGATTTTTGCATCAGGCACAAAAAACGCTGCAGACTCCGGTTTTGTGTCCGATGCAAAAATTGGACAAAACCGGTCACGCTGGGAGTGGGGAAGACACCCAGCGTAGGATAACGACGGGGGGGGGAATAAGGAGTCCCTAACGCTAAGGGCACAAGAAGGAGACGGTGACCCGTAGACTTCCTAGAGCTGACCCTGTCTGCCCTGACGTCCCTATACAGTCTCCTCAACTGTCGCCGACCACGAACCTCGTCCCTCTCTGATCCTAGCACTATCTTATCTAAGGATCAGATGGAGAGGTTCACTAGACCCCTCCACTATCAACTAAAGACAAACACCAGGGAAGACAGACATTTGGGAAAAAGAAACACTTATCTGACAGCAGAACTCAGCAACCTCCACAACCTCAGCCTCTGCTGGAGCAAGGATAATGAGTGCACAAGGAACTATCACCTGCACCGAGGAAGGGTAATGAACCTCCTTATAAAGGTGGAAGGAATCTGCTGGGTCCTAGTGACCTACAATATTGGTGGATAAAACCAGACCGAGCACAAGACCTCCACAGCCGTCCCCCCATAACAGCGCGATCCCATCACACCCTTTCTCCATCTACACAGAAGGTAAATGCCCCTGAAAGAGACGGACCATCCTCCACCATTATGGCTGGTGGGCCACACGCTGGGACCGTCTGCGCGTGGCCTCCACCCTGTCATCCGTGTCACCCGTGACACATAGGTATCCATGGGGACAAATTCAGATCCGAGTCTGTCCTGTTCTCTCCGGTCAGACCCGGACCTGAAAAACCGTGGTGTGAAGCCGGCCATACCCCTTTTGAATCCTTCTTTACACTTCAATTGCTTTCTTTTCATTCCTTTTCCTTCCAATATGGCCACCTTTCTTCTTCCTTCCTTACTCCTTGTTCCTTCTTTCTTTTCTTTCCACCTTCAATTTTTCTTTCCTTTGTTAGTTTTTTAGTACATCCTTACAATTTCATTGTTGCTTTCAATTACATCCCTCCTTTCAGTCTTCTTTTCCTGTTTTGTCCTTTTATTCTTTAACATCTCCAATTCTTCTATCCTTCTACCCTTCTTTTCTCGATCTCTATTTTTTTCTTTCTTCCTACCATTTTTCTTTCTTTTTTTAATTTTCTATCCTTCCTACTTTCTTACTTTCCATTCTTCTTATGGATTCCTTTTCCTACCTTTTCACTCCATTCCCTACCTTTCCTTTATTTTCAGTTCCATTCCCATCATTCCCTTTCAGTTCCATTCTCTTTATTCCTTTCAGTTCCATACCTATGTATGATTTATTCGTCGTTATTTATATTCTCGTCCTTGTTCTGCCCTTATGCATGTACAGTGCCATGGAACCAATGGCGCTATATAAATAAATAATAATAATACCTCCCTTACCAACCCTTCCCCTTCATTTCCTTCCCCTTCATTTCCTTCCCCTTTCATATTCTTTCCCTTCCTTTTTCTTTCATTCTCTTTCATTTCCATTGCCCTATACTCCTACCCTTTCCATTCCTTCCCTTTCAGTTCCATTCTCTTGTCTTATTGTTTCCATTGCCTTTCTTGCCTTTCTTGCCTTTCCTTTCCTTTCAAAAACTAAATGAATTCCAGTCCCTCAATCTTCCATAAAAGCATATATTTCTTTATTAAACAATCATCTCATCCACAATAAAAACATATTCACACTGTAACGTACAACCTATTACTAAGGAATATGTTTTCCGACACCTATGAGGCAGGGGCTTGTTGTGGTCCAGTGTGAATGTTTCTAATTGTGGATGACATAATTGTTTAATAAAGAAATATATGCTTTTATGGAAGATTGAGGTACTGGAATTCCTTTCGCTTTCTCAAGTACCTAAGTGGATGACAGCCACATTGGCTCGATTGCACGATTCCCTTTTCTTTTACCCTAATTGTTCTGTTCCTTTTCTGTCCCTTCCTTTCTTCTCAGTTTCAATACTTTTCTTCCTACAATTTCCCTTCCTTTCTCTTCCTTTCAGTCTCTTTCAATTCCATTGCCTTGCACTTCTACCCTTTCTTTCCTTTCAGTTTCATTCCCTTCCTTTCAGTTCCATCCCCTTGTTTCCGTTCCATTCTGTTACTTTCCTTTCAGTTCCATTCCCTTCCTTTCCTTTCAGTTCTATACTCTTCCTTTCAGCTCCATACTCTTCCCTTCAGTTTCATTCCCTTGTTTACTTTGCATTCCATTCCTTTCTATTCAGCTCCACTCTTCTTTTCAGTTCCACTCGTCCTTTCAGTTTCATTCCCCTTCTTTCCATTCCATTCCCTTCTTTTCAGCTCCATTGCCTTACTTTCAGTTCCATTCCCGTGTTTACTTTCCATTCCCTTCCTTTCAAATCTATTCCCTTCCTTTCCGTTCCATTCCCATACTTTCCTTTCTATTCCATTGCCTTTCCTTCCTGTCTTATCCCTTCCCTTCTTTCACTTTCTCTTCTTTTTTCTCTTTCTGTTCCATTGCCTTATACTGATACCCTTTCCATTTATTTCCTTTCAGTTCCATTCCCTTGTTTCCTTTATTTCCATTCCCTTCCCTTTTCATGTCCATTGCCTTCCTTTACTATCCTTCCCTTTCCATTGCCTTTCTTTCCCGTCTTTGTCCTTCCTTTCTTTTCCTTTCCTTCTCTTTCTCTTTCAGTTTCTTTGCCTTACCTGCCTACCCTTTCCATTAATTTTCTTTCAGTTCCCTTCCCTTTCCCACCTTTCCCTTCCCTTTTCCACCTTTCCCTTACCAAGCAATTCTCTTTCCCACTCTTCCCTTAACTATCCATTCGTTTATTCTTTTCCATCCACTCTCCCTTTCCAATCATAATATGATTTTATTAAAAGCAAATTATATTTCATAAAATGTGGGATATAAGATTTCTATTTTTTTAATTAGCTGGATTTAATTAATGGAGGCTTTTCTTTTATGTAGTTAATAATTCATGT